>OX451399.1:14888766-15349254 GCA_949629135.1 Eremobia ochroleuca
ACGTCGAATGGCAACGTCATATTGTTTTATTGACCTTTCAGATAAAGAAGCTATCATAATATCTAAAGATGATGGTGGTACTCCTCTGTTTCGTAACGCCGTCCTGATAACTTCCCTGCAATCAACGTGAGCTTGGGGACACTGTTGGAAATAGACAATAACACTTTATCAGAGGGTCTAAACTGAACTAATTCTGAACAGAGAAGTTTTTGATAAAGTGGAAACCAGGGTTGCGTGGGCCAAAATGGAACCACAACAATACCCTCCGCCTGGTCGTATATAAGTTTTCTTAATACTTTTAATATAACCGCAAAAGGAGGAAATGCGTAGAAACAAAGATTTGACCAATTTAAAGTAAAAGCATTCACAGCGCATGCTCCTGGGTCTCTATTCCATGAGACGTACTTAACACATTTGTTATTCTACCTTGATGCGAAAAGATCAATTTTTGGTTGCCCAAAGGCTCTCACAATCTTTTCAAAAGCATGATCTTTAATCTCCCATTCGGTATCGGGGTGAGATTTTCTAGACTCAGCATCTGCTATTTCGTTATCTTCCGAGCTTATGTATGAAGCGAATACAAATATACCACGAGCTTCACACCACTGCCACAAAGATTTTGTGATTTCAGTTAAATGTGGAAATCTTACTCCACCCATACGGTTGATAGCGTAGTAACACCTGACAATTTTTTAATCCTTTTGCGAATGTTTGTAAGCCCAAGAAAGCAGCCAGGAGTTCTAGACAGTTAATATGTTTGTTAGACTCTGTGTTACTCCACTGGCCACTGGCGGTCTCCGCACCGCATGCTGCCCCCCACCCTTTTTTGCTAGCGTCTGAAAATATTTCTAGACAGTAGCTGTCCCGTCTAATAGGATTCACTGCGGTATCAATAGATTTTAACCACCAGGAAAAATCGTCCTGCAAATACTGTGGTAAAGACATGTGGCTATCATAATTACTCGTTTTACACAATGCAAGGTATTTGCATCTTTCCATCTGCTTGGTGTAAAGCCAACCGTACTGAATCGCGGGGCAGGACGAAGTGAGGAGGCCTACCAAGCGAGCAAACTGTCTTATTTTACAACGAGATTTCAATTGAAACGATTGTAACTCTTGTTTAATTAGATTTCGTTTTTCCTTAGGAAGGCTAACATGAAATTCTTTTGTATCTATCACAAAACCAAGGTATTTGCAAATATTACTCGGAATCATACAACTTTTTTTTTTTTTTTTAATGTTAATTATGAATCCTAAGGACTCTAAAATATGTTTTGTCTGTAAAATATTATCTAAGCAATCTTGATAATTATTAGAAATGATACAAATGTCATCTAAGTAGATAGATGACAGATAACCTAATGATCTCAGTAAACAAATTACCGGTTTTAATAGCTTTGTGAACACAAATGGAGCTGTGTTTAAACCAAACGGCAAAACATTGAATTGGTAAATTTGACCCTCGTACCTAAATCGTAGGTACTTTCTATACGTCGGGTGTATAGGTACTAGAAAATACGCATCCTTTAAATCAAAGGTGGCCATGAAACTGTTTCTTGATACTAATTTTAATGTTGTTCTTAGATCTTCAATTTTGAAATGTTCTGTTACGATGTACTTGTTTAGAGACTTTAAGTTTAAAATAAATCTGTTTTTGCCATTGGGTTTTTTAATCAGGAAATAACTAGAAAGAAACTGTCCTTCACATGGTTCACAATGTGAAATAGCACCACTGTTTAGAAGGTCAGTGATGGCCACCTTGTATTTAAAGGACTCACATGAAGTTAATACAGGTAAACTTGGTTCGTGTAACTGATAGACAGGTTTAGTAAACGGTATCTTGTAACCTCTTATCCACGATAATACAACGAGGTCATTAGTTATCAATTGCCATTGATCATAAAAGTAGGATAACCGACCTGCAAAACGTACCAGGTCTAGCGCCGCGGGGCTTGGCGCTGCTGCAAGCGCGGCTGCTGTCGCGGCTGCTGCTGCACCGGTCGCGGGCGCGGCGCCGGCGCTGTTCTCCTCGCTGTTCCCGCTTGCCGCGCTGTCGGGAACGGAGGCGTCTGGTTTAAAGTCTGGACAGGGGCCTGTCTCGGTCTCTGCGCTGGTGCAGGTCTTCGAACCTGTGTGTTTATTTTAATCTCAGCGCCTGATTTTGATATAGCTTTTGCAGCTTTTAGAGTATCGGTCAGATGTTCGCCAAATAGAAACTTATCGATTTCTGTATTGAACAGTTGATCTTTTATATCTTTCTTGATTGTAGAACATATAAAACTGCGCCGTGTCATGGACTCGCTGTGTTGTGAGTCACACATCAGTCGACCGGCTTCGATCAGTAATTTTATTACCGACTGATCTTTATAACCTGCAGAAAAGAGTATGCTTAGGGCTTCACTTATACAAGATATACTTGCTGCGACCTGCACCTGCTTATTCTCTAAAGCTTTGTCTTTTTTTTATTAGCATCTCCGATAAGGCGGCCTTTATCTCTGGGTTTAACTTGGGTGCATCAATCTTTGTGCAGTTTTTTGGAACCAGATGCTTATCAAGCAGCTCCTTTCTGGCATCCTTGGTCAAGCCTGTTGTTGCGATGTGTTCCCAGCGAGCAGATAACTCGCATCTAATGTCTGGTCCATATTTTTTATCCTTTGATGGAGTTTCGCCCAAGAGATTCAGAATCTCTTCGTCCAGCTCAGGAAGCGTTACTTCAACAGGTAGTTCCGATTCCCCTGCCTGTACTGCTTCTGTAGCAGGAACATCATGTATCGTCGAGGTGGACGTACCCGGTTGTGGCTCATCTGAGTCAATAATCGGAGATGACGCGACATCACCTTGAACTTCCATTTCAGCTGGAATAGAAAATGTACCAAATGTAGGTATCGGATAGAAAATAGCGCGGTGATAGTCCTCAAAACTATCCACAACACCAAGTTTATAATCCATACCGATATTCAGAATTACGAAATCGAGTGATAACATTTTGTTATGTAGGTACGTGGATATGATCACAACTACCAATGTTCCTAGTATACAACTAGTGGTTTTAGAGCGGCGATAGTCCTTAAAACTACCCACAACACTACGTTTTAGTCCGTACGGATATAAAATGCAATTATTATTAAGTAGGTCATTAACTAAAGTGAAGGCAACATTCCTTTCAAATGTACACAATCACTAGTAGTATATACCCAATGAATTGGGAATCCAAAATTATGTGAAGGTAACATCCCCATAAGATGTACACAACACTATTTAAGATAATATGACATCATGTCAGATTATGATACGGATATAGTCCGAAAAACTATTCACAATATCTTCCGTTTGTAAAAATAACACTTCAGCTTACCTTCATGGTCCGATAGTACCGGCGACATAATAATATTCGTCGACGAGCTACTACTCTCGGAACAACTTCGAACACGCGACCTTCTGTCGCGTTTATTAAGTTTCCTTTCGAGTTTTCGAATCTTCTTTCTTAAATAATCACTGTCGTCGTTTTTGTGACTACGTTTTGGCATCTTTTTGCACAATTCAAATGAAACGAAGAAAATAACGTGGTGATCGGCGACGCACTAAAACGCGAATGAGTGGCGGTACAGGCATAACTATCAGGAAGACAAAGTACCGACAAAAAAAAAAAAAAAAATATTCAAACTTAGTGGATGAAAGGCGATACCCTAGACGTATTACTACATTGTTATCTTAATCTCGAAGGACGAAGCAACGAAGTATAATTAAAAAGACATTGTGTCTCGCGTGGATCCACGGTCCGCCGATACGAATGTTTTATCAAGATTGGTTTCAAGAAATAATTTTAAATTAAAGCTCAGTAATTTCGTGTATGGAATCAAAGCTCAAGTATATTTATTTATTCATATATACTTTATTGTACACCAGAAAAAACATAACAAAAAAAAAAACATTGAACACTACAAAACATACAATGGGTGGTCTTATCGCTTTCTTATCTATATATGTACATGTATATTATTTATTTATTTATTCCTTTATTTCAGGCAACTAAAGCCCATAGGAAAAAAACAATACATACTACTACAAACATACTTATAAACTAATACATACAAAATGATCACAAATGCAATACTATAATAATATAACTTAAAAATACTATAATATTTCGTGGTTTCATTTTCGATATAAATAAACAGGTAGTCCTTTGACCTACAAGGCAACACTCGCACGCTTTTAAAAGTTATTTATCATTAGAATATCGAATCGATTTCTTTTTACATAATAATCGATTAGAGTATCGACTCATCTACCCTACACTATGCTTGACGGTGACAGCTCATTCTTTTTCCGTGCGAGGCAACGAGTGCATGCGCTCCTACCTTGAATTCTTTTTCTTATTTGTTCCAATCTTAAAAAAACAGCAGTTTTTTTTTTACATTCACGATGCCTAAAAGGTCTCATGAAGAACGAATTGATTATTATATGAAGAAGATGGAAAAATTACGGCATAAACACCGTCACAAACGCCGGCGTCGAGAAGATTCATTCTCATGTTCGGACGACGATAACCCACAAGGTTAGTTACTGTTAATTTCTGCTACTTCTACCGTACAAGTACTGGTCAAAGTGACAGCCTTGATACTGGTAATTTGCCATAGATTCAAATTTCGAACGCGGCAAATATGCAACCCGCCATAGATTCCATAAGCGAACGAGGCGTTACAAATAAATTGGTAATAGATTCAAATTTAGAACTGTTACTTTTTCACGTACCTCCTACATACATATAGTTGAGTTACGTTTATTACCTTTCCTTTAGGATACGAAATGGCGACGTGGGATTTATCACAACCAGCCATAGAAACTGAGCCACAACCTGGTGTCGGGCCTGAAGACACAGTCATTATACCTGACCCCGATGGGCCTCGACCTGACATTTTTCTGGAGTCTGTTTCGACTCAACAGGAGGATTTGAAGTCGTTACTACCGGCACCGCCGGTGCCAGCAGAACCTCCATTAAATCCAGAGATCCTCTCAGCTCTTGGCGAGGCAACGGATGAAGGACCTGTATGGGGCCAGGAAATACATAACAACTTAACCCAATTATGGGTACCATTACTCAAAAAGGGAATGGTTAAAGAAATGAGAGACAAAATATTAAAACAGTATCTCATACCCAGCAATTGTACATTACTTCAAGCGCCAAAATTAAACATTGAGATCTCAGCCGCTGTTCCAGAAATGGTAAGGTTACGCGACAAAAAAGTTGAGGCATCTCAACAACAATTGGGTGCAGGTATTACAGCTATTAGCATGGCGATTACGTCATTAATAACCAGTGACAACAAGATCGAAGCGATCAAAACACTAAGCGATGGCTGTCGCATTTTATGTGATTTACATAACTCCGAAACCCAGACTCGGATCAAAATGGTTACACCCGGGCTAGCGAACCCCTTTCTCAGTGTCATACAGGACAGCGAGCGAGATGAGACGTTGTTCGGTTCCACTTTACCGGATAAAATAAAGGCGTCTAAAACCATTGAAAAACAGGGTCTACAGATAAAGAAGACCGTGCCACTGCCAGTGAAATCTAATACTAATGCCCAGTTCCAAAACACAATGTCTGCGCGCCATCAGTTCCAGGGAAACTGGGCCGGACCTTCTCGTTACCCAACGAACAGGGGGGGGCAAGGGGGTCAGAGGAGATTCCCCACGTCAGCACGTCGATCAGCAGCGGCGGCGACAACAGCGACGTCGCTAACCAAGACGAACCACAACCGGTCACGTGCCCCTGCACGCCAGTAGCACAGGTACACGCAGGTAGGGTACAACACTTCTATAATTGTTGGACCCACATTACTAATAATACCAGTATTCTTAATTGGATCATGAAGGGAATACCTATTCCGTTTATATGTGAGCCGTTTCAAACTTGTATCCCTCGAATTACGTGGTCATTGAGTGAACAGCGTGACATGTCATTAGCTGTCGAGAGTTTAACTGAACTAGGTGCTATTTCACAAGTTGAGCCCAGTTCAGATCAGTTTATTTCTAGTACATTTTTAGCTCCAAAGTCCAACGGTGGTAAAAGGTTTATTCTGAATTTAAAATCTTTAAATCGATTCATACCTAAAACACATTTTAAAATGGAGGATAGTAGAACCGCCTGTAAGTTAGTACAATCAAACTGGTACATGGCGACCGTAGATATGAAGGAAGCATACCTACTTATTCCTGTTGCTAAGCAATTCCGTAAATACCTTCGATTCCATTATACCGCGCAAAACTCAAACAAAACAATAACTTACGAGTTTAACGCATTACCCTATGGGCTCGCCATAGCTCCTCGGTGTTTTACTAAGATTGTCAGACAGGTTGTAAGTTTTTTACGTAATCGCGGTTTTCTATCCGTATCTTATTTAGACGATTTGCTTTGTTTAGGGAGCAGTTATGAAGAATGTCTTCGTAATGTAAAAGAGACGGTAGCATTGCTAGAATGTTTGGGATTCGTAATAAATTACGAAAAAAGCAATCTGCAACCTCAAACATCATGTAAATTTTTAGGGTTCATTTATGACACCACTGATATGACCTTGTCACTACCTCTAGACAAACGCAACAAGATAGCCTGTTTAGTACAAAAATATTCCAATTTACCCACAATTTCAATTAGAAATTTCTCCCAATTGATAGGAGTACTCGTAGCAGCATGCCCAGCGGTGCGTTACGGTTGGTTGTATACAAAGATATTAGAAAGAAATAAATATTTATTTCTCATAACATCTTAAGTGATTTGAACTGGTGGTCTCAAAATATTTACAAAGTAAATATTCCACTAAAGTCCCAAAGCTATGCGATGGAAATTTACACTGACGCGTCACGCACAGGCTGGGGTGCATTTAGTAACGGGGTACGAGTCAATGGTGCTTGGAAAGAAAGTGAAATTAGTTTTCATATTAATTATTTGGAACTATTAGCCGTACTTCTCGCCCTTAAATGTTTTGCTCGGGACCAAACTGACTGTGCTATCCTTCTTCGTGTGGATAACACTACCGCGATAAGTTATATAAACCGCATGGGTGGTATTCAATTCCCACACTTAAGCGCACTTTCTCGTGATATTTGGCAATGGTGCGAGATGCGAAATCTATGGTTGTTCGCTTCTTATATAAACACAAAAAATAACGTCGAGGCTGACGAAGAGTCACGCAGGGTGAACCCCGACGTCGAATGGGAGTTATCACAACCTGCATTTAAATTTATTGTAAAATGTTTAGGTCAACCAGAGATTGACTTATTCGCTTCTCGAATCAATGCCAAGTGTTACGAATATGTGTCATGGAAACAGGACCCAGATGCGATAGCCGTCGACGCATTTACGATAAGTTGGTGCCCAAAATTATTTTATGCTTTCCCACCATTTTCTCTGATAATAAATTGTATACAAAAAATTATACAGGATAAAGCTACCGGTATCTTGGTTTTCCCAATGTGGCCTGCACAGGCTTGGTATCCTATGTTAATGGATCTATTAGTTGGAGAAATTGTTGTCTTAGAACCGCACCCAAAATTATTACTGTCACATTTCAGACAACAACACCCGCTCCACCAGACGCTTTCCCTGGGAGCAGCGCTGCTCTCAGGCTCGCGTTCTCCCGCCGCGGTACGCCGCCAACCGCCCTACGCTTGATGCTCGCCTCACTATCAGGAAGTACACTAAAGCAATATAGCGTTTGTTACAAGCTGTGGTGGCAGTACTGTAAGGATCATAACCGGAACGTGTTCGAGAGTTCCATCCCTCACATCGTCACTTTTTTAACCGAACAGTATGATAAAGGTGCGTCTTACGGCACCATTAACAGCCACCGTTCAGCCTTATCCTTGCTCATAGGAAACAACTTAGCTTCAGACGAGTGCATTAAACGCCTCCTTAAAGGGATATTCAAACTGAGACCATCTTTGCCTAAATACTCAACTACTTGGGATCCTCAAATAGTGCCTGACCATATTTCGGAATGGGTTCCACATACTCGGCTTAATTTAGAAAAATTAACTAAAAAACTTGTCGTTTTACTGGGTCTGTGCACTGCACACAGAGTACAAACATTTTCCTTAATTAAAATAAGCAATATTAAAATCAATTCAAACGGTATCGAGATTGTTATAACTGACATCATTAAAACCTCTGGGATAGGACGGGACCAGCCGGTTTTATATTTACCATATTTTCTAGAGAATCCTTCTATTTGTCCAGCCACAACGCTAGTCGACTATATGTCTGCAACGAAGGCCTTAAGGCCTTCAGACACAGATCACCTCTTAATTACTTTGAAGCGTCCCTACAAGAACGCGACAGCACAGACTATAAGCAGGTGGATCAAACAGACGTTGTATGCGAGCGGCATTGACGTGTCAGTTTACGGCGCACACAGCGCCCGCCATGCTGCCACGTCAACGGCGCGCGCGGCTGGGCTAAGTCTTGATCTCATCCGGAAAACTGCTGGCTGGACTGCGTCCTCCCAGGCCTTTGCTAAGTTTTATAATCGGCCTATTGTAGAAAAATCTAATTTTGCAAAATCAGTCTGCTTACCTATACCCATTATTAATGATTAGAATACCTATCGAAATAGTTACGAATCAAGTGATTGTAATGTATTAATTTGTTTGTTGAATCATTCAATATAAGAAATTTATGATTTATGTTATCTCGTGTTTTAATCGTTAGATACCTATCCAAGAGGCATAAAACAAATGTAAAAATATCACAGTCTCTGAACATCTACCTGTTTATTTATATCGAAAATGAAACCACGAAATATTATATATGATCAAACGAACTTCTTAAGTGAAGTTCGATCGATATAATATGAGTGGTTTCATTTGAAGATATAAATACCCAACCCACCCAAAACCCAGTTCATTTTTACCATAACACGAGAGGACTTGAACTCAAGTCTCAACTCTAAAATAATGAGCTGTCACCGTCAAGCATAGTGTAGGGTAGATGAGCCGATACTCTAATCGATTATTATGTAAAAAGAAATCGATTCGATATTCTAATGATAAATAACTTTTAAAAGCGTGCGAGTGTTGCCTTGTAGGTCAAAGGACTACCTGTTTATTTATATCTTCAAATGAAACCACTCATATTATATCGATCGAACTTCACTTAAGAAGTTCGTTTGATCATATATAAATAAATACAACATAACAAACTTATACTACTGCACACGAAGTGTCGGCGTCGTGTTTCGCTGACTGGTGTCATGTAGCCGGCCACGAAACTGGCGATACACAACACCCTTCGGCCAGAACTCTTCCTTGAGGAACTTCTCGAGATGATGTGTCGGAACACGCACCACGAACGACTTGAAGTTCGTGTTGTGACGCGGCTCCAAGTTCTCGACCCTCAAAGTCCAGTTGGTCTTCACACGCAGGTACTCCACGATCTCCTCAACTTTCGTGGAGTGGTGCAGCCTGGGCAGGTACGTAGCTTTGGGACAGTGAAAATTAGTAATTATAATACTTAGGTCCATCTTTTAGAGTATAGGTACCTTCACAAGGCTAGACAAAAAAATGTATAAAGAGTCTCTATATGATACACCTAAAAACTATTGAATAAATAACATATTTCACTAAAATTGATTAAAAGGCAACTGTAAACAGATATCGCAACCAAATGTTTTTATGCCTGAAATTTTACAAAACAGCCTCTCAGCCGTTCAGCCGCTGATTCGATGTAAATACAAGTAATTATGGTAATGGGTGTCTCTGGGTAAGCTCAAAAAATAACGCTGCAGAACCAAGTTACAACAGGATAAAAAGAGAATATGCTTTCAAGAAAACGGGATTCAAAGCATCGTCAATTTTGTATAACACCAGAGTGACTATTTCCACGTAAATCCAGACAATCCGATTTTTTACGCGTGGAAAACCTTTACTTGTTTGTTGCATATCAAGTATTGTTAAAGTTACTTCAGCCAGTGTTTTAACTTCAACGTTGCTAGTAGAATAGAATAGAATAGAATACTCTTTATTATGTACACCATATAGATTACAGACATAAATATAGAAATAGTGTAGTAGTGTAGTGTAGTAGTTCAATTAATATTCCAAGTTTCTACATACAGATGCTAAAAAAAAAAAAAAATTGAGTCCGAAATCACCTGTTTTTTTCCGAAGGTTTATACGTTTGAGTAAAACCGAGATCAAAAAATATTTTTCGTCGCATACTTCTCAAAATATAAAAAAATCAAAATATATTTAAAGAGAATTCAATTATTTAAAGATATACCTAAAAATTATTCCACTGAGCCGTGCATTTTTTTTTAATATAATCAAATCAGCAATATTACTTTTAGTTTAGTAGTCATTCAGTTGTCAATTACCAAAAAAAATCTTACCGTGCCTTAAACCTAACAGAAACAAACACTGTATTTATTCAATACCTCATTACAATCCGTCCATATTCACTGCATCCCATTTCTAACTAGTTCTGAGTATGACATGTGAAAAACAAAACCAACACGCTTCTAATAAACAAACAAAGCAAAAAACTGGAAACAATTCTCCCTCAGCGATACGGAATGAGGGGCCTTGGCCGGCTAGCAGAAATAGCTTCAAGTGCCACTCCTGCGCCGTCGGCCCATCCGCTAGTTGAAGGCTGATTTTATATTTATGAAGCTTATGATCCAGCACTAAAATAGATGAAACAGTTGACCTTTTGACTAGGTATAACTTTAATCAATTAAAGAGATAACTGGACTTGACTTTTAGAGAAATCGTTTGCATGCAATGAATTGTACTTTTTGTGCCCAAAAACTCTCGAAAACTAAAGCCCACTTTGTTGAAAATTTCACTTATGTATCTATTAATAAAGATCTGCCTATTTATTAATAGGCAGATCTTTTCGTTAGCCTATATTCTCTCCCACTGATGACCAAAAGCGTCCCCTTTTTCCTTCCAAACCTCCGTCTTGTAATGATTTATTTATTTCAATAATAAAGACCACTAACAGCTTTCAACATTATTGGCGTACAATTACAGTATTTAGAAAAGGTATTAAACAATTATATATACATGTCCTAGCAGTGGAAACATTACAGGTTGATTATGCTCTATTCGTAAAACAATGTATAAAATATACGCCAAATTTCCAATCAGCAATCCTTCCGTGCCAATAAGTCTTCTAAACTCTTAATAAACTCCCCATTTCCAATCCGAGGGGGACTAATGACGTCGAATTGAAACATATCTGCCTCCAAATCGGTCTCATTGTTCCATTCTCCTTAACGAATACCCTCCTTAAAATAAAGCTAATCAAATTCTGAAAAATCCGAGGTCGTTTAGACCTTAAATGAACCTCCTTTCTTCCCATCCAGAATTGATGTCAAGTGCAGGCGCGGCTGCGGAAACAAAAATCTCTTGACAACGGTATCATGTTGGGCCCAAGTGTTTTTACCGCATCTTCCGTTGAGTACGACTCCGGACGAGATTTAGGCCTTAAATGACGAAAGATTATTATGTTTTTGAAGTTATTGGGGTGTAAACGTCTTCAGCTTAATGTTGAAAGATTTAAATTTGAAAGGCAGATTTTTGTTGGCATTTAGACTTGATGCCTGTTATTTCTTTTATTACCTACTTTTTACTTATTTGATAAAAAAGTAATATCTAACCAATTAGGTATTTTTTCGACGCAAAGTTCTTGATTGTTGTATCGAAATTCAATTACGAAATGTTGCCGAATTATATTCCTGGAACGAATCTAAAGGACTGGAGCAGGTACAATGGAATTAATGTGGGTGTGTTAGAAGCAAACCACATCCACAATTATGTTGGAAATATGAGAGAGCTTTGGTATTTGACTTTTTTTTTTTAATGTCGGCCAGTGACCTTAACTTTTAACACGTGCTGTGGTAATGGCTATCTTGCCTAATCAGGCAACATTTTTTTTTTCAAAATAAACACAATTAGTTGTTTTGTTGAGAGTAATATAGTTGTTTTGTAATCCTGAATATCATTTTTAGCGTTTTTTTGGATTGCAAACAAACATAATATCACGCTTGTATTTCTCGTAGGGCTAAGCAGAGATGCAGCAAATTTCGTTAGTTATATTTAAGTCTCATGTAACAGAGGGCGAGCCTATTGGGCCATCAACTGGGCACAAATCCAGACAATGAATTAATGAATGAATAAATGAATGAAATGAATGAATCAATGAATGCTACTGAGAACAATCTTCTCCTACTCTGTCCTTCTCATACTTCTGACTTTGTTCATTCTTCCTTTCATATTCAGTCCATTCTTCTTTGGAATGCGCTTCCTCTTGATATCAGGATGGCCACTAGTCGGTATGCAACTAAGCGGAAATTGCAGAATTATTTTCAAAATAAATAGCGTAGATTCATCTCAACACCTCTCTTCTTTAAATTTGTGTATATTTATATATTATAAATATATATTATAGTAAATCGTATGTATGTGTTTATAACCTATTTATGTATTTGTCTAGTTTTTTTTTTAATTTTTATTTTTAACATTGTCCTCTCAACCAAAGTACCTGCCATCTAATCTCTTCACTACCCTTGGTTGACTGGTAGAGAATGCCTAAGGCATTAAGTTCGCCTTTGTGCGAAACGTTTAAATAAATAAATAAATTGCATTTCAGATGGAAAAACACAATAAGAAAGAAAATACATTTATTTGCGGTAAACATGACGCAAAAAAGAACATAAACACAAAAAAAAAATAAGAGAAGGTTGTGGGAAACATGCGTCACATCCACGCAAAACGGCCATCGCTCAGCATTATGATGCCAGACAGAGCCCCAGAGTTGGTAAATTATTATAATAATTATTAAATTAATTGAATTAAATTAAATTATTATAATAATTATTAAAATATTATAATGATTTAAATTTGATAGAATATACTAATATATTCTATCACATTTAAATTAATTTTTTTGTCTCCTTTGTTCTTTCACACACTGTCTACATCTCTCTATCTATTGTCCTATCGCAGGTATGCTGGAAGAGATTTCTTATGGAATAAGCATAACCTTTGTACCTATTTTTCTGTTCTGTTTTATCTTGTCTGTTTATATTATGTGTAAAATAAATGGTAAAATAAAATAACATACAAAAGGGATCGCCCACTGCGGATTTAATTTGGTCAGTTCATTTCATGGGTGAGCGTCCACGCAGTCTAGTGTCCTCCAGTCTACCCAGCACAACAAGGCGCACGATAGTCTCCCTCACGCCTCGGGACATGTCGAGGATGCGCGTTTGGTCCAAAACAGGTAGAAGCTTTTTGATGTTGAGTTATTGGCGTATAGAGGTGTTGGTGTAAAACTAACTCAGTCCACGATATCCCAAGTATTCTTCTCCAACACCACATTTCCAGAACGTCAATCTTATTCTTCTCGATGTCACGCAGCGTCCACGTCTCAGGAGCGTATAACATTTTTTTGGATTGGGGTGCATTAAATAAGTCTCCTTCAGTGCCGATACTTAAGTATTTCCGACGTCCCCTGGACAATCAGCCTCACTACGAACCCTGCTGACTGGATAACCTCTTTACCACGAAATAGGTGTTTTTGTACAGTTCGTGCGACACAAGAAAAGGTATCTTAAAATAATTGTATCATTTTGTCTAATACAAATTGAAATGGAAAATTTCTGTATTATCTATACGTGTATTTATTTTACATAGATAACAGTATAATACAACCCATAATAAAAATGAAGAAAATGTCACGATGAGTGACCTCAAATTGATGCCATCTTTATTCGTTCCTTCCGATAATGAAGTTACTTTTTCAACTTTTACGCTTTTGATTACGGTTGACATTTTCCTTACCTTAAAATACCATTATTTCCTTAAAATTGATACAAAAGTTCCGGTCACGAGAAGCTATACATTTCGTAAATAAAGAACTTCTAATAGCTTACGTAGCGACAACTCAATCAACAACAAAGATCCCAAATTCAATCAACTCAAAGTAACATGCGTGTAATACGAAACTAACGAGGAATTTTACTTGGTCGGGTTATATTTTAGCGATATATAAAGTGCTGTCGTCTAATGTTTTGTGGTACTTAAACGCGTCGGACTCATGGAATGTAAACATTTGAGCTGCAATTTTGAAGTAAGTTCACGATGACGCTGTTAATATTGCAGAAAGCAGATGCAGAATACTCGGAATCGTCTGACGACAGTAATTAGGTGTGTGTTTTAACATAATTATACCCCTATATAAAAATAAAAATCATTACAAAACTTTTTTTTTTATTTGGTCCAAAGGTTGCCCCCTCAATGTGTGTTTACTTTATAGCTTCCCGTGAAGTGGACTTTATATATTTTAGTGCAATGAGTTTCTAGAGTGTCCGAAATTCGTTTGAAGAGCAAAATTCACATTGGCGTCTCGAAATGCATTCCGCTTCAAAGATCAAAGCATACAGTGACGTATCTTCTAAGTATGTAATCGGGGTTGCTAAGTATTTAATTTCATTTTCTTTTAACTCGTTTGTGGAAAGTATTTTGTACGTGGAGAAGGACTTATGTCCTTATGACGCATAACATAACACCCCGCCTGTAAAGCCTGAACAGTTAGTCAGATGTGTGTGCCCATAGTACAGAAGCCAGCACATCAAGCTACTCGAAACTGTCAAATCCCAATCAACCTTGAACCCTATGCTTATAGCGATAAAGTAGAAAATATATTAAAAAAAAATAACAGATTGTAGTAGCTTGATGTGCTGGCGTCTTTACATCCACAATTCCACCAGTTATGTTTAAGTGTCATGTAATAGGGATCGAGCCTATTGCGTAAAACACTAGCAATTGCAATCTGAATAAATTTGAAGGATATTGCTAATCCATTGCTTCACATGTTCGAAAAACGGGTCTTCTCAACAACGTAAATAACGCAACGAATGTTGTTGTACTGTCAAAATTAAAGCCATTCCTAATGTTAGTGTGTTATGCAATTACACCGCTGACTATATACCCTTATCATTGCATAATTATTTTCAATGATTTACTTTTTTCTACTATCAGCCCTCCGTTATAGCAGCAGAAAATATTAGGAAAGCCCTAATAAAACATAACAAGGTAAAAAAACCGGCCAAGCGCGAGTCGGATTCACGCACGAAGGGTTCCGTACCTTATTCTATAAAAACGGCAAAAAAATCATGTCTGTTATATAAAGGGTGTCTCAGTAAGAGTGCACTTTTTCATTTTAAAACAAAAACCAGTATTTTATGACAGAGTTGTGATATTTTTAATGTATTGTAAAGAAGACATGTTCCGATTAAGTATGGAATAAAATATCCGGCAAATGACCCCCACGGTTCCGATGACAGGCCATTACTCTTTTCATGAAATTTTCGATGACTTGCACAGAGATGTGGCTGTATCTCACCGATGACGCGTTGGATTTCCGATTTGAGCTCAGGAATTGTTTCGGGTTTATTCGCATATACCCGAGATTTCACAAAACCCCAAAGGAAAAAATCGCACGGCGTTAAATCGCACGATCTAATTTGGCGAAGTTTGCGAGCGGTTTCAGCGTAACTTTCCCCATTTTTGTAATGAGTTTTCACAATTATAACGCGTTGATCTTTTGAAAAGCTCTCCATTTTTAATAATCGGAATAAACAGAGGTCACAGCTGTCAAATTTCAGAGTTGCAACTTGCATGAAAAAAAAAATATTCCAATTTTAAAAAGTGCACTCTTACTGAGACACCCTTTAGTAGCCCCTTTAAATATTTATTTTATTATGTTTTTTAGTATTTGTTGTTCTAGCGGCAAAAAATCAACAAAAAATCTGTGAAAATTTCAACCGTCTAACTATCACGGTTCATGAGATACAGCCTGGTGACATACGGACGGACAGACGGACGGACAGCGGAGCGGGAGTAATAGGGTTCCTTTTTACCCTTTGGGTACGGAACCCTAAAAAGGCCGCAAAAGAATATCGAAGACTTCACCTCTACGGATTCAAAGCTACTTAAAATCTCGTAAACTTAGATCAAAACTGCACATTCCAACTTAAAGGAGCACATTCACAACATTTTTTGTTTACATTAGTAAGTCCTTACTTTGCATACCTACTATTGTATGGGGTCAAGTTTTCTAACTGAACAGACAGCTGTGCTTCTTCCCAACTAAAGCACTAGGAAGTGGTGAAGGGCGGGGTTTTTGATGGACTGACTTATGATATTTTGACGTTAGAAGGGTGATTGTCAGACTAATTTGATTAAATGACTTTTAAGTTTGATTGCGATGTAATTCTTAAATCATTTTTATAAAGTATAAATTAGAATTATTGCCAAGAATTATATGAAACTCAAAATAATACTTTATTAATAATAATAATAATAATAAAGGAAGTTCATGCAAATTGAGGAACATGAAATCTCCTCATAAGAATCATTATTCGTGACAAAAATCACCACACACGCTACATTGACTTGGCCTAGGCCCGTTAATGTAGCTGAAACTAGCTAAAGAGCTAAGAAAAAAAAAAAACATGTTCAATAATAATAATAATAACCCCACCGCCGTATCTCTACGTTGACACCGTGGTGGGGCTTGCGCGCTCCAAACTCTAGGCCTGTGCCGGAAGAGTTTACCTTGCCGAAACTAGTCTAGGGTGAGGAGCCAGACCAAGAGAGATACAGAAATCCGCAGGGAAGCATGTGGCAAGCTGTTGGGCAGTAGCGACCCCACGGACCCTATCTCCCAGGAGTAGTCTTGTTCCTCACCTCTGGCTTGCCTTAATTGGCCGGCTGGAGTGAACGCTGACGAGAAACAGAGCTCCCAACTCTTTCTTGCCTTTATTGGCCGGTTTGAGTGGAGATTCGCAAGAGCAAACGGGCTCGGGGAAGGAAGTGTTCCAGTAAGTGCTCGTAGGGATCTTGACCATCTTCCAGGCTCTGGGATTGTTCTGAAAGCCGTGGAATACCTCTCCACTCCTCAAGCACCTCAGGACATGTTGCCCCCTTGTCGCTACGTCACTATGTGCTAGCGACAGTTTTACGGGGGCCCATTATTGAGTGTGCAAGTCACCCCCTGTCATTTTTATCCGTGTATATATAAAACATTGATCAGGCAGGGGCCATAGTTCTTCCATAGTTCTTGGTAACCAACCCACTTTAGCCACCCAAACCCATAATCGAACTTTTTAATTTTCCATATCCTGCAATAGTTCTACACCAACCAGGGGTTGTCCTTGGGTAGACTTGCATAGTGCATACAGGGATAATCGCCGGATGGTGCCGCATTTCATTACAATCTCCTAAGGGGCCTCTGCGAGTTGGCTTCGGCCCCTCGTACGCCTTTCAAAGGACCGGGACCTCATGGTCCCGAGATATGTATAAAATAAAAATAATAATAATAAAACTTTATTTCAGACTAGGTCCATAATATTCTTAGTATTTTGGTGTTAGTAACAATAATGCTTATAAGTAAATAGGTTAGTATTGTTATTGTTGTTGTTGTGTATTGTTTGTTGTTGTTGTATTGTTGTTGCAATGAGGTAAAACTTTAACTGCAATGGCTTAATAATGGCTTTAGATAAAAAACAAAATATTGTGAATGTGCTCCTTTAGGACAACTTTACGCTTCGCCACGTTCCATCTACGATAAAACAAAGTTTTATCTACTGAATGTGACACCGTTCCTACTCTTCAAAGATTTTTGCCGAACAATTTAATATATCGACCAATAAAATTGACGCCCGCAAATGTTGATAATATAAAACATTAAAATCTCTTTTTAAACATTCCGTTCTTTCTACCTGAGCGCTTGAGTTCCACGTAAAGTATCCGAATGACTATTCAAATACCGGTTTACGAGCTTTCAGCTGTGAATGATAAGGAATCTAAACATGAAAATACAAAATGTTTTAAATGAAAAAATTATTTTAAATGTATTTTGACGACTTTCCGTCCCAATTGACCTGATTTTGTGGCGTAGTGACCCAGAAATGTATTACTTTAATACTCTGATAAACTCAAATGTATTTTTAGTAGTAGATTTTCAAGGAAGGAGAAAATTCTGCGCTAGATATGAATTTCCTCTATTCAATTAGGGGATCACGCCGGTAATCCCCGAATGGTTAAGCAGAGGTGTACCTGTAGTGCCATATTTTGTCAGTTAAATTTAAGTACCATGAATAGGGGCGATACTAATTGCCATCAACCGGGCCTAAATCCAGACATCACGAAATCCAGACGCTACTGCTGCTACTGAGAAATTCCTGATAGAAAACTCCAATAACCAATACAATATATTATAGTAAATAGCATGTATGTATATTATATATATTTTGTATTTGTGTACGTTTTTTCATTTATAATTCAAAAATTTTAATAGTTTTTGTTTATCATTGTTCGGTTCAACCAAAGCACCTGCCATCTAATCTCTTCACCACCCTTGGTTGACTGGTAGAGAATGCCTAAGGCATTAAGTCCGCCTTTGTACCTTTTTGTGTGCTAAAATTTTAAATAAATAGATAATACTTTGCCCGACTTGGGAATCGAACCCAGATCCTCATGCACAGCAGTAGCGCTTGCGATATAAATTATAAAAATTAAATTATAACCATGAGAGACAGAAATAGGCAATTTTAATAAGAAAATTGGAACAAGTCAAAACTTTTAGAAACATCTGCCAACTCGAACGGATGACGAATTAAAGTGATTTTGTTGAAACCTAATTAGGAAATTCAAATTAGACTTCTTCGAGTTACGTTGAAAGCTAAATTATTTATTATACAGGAGAATTCATTACTTCAATAACAATTTATAGCCTTAGATTACTTTGCTTCAATAAAGGAAAACTTTATTTGGGTATTTATTACTGCCTCTTAAATCAGTCGCAAAGATGGCAACTGAGCATAGGCACTTAACCCTTTGAACGCCAATGACGCTTACAAGCGACAAACGTAATCGGGCGCTAAAACGCCAACGACGAATGTAGGCGACAAATAGATGTGCTACTTTATTATCTGATATTAAAGAAAATGGGTAAAAGGACTAATTTTAACATTTTATCACTAGCATTTTGTAGGTACCTATTTTATAATAAATAAATGGCTTAGCGTAGAGAGCATACTTCCGATGCGCTGCGCTTGGCGTTCAAAGGGATTCAAGATTCAATCCTGTTTTTCCAATTGCCCGGTAGATGGCAACAACTCTTAAGTCGGGGGCGTTACTCCGACTTAAGAGTTGTTGGTCGTGGATTCAGACCTCAAACCCAAGCAGGCGCTTTATTTTGTGTAGTTTAATTACCACCGCTCTCAAAACTGGGAAAATAAACATCATGAGGAAACCCGCATTTCCTAGAACTAAAAATTCGAATATATGTGACATCTACCAACCCGCACTGGGCCCGCGTGGTGGATTCTTGCCCATTCCCTCTCCAGCAGTGGGAATATTATAGGCTAACTAGCAGCGCCCTGCGATTTTACCCGCATAAGCTTCGATCCCGTAAGAATATCAGGATAAAAGTGTTCTATGTGTTAATCTTGGTTATAAACTATCTGTATCAAATTTCATCCAAATCCGTTGAGTAGTTTTTGCGCGAAAGAGTAACAAACTTCCAACCATCCATCTATCCTCACAAATTTTCGCGTTTATAATATTATTAGGTATAGTGGTTTAGTCTATCACATGGCACTTAACCATGAGCGTAAAAAATGTTTAGAAAAATAGCTTCCCTAACAGCCTTGTATTTTTAATAATTATGTCCGTACCTACTACAGGTTTCTAACTTGCTGTATTACAATAATAAATTATAAGCCGTAAAAGTAGAGTACTTAATTTCCTAAAAACTTATTTAAGTCAGGCGTCTGCCTATAATAAAAGGAACAAGGTAATAAACAGTTAAAATTTAGTCATTAACTTAAAAACAATCAAGAACTTTATCAAATTATATCTAAACTGCTTTTCCCTTGAAAGAACATTTTAATTTCATTACGTATTTTTGAGCAGTGAGGGGCCCGTGACTAAATAATAACAGCAGCACAGGTCGATCGATCAGGTTAAGCTACGCTTGCTGCGGTTGGTCTGTGGATGGGTGACCATCTTTACATACCAAGACCCCTCCGTGCCTCGGAAAGCACGTTAAGCCGTTGGTCCCGGCTGTCATTCGTAGATCTTTGACAGTCGTAAGGTAGTACCCGTAAGGTAGTCAGAAGCCCGAAAGTCTGACAACCAGTCGTACCTAGGGGTATCGTATTATCCAGTAACTGGGTTGTGGAGGTCAGATAGGCAGTCGCTTCATGTAAAATACTGGTATTCAGCTGCATCCGGTTAGACTGGAAGCCAACCCCAACATAGTTGGGAAAAGGCTAGGCAGATGATGACGTATTTTTGAGCAGTGGTGGCCCAGGCTGCGACTGAGCAGTGGTGGTTCATTGGTAATGGCCGCGACTTACGAGTTGTAGGTCGTGGGTTCAAACCCAAGCAGGCCCTTCTTTACTTTATGTAAATTATTTCATCACCACAGCTCTCAAAACGGTGAAGCAAAACATCGTGAGGAAACGGAATGCCCTAGAATCAAAAAAATCGAAGACATTATGACTTTCATCAACTCGCAATGCTGCGCGTGTTGTATTATTACCCATTCCCTCTCACAGAGAGGAGGCCTGTGTCCTGGCAGTGGGAAAATTGTTGGCTAATTATGTATGCATTTTTGTCATTTAAAATGTTTGCCATCCCTAATTTTCCCTTGACCATATAATTGGGTAGTTGCATGATATTGAATACTATATATTCTAGTAGATAATATATCCACACATGTAATACAATAATAGAATTCGAAATCAAATTTGAAATCGGTCGATAAATAAAAAACTTATAACTTATAGAAACTTTTTGTCTATCTCTTTCTCGCAAAACGAAGTTTTGCATGTAATTTATATGGCGATACTGAACTATGACGTCACAATTCAGTATTTCCCTCTCTGTCTAATTGAGAGTTTTGAACGCTCATATCTTTTCAATTTTTAAAAATATAATAAAATATATAAAAAAAGCTTCAATTTAAATAAAAAAAAAAAAATAGTCAACTCGCGGATTGGCCTTGGACTGCCACTGAGATCAAACTCGTTATCAAGGTCGTTACTATAAGAGGGAAAATTATTTTCCTATCTCCTTCTTAGCGTACTGGTACTGATGGCAAAATAACACATAAAATATATTTATTGATTTAATTGATTTGCCCCAAAATTCAGTAACGCTAATACCGTTTTCTGATGCAGCCGTCGCAAGATGGAAGCTGAGCCATTGTCTGTGGAGAGATGCCACATACGCGCTGGAGGTCTGAGCCGTTCATACACCCCCACTTGTGGTACGAAGTCTATTTCAGGTTCATCAAGTCAGTCACGGTAACTTGTGCACGGAGAGGACGCTCTCTGATAGTCCAATAAAGGAATCAGCAAGTTTAAATAGCTCTTTCAAATCTTGCTATAGAAGCACTGCCATCGGCTTAACGCACGCACCTAAGAAAACTTTTGTGGCATTTAAGCCTTATTTTGAATACACACTTGACAAACAAGAACATGAAAAGGAAAGCAACTCATTAAACTTTCATATCTTCTGAAAACGGAGAACTCCATATTACAAAACATAAACAACAATAAAGAAATCTAATAACAAAATTACGTACTTCCTTCAAAATGGCGTAATTTCAAGCAAAAATGTAACAGTACCTACTTTATCGCCTTATTAAAATCTCTAAAAGATCCGATTACCGCCGCTAATAGTCCCGCTATAATTCTATGTAATAACAAGAGGTAATCACGGCGTTAGCCTCAAGTTACGTGACAAACAGGCATGTTCGAACACGTTGTCACCCTCAGTACGAGTGGTCACGCTAGGAGGGATTGCCAGTGTGTAAATATTTGTATGGGTTATAAGAAGGGTTTCGGCGATCACAGGGATTGTTTGTTGTAGCTTAGTGTCTAATAATAATAAAAACCGACGGGCACTCCGGGAGTGCCGGCAGAAGTGAAAACTTGAATATTAACGTTGTGCATTTTTGATATTTTGGAATGGTTAGGGAATAATTTTGCACGAATTGCTTTAATTCAGTATAAAAGTACTATCATTTATGTGGCAGAATACAATATTTATTTATTGCGCTATCGTACACAAACATGATAATTTATATTACATTAAAAAGTTTATCTCTCAGAAAAATCAACTTCCATCCACATTCGCGCAAGCGCCCTGCGCCGCCTAAATGAAACAGCAGGCGCAGGCATACATTTTCGCCGCGCCGTAGAAAGAGAGGGGGATACTTCCTGTCCTACGCCGCGCCGGCTGTCTACTCTCCATCCGTCTTAGCAATTTTCGATCAGGTCACGTGTCCTGACGCGAGTTTAATTCTTTTTACCCATTACAAAAAAAGTGTACAACGCCGCTAAAGAAGTTTTCACTTCAATAACTTACAGACCATAATCCTGCTTCCTTCCTGCTTCGTACTATAATACTACTTACTACTAATATTATAAACGCGAAAGTTTTTGAGGATGGATGGATCGATGGATGGGTTTTTGTTACTCTTTCCCGTAAACTACAGAACGGATATGGATGAAATTTGGGACAAAGGCAGTTTATAACCAGGATTAACACGTAGGATAGCTTTTATACCGAATTTCTTAGGGGATCGATACGTATGCGGGTGAAACCGCGGGATGCTGCTAATACATAATAAAATTATAATAATTATATATTTTGCAAAAGAAACCGCGAAACTTTAATAATCTTGTATGAGTTTGTACTTGAACACCCTATTAATTTCTTATTATAAAAGCTGCTAATTTTGAATCTCGTCAATAATTATGTAAGAATGAGAGGTAATCGCGGTGTCACCTCTAAGTTACGTGACGAACGGGCATGTTCGAACAGACTGTCACCGTCCGTATGAGTGGTCACGCTACAGATTTACTAGGGACTGCAAGTGTGTAAATATTTGAATGGGGTCAAGGGAAAACCGATGAAACCTATCAAGGATAATACTTACGTACGTACAGATACTTGCATATGGGTCTGTCCAAAGCCTAAAATAACAATTTTTTTAAAAGACGAAGCCTGTATAGTCAAGTATAATTCTGTATTTTAACACCTTATTAAATTCTCATTATAAAAACTGCTAATTATCAATCCCGGTATAATTATATGTACCAACAAGAGGTAATCGCGGCGTCAGCCCTCAGCTACGTCACAAACGGGCATTTCGAACACTCTTTCACCCTTCACGCGAGTGGTCACGCTACAGATTTACAAGGGATTGCAAGTATGTAAATACTTGTATGGAATGTTAAGAAGATTATGCGATCACAGGGAGTTATTGTTGTCAGAGTATCTAGTGTCATAAATGGCAGAAAATTTTCAGACGGTAAAATATCTGTCAGAAACAAACAAAAAAAAAGAAATACATATAACTCTTTCATTATTAGTTACACACTTTTATAATCATTTATTTCGTATTTGAACACTTCATTAAAACCTCACTGCCTAAAGGTTATCAGGGTGTTAGCTCTAAGTTATTTGACAAACAGGCATGTTCGATCACGCTATCAGCGACACAATTGCTCTCAGTACTAGTGGTCACGCTACCGATTTATAAGGCATTGCAAGTGTTTAATTAGATTTATTTGTTGTAAGGAAGATTATGCTGATTACAGGGACTGTTTAATGTTGTAGTGTAATGTCTAAAAAATTGGTAAAAACGAACAGACAATAAAACAAGTGTCAAAATTTTAATACGTTTTTAAAACAAAACCTTGTCAATATTAACTACACACTTTTGTAAACATGTTGGTACCTACGATTCTGTGCTTGTTGAGCACTCATCTATATACACTCACTTACATTCTCATTGCCACTTGCTTAGTGCTAATAGAGTTAATCGCGGCGTCAGCTCTAAATTACGTGACAAACAGGCATGTTCGAACACGCTGTCAGGGATACAATCACCCTTAAGTACGAGTGCTCACGTAACAGATTTACTACTGCAAGTGTGTAAATATTTGTATGGCATCATGGGAAAATGAGTGAAATCTGTCAACGATAATACGTACTATAATATAATTCCGTATGTGTGTCCCAAGCTTTAAAACTGACAATGTTTTAAAGACCAAGCCTGTATATGATAATAATTATGTATAATTCCGTACATGAACTCCCTTTATAGAGTAATATATAGTAATAATGCCACTCTAATTCTGTATAATTGACAAATTAGTTTTAAAAACTTATGGAGTATAAAACTAAGCTTTTTTTAAGACACACTTTACAACTTGCTGAAGTGGCAGTGGGCTGGCCATATTTATCAAAGGACCAATGGCCGGTGGAGCAGACGAGTCTTGGAGTGGAGACCGCGTATCGGTAAGCGTAGTGTGTGACGCCCCCCAGCTAGATGCAGCGATGATCTAAAGACGGTGGCTGGGACGGACTGGATACGGAAGGTGGAGGTCAGACAGAGTGTTGTGACGCAGCCTGGGAGAGGCCTATGTCCAGCAGTGAACTGCGATAGGCTGATTTGATTGATTGACTTTACAGTAGTATATATATGTGTCTATGTAAATTAGGTACCATTTTCCTCTATATTAAACAGATAGAGGAAAATGAATTGGTAAAAAATAGTGTTGTGTAATTTCCATCATAAACTATTTTAGTCCGACTATTAAGTAAATATATTTAGCTCTTAATCCAACAGATACTACTCGTACTAATAATGTTGGCATAATAAATTTAACTTAAGGCTTATCTAAGCCTGCTCGATAGCGAAGTTTGGATGAGGAAACATCTAGTCTGACACGATAATTTATCAGATTGATCTTATGGTACGTAAGCCAACTAATCCTGTGTTGTTTATTTGTTACTAATGACGTGTTTACTTTGCTATGTATATTTCTAACAAAAAGTTTCCTGGAGCAGTTTGTTTTGTACAGAAGTCCTTTTTAACTGACATTGACATTGTGATTTTTATAGATTGGCGTCGTGTCATATTAATTACTAGCTTTTATACTGCACCTGCTTGGAAAGTACCTTGATACTTTATCAAATTTACGGTAGAAAGTACGTCATTGCATATCGAACAAATATGCGGGGAGAAAACGCATCTGAGCGGGAGAGAAAAGTGTATGAAAATCCATTTCTTACGTGGTTTTTCTTTTTTAATTTTGGGTAAGACTATGCGCCGGTAACCTAAATATCAAAAGCCAAAAAGTTTTTACAGTGAGTTTTTATCTCCAAGTTCGCAAAATGACACTGGCCACTAGCTGTGTGTTGGATGGTGTCGGGCTGGCAGTGCGACCCTGCGGCGGCAGGATAAACAATTTGAAAAAAGAACATGTGAAAATTGCAGACGCCATTGGCGCCATTTCCAATTTGTGTGTTGTTTGAGGATTCAGTTTTCGTAGAAAGTAAAATAAAGATTTCGTTTTTTATTTTCCTCGTAGGTGTAGTATAAAGCACTATGTATCACTCGAGAGAAAGTGCGATTCCCGATCTCGGGTGTTTTAAAGCCCTCGCCTACGGCTCGGGCTTCAAAAGACACCCTCGACGGTAATCGGTCACTTTCTCCTCTCGGTGAACAATGTACTATTGCCTGCGACTTCTTGCGCCTGAAATTTCTTGTTCCTCAACCCACCCCGTCGCAACGCATCGCCTGCCCACACTATTACTTCGTTTTCGTTCAGCGTTATTTTCGACTTTGTTTTTTATTGTAAGGCTTCTAAGTTTCATATATGTCTGGAATTTATATGGTATAAAATAATAAAGATTATTCTATTCTATTCTATCGTGATGTAAAGAAGCTTTCTTAGTTTTTAGTCTTCCTCAAGAATTGGACAATCAAATGCTAAATATTTTTTTCAAATCCGACCTGTAGTTCCAGAGATTAGCGCGTTCAAACAAACCAATGCTTCAGCTTTATTATTAGTGCACATAGATAAAACTATATGAAACTTTCACTTCCTCGATGAAGGCAAAAGAAGACAATTACCCTGTGATTCTCTTCTTTTTTACATCTTTCTCCTAGTAAAAAGTATTCTCTATTCTAATATTTTCAAGAAAAGAGTTCTTAAAACCATATTCCCTTTTAGAAATAATTTAAACAGAAATAATGCGACACATGGCCCGTTGCAGCACAATATAGCAAATTATTTCCCGTCCTATTCTGCCCTAGATTCCTAATTGCTCGCTCTGAGAGCACCTTAATGACTTCCCCCCAATTTTCGACAGGATTTTGTTTTAAAATGACTGTTCCAGGCACTGACGTTCAGCCATTGTGCCAAGTTACCATTGTGTTGAAAATAAAATTTTAATAAAGTCTTTGTTTGTTGACGAAAGATTTTTTTATTTCGGTTTTATTTTTAATGAGTTTATGAATGAAAAAGGTCTTTGCCAAGCAGTGGGACCGAGCAATTCCTGGGAAAAAATAAATTGAATTGTGCTTTGACAAATATTTAAGAAAACAAAGGTGAAACACGTGGCTTATGTTGAAAGACTATGGTGGGAAACATCTGGCAAGGCAAATTCCACGGGTTACTTTTAAAGATCCATATGAACAAAATGCGATATGATGCTAATAAATGTCCTGAGCCTGTCACATAGAAAAATAAAATATATTACATTTTTTTTATTATGATACATGCGTATTTTTTTTTTTACTTAATTCCGGTTTATATTTGATCCACCCACGTACCACGCGGGCCCAGTGCGGGTTGGTAGATGTCACATGTCTAGGACATTCCGATTTCCTAACGGTGTTTTTCTTCACCGTTTTGAGAGCAGTGGTAAAGAAATAATTTATACAATGCATGTCTGTTTTAACTTTACTGTTGTTTGAACTTACAACCTACAACTCGTAAGTGTCAGTCGTTACCACTGGGTCACCACCGCTCATAAAAATAATTATGTAACTATACACATTTTAATACAAGTAAAATAAAAGGGACAGCTGATATTATTAACTTCATAGTGATATTTATTTTAGAAGTATGTATGTATGTTTGTATGTAGGTATGTATGTTTGTATGTATTAATGTATGTTTATTTGTATGTATATACTAAGTAAGTACATTCTCCTAGTATTTGTTTAGTTTTTTAAGTAAATAATTGATTACAATTTTATGTATTTTTTTATCTCCTTTACTCTTTCACACGCTGTCTACATCTCTCTATCTACTGTCCTATCGCAGGTATGCTGGAAGAGATTTCTTAAGAAATAAGCATCACCTTTGTACCTATTTTTCTGTTCTGTTTTTTTCTTGTCTGTTTATATATGTGTGTACATAAATGGTTAAATAAATAAATAAAATCTACCGTTAACATGTGCCCACCCATGCATGCACCTAAAACTGGCGTATTATGTCTTCTTTCAGCCATCATCAAAATCAAAAGTCGTTTACTAAAACCAGTTAAGAATCATCACTTTATGAACGTCAAAATTACATAGACAGTCCCTCAAAAACGGCGCACCCTTCACCACTTCCTAATGCTTCAGCTGAGAAGAAAAAGTGGCACAACTAACTCCCCAGCAGCGCAGCTGTCTTTACAGTTAAAAGAACTTGATTATATACGATAGTAATTAATTAACATTACAAAACATTATCATTTGCCTAGACTTTTCCCAACTATGTTGGGGTCGGCTTCCAGTCTAACAGGATGCAGCTAAATACCAGTATTTTACATGGAGCGACTGCCTATCTGACCTCCACAACCCAGTTACTGAGTACGATACCCCTTGGTAAGACTGGTTGTCAGACTTTCAGGCTTCTGACTACCCGTAACGACTGTCAAAGATCCACGAATGACAGCCGGGACCAACGGCTTAACGTGCTTTCCGAGGCACGGATTTAATTAACATTACATAACATTGAATTAAATTATATGTCAGCTAACACACGCTAATATCCACAAAACCACCACACACCAGCGCCAGGGGCTCTGTCTCGTATAGTGTCTTAGCATTATGCTGAGCGATAGCCGTTATGCGTGGATTTCACGCATGTTTTCCCCCAACTTGTTATATTTTTTTTGTGTTCGTGTTTTTTTTTATGCATCATGTTTACCACAAATAAACGTTTTTTATTTTCTTTCTAATATACCACCAATAAAAATTCTCAATTTTCACCCGTTTCTAACCATCTTATTTCGTCCCACCAATGTTTCTTTGATCTTCCCCTATCCTTATATCCATACAAATACTCGAAAAATTGATCATGACATTTTCCTCGTTCCCTCACATAGGTCAACCAGCACCATAGTTGCGTAACACACTTTCAATAACAACTCGTGATTTTGAAGGATATTGCTAATCTATTGCTTCATAGGTTTGGAAAATTCTTCTGTTCAACAACGTAAATAACGCAAGGAACGTGGGTGAACTGTCAAAATGAAACTCATTGCGATCGACTGTCATTTTATATGTGTATTATGCAGCTACCCCGCAGTACAGCTTATGTATCGTAATTCGTTATCGAACAAGAACAGAGCCAAATGTCCGTTTACGATGCAGGCATTAACTAAACTGTCAGGGCATGTACAGGGGGAGTCTGTGGGTCAGCCTTACCAAACGATCGCTGGAGGTCCTGCACATCATCACTAAATAGTATAAAACAAAGTCGCTTCCCTGTCTGTCTGTCCCTATATATGTATGCTTAGATCTTTAAAAGTACGCAACGGATTTTGATACGGTTTTTTTTAATAGATAGAGTGATTCAAGAGGAAGGTTTACATGTATAAATACATGCATAATATAGTAGAGAAACACTGATAATTTTAGAGGTTTCTAATGTGTATCGTAAATAAACACATTTTTTTGCGCTTATATTGTAAACGCTGGCTGAACCCTTCGAGATAGATCAAAATAATGTACTACAGTATTGTACACCTTAAAAAGTTCTACAAAAAAATCCGCGATGGTATATGGTATATGTTATATGTGATGGTATATGTCCATCTCTTAGGGATAACCCACAATAACCATTTTTTATCCTTAACTTTTTACTAGAAATAATGGCTCTAAAATTATCAGTATTTCTCTATTGCACCCGTGCGAAGCCGGGGCGGGTCGCTAGTCCAATATAATAATGTTTTCAGAATGCTGTTGGGACTGCCCCATTTTTGTAGTGCATCTGAGATGTTTGCACTGAATCGAACTGACGACTTTTATGCGGTCATTCGGAAAAAAAATCTCTTCTAAATTGCTGGACAGTGACAACAGTATTTTGAGGACAGTTGCGGAGAACATTTGCTCTCCTATACTGAGACGTTTTGTGGGGGTAATGCACATGTGAAGTACGTTCGTTTCGCTTGTGTGTCGTGTACATGAAGCGGTCTCAGATAAACAAGTTTTAAATAATACTTTACTAACATTAATAATAAGAAATTTACTAACACAGCGGCTCTTATTTTGTCCAAAATAAAGAATTTATTATTATTATTATAAAGGGGATTAGGTGAAGGGAACGTAAACTAAGAAAACACGCACACTTTACGAAAAAATAATCAGCTGTCCCATACAAACTTCAGTACCTACTCGACCCAAATGTATGGGATAGCTGATTATTTTATCGCGATTACGATGTTAGTCCCACAGGGAAAGTTCGTCAGTCTGATGGTGGAAAAAGAAAAGAAATTACAGCGGTCGGTTAAAAGATGTAAACATGTAAATAAGAGACTGGTAGCCAAAACGCGCAAGCGCAGCCGTGCATGAAGGCGAGCAACAGCTGAATATTGTGGCGGCGGTGTGGCGAGGGGGTCGTCGTCGTCGTCGGCTGGCTGACTCCCCGCTGTCCCCGCACCCCTCGTTTACTATCGCCAGCGCGCGGCAATGTTGGTCTCAATACTGCCACACCTTTAAATATGACCGCACACGGCACATGTCTGATACACGCCAAATATGTAAGTACTGTTGAGGCTACTAAATGACACATCGTTACGTAAAATTATTACATTTATGTCAAGCAAATGAGTTAACATCAACGCGCATATACTCGTATATACAACATTATTTTTAGTAAGTATACTGCAAACCTAAATATATTTTGTTCGGAATAAGTAACTGAATCGATTTCAATAGTTTTTAAACCTTGTTATATTTTGTCCCAAAAATATTTTAAAATGGTAGCAAGTTGGACACCGAGCGACATTAAGTATATCCGGAATCATATGCGCACAACACAGGTTACAGCCGGTCGGCCGACAGCGCGTGTTAAGTGGTAACCAACCTTTTGTACGGACAATCAGGTAACATAACAAGCTTATAACTTCGTAATTTTTCATGATACAGTTTTGAAATTTTGTACATAGTTTCTTTACATAAAAATACTAGACACGTGTTTCGATTTTACCATATACTAAAAATAAAGTTGTATATGTTTTTAAACAAAAACGTAATAGAAATTATTTGAAAGTTCATTCTAAATTCGCTTGAATGTTCGAATTCAACCAAAGTTATTTTTCTGCCAGCCTGCACAACATATTTAAGGTCGACTACAACTACCTTACACTACTAGTACTTACAGCCTATCCATCGTAATTCGTTATTCTAACAAGAACAGAACCAAATATCTGTGCACTCGTACATACATATACTCGTATATATGACAAGACTTAGCGGAACTAACTCGATCAAAGATGCAGGCATTAACCAAAGGGGATTAGTTGAAGGGAACGTAAACTGTAAGGAAACACGCACACTTGACGTTATTCGGGTTGACGCACGACTTTTATTGAACCGACTCATAAGAAAACACAATGCATGTGAATGTTTATTTTTGGATTTCATTTAACTGTTTTAAATATGGCATTTAACTTAATTATATTTACATTATTTAAAAAGCTAAAAGTCTTAAAACAATACTAATATGTACAAGTATATAAAAAGGAGGGGGCGACTCAAAGGGCATCAAAAAATTCGTCCGCATCGCTGTCAATAGGAAAAGTGTCCAAAAGGCTGACAGCATTGCCACGTGTTTGGCACATTCTTTGCCCAAAAAGTAGGCCAGCCCTCTGATCACGTGGAGAGTCGAACAACCGCTTGGCAATGTCGGCAATGTCTCGAAAAAATAAATGGGCACTCGGACTCCATGGCCATAGGTTTTCAATCCCAATCGGCTTGAACATATAAGTTCCACAGAGATTGGAGTATTTGATCCGTTTGAGGTTTTCTGCATCTGCAGCAGCTGCCCCAGCACAGCTCACGCATGCACTCTGGCCTCACACATGATTTTCCTTGTTTATTTCTTTTTGGTTCTTTTAAATATTCACTTTGTTTGTTTAAAATGCTCCTTTTTTCTTTATTACTGTTTGTATTTCCTGTGCCTGTCCCAAATAAAGTATTTTCTTTCTTTCTTTTTTATAAACTAAAATATCCGCGTCTTGGACTATTCTGCAAAGCCGCGTCTTGTCACTTCCCATACACGATTATCCTAAGTTCTTAATGCATCCGCTAGAATATCATCCGTATCAGTAAGACTGATAGTGATCCATTAACTGAGAGGCTTGGCTTACACGAGTATGTACTAGGTCAATATTTATGTATCAATCATCCTTCACGCAACGTGGATCGGCAGAGATTTAAGTAACGCGCGTTCATAAGCATGTGTGTTTTTTCATTATCGCCCTTCTATGCGAAAATACGGACCCTTCTTGGAGGGAAAAATAATCTGCCGTGTAATTGCGAACATACTATCAGTATCAATGGGTTTCATGTTGATAGTTCAACAACATTCATTGCGTTATTTACGTTGCTAAGTAGACCTATCTTTCGAGCATATGAAGCAATGGATTAGTAATATCCTCCAAAGTGACTGAAACTGATAGTGTGTTACGCAATCAAGGTATTGATTGCAGGTACGTCATTCAATTGTCTGTTCGTAAGCTATTACACTGTTATGGTTACTCAGGAAAACCTATAATTGGCCTAACCTACATGTAATATGAAATTTTGCAAGTATATTTTTGTAACGCTGTTGGTTTTCTAAATAAATAAAATAAAATAAAAATACACTGAGAAGATTATAATATAAGGAGGATTTTTTATTTTTTTATTTTGTGGAACTCTTAATTTTTGTACAGGCTTCTAGAATTCAACTTTAGGCTTTAACTTCAAATCTACCAGTAGCTAAATAAATTAAAAACTTTTATAAACTCACTTCATCCATATTTTATTTTTGTTTAACCCATAAAACCGATGGCTAGTAATATTTAATTTTATTACATAGCGTTTTGTGGCCTTGTAAATTCGCTCCAGTCACGCGATGAGGTTGCATATAATGACTTTATTATCATAATTTCACACAAAATAAATGGACCCTATTCGTGATTTCTCGGCACTAATATTGTTGAAAATCGTCGGCTTAGTGATGCGAACACACCAATCTATTCTGCTCGGCAAGACAATTCGATATTCGATTGTGCTCGAATCGGATCTCGAACATTTGGATAACGGACTGAGCGCAATAGCGTCTCAATATGAAGTCCGATCCAGTTCTGGAATCTTTTAAAATGAAAGCTTTTAAGTTTAGCGAGAGCCAATTATGGACGATCCTTTGAAATCTAAGTTGAGACGAGTATTCGTGGCATAATTTTGTAAGCTTGAATAATATTCAAGTGAAAAAGATTCAATTATATAGCTCATGTGATAACACGACGACGCTAAGTGCATATGTTTTCTTTTAGATACTTAAGTGCATATAGTGCGGTATTTTGTCGACGCGACGGCAGTTGCCTCTGGCGTGGACGCGTGTCGCTCTTGTGTATGCACCATTATAGGCGTATTACCAATTTAATAAGCTATCCGTTATTTATAAACATTTATTTATAAGCTTGTTTTCAGTGTGACTCTCTTGCACTAACTCAACATAATACCATAATCGATAATAAAAAAATCTAAAAGTTAATCGAATATCGAAAACCGATAATACTGGGAAAAAACTCATTATGTTCCCATCCCTATCCCATACGGTACCCACAAACAGATTTATTGTTTGTTTACCGAACGATACTCATAATGCAGTAATAAAATATCGAATAGGTACCATTATGAAAATACCTACCGTATTCCCTTTTTGTTAATATAGGGTCTCGGAATATTATGTTCATTTTACCTTGAATGGTGTTTAGAAATATGTTGCTTGCACATACCTGGAACAGAAATAAAAAACATTAATATAATTTAGCATATTAGAAATATGCAAATTTTTTATATCCCAGGTGCTCAAAGACGTTCACAGCGTGTTTGAACTCTTGTGTGTGTAAGCGTAGGAGCTCCCGGTACAGTCCGCGACAGTGGTGAAGTCGGAAGTGTGTGTGTTATGTGCTGATGCTACACGTCTTGACGCACACATTCACAGCGTGTTTGTTCACTTGGGTACCACATGTAAAGCGCGCGTCGCTTCGTGAGATAAAAATACTATAGCATTAGTACGTACTTAAGATAATGGCATCGTGAGGTCAGTACTTTCGTAAAATACTATTACTGGGAAATTAACGCTTATTAAACCCAAATTAATTGTATTTTGTTAATAAACTAAGACTTGATACTTTACTACGACAACAGTGTTTCAGAAACATTTGCACTACAGAAACTGTCCTTACTAAAGGCGCTATTAATTTATGCTACATTTGGTTTAACTACACTTGTATAAAGATGGCGCCACTGACAATCTACTGAACGGCATGACTATCATTCATAGACTACATAAATATCTATTTTGGAACGAATTCTAGGTCTCTGTCACAGATTTTTGCCCGAGCACAATTTACAATCGAGGAATAATAGTACAAACTATTATCTCAAACATAGAAATCGCTACAATATTGTGCCCGTAACCTACACATAAGTATGCAAGTAACTTGCATGTCATAGTGGGATTCACCAATCGATCTTTTTTGGAACGAAGTTCTTCAACAGTGCTTGCGGTAGGAGTAAACTGGTAAAAATCGTCACATAACGAAAAAGCGTTATGCATCCTCCTTGCGTCTTTTTATTTTATATACAGCGTGTAACGGAAGGGGGGTATCAACCCTGAAGGAGGTGAATGTGCTCATGAAACTCAACAGCTTTCCCCAAAGAACATAGGTCGAAATATGAAAAAAAAATTTGGCCCTCCCTTACAAAACTGACTACCAGCTGATTGATTTACTATGGGAGGGCCAAATTTTTTTTTCATATTTCGACCTATGTTCTTTGGGGAAAGTTGTTGAGTTTCATGAGCACATTCACCTCCTTCAGGGTTGATACCCCCCTTCCGTTACACGCTGTATAATGTAAACAGACAGAGAGCGAGAGAGATAGTTTTCATGGTTTTTGAGGGCGCTGAAGCCAGTAATGAGGTCAAAATGAATATCCAAGATACCGCCAGCCGCAATTATTTTTTTTTTTGTCAATTCGACATTTTCGCAGCAGCCATCTTGAATATGGCACAATGGTAGGTAAATACGCTACTTGTTACATACTTTTGTGTAAGTTTTGAATTCCTGGCTTAATGAACTTTACTTGAACCACGGTGTTCTTCCTCTTAGCGGTGCGATGACAATCTAAATTGTGTCAGCCCAGAAGATAATAATGTACAGACGCCAGCACATCAAGCTACCCGAAACTGTCAGATTTTCGCAATCAACTTTGAACCTTATGCTTTAGCGATAAAGTTGAAAATCTATTAAAGAAATCTGAGAGACTGTAGTAGCTTGATGTGCTGGCGTCTGTACTTTCCTTAACCGGTAATGGGGCATTAGAGGCAAGATAAATAGACAGATTACAGGTCCAGTGTGGTGCCGTTTGCCCAGCCCCATTAAAAAAACAATTTACCGCCAACACAATACATGTAGGTACCCACAGTCTGGGAAACAAATGGTTAAGCAAACTGACACCCTATGTCAATTTGAACTTTCAATAAATGATAGCAAAGTTGTGATTTGAACAGACGGACAATATAAAAATAATTTTCCCTGACTTTACTGACTTCTCCTTTAATATTTCCTAAAATACATATTATTGGTTAATTATATGGTTATTTTGACATTACAAACAGACACTTCAATTCAATTTGTTTGTATAGATATAAATACTATGAATCAAAATTTAATAAATTAAAATACTGCCAAAATACGAATGGAAAGCTCTTGGTGTATTTTCAATTAATGAAAAAAAAAAAAACAGTTTTTATGTTCAATTTTTAGTTAGAAGTTGCTTTTGAATCCAAGTCTCGTTTGAAGTGACAGGTTTTAATTGAAGTGACAGGCAGAGGTGTAAAGTACATTCACATTTCGCTGGATGGTTTCAAACAAGTTCCCAATATGAGTGGGCGAGCCAATTGAAATCAACCGGGTACACATCCAAACTCCGGGCTGCTAATAAAAATTTCCTAATGGAAAACCCCGATTACTCTTTAGCCTACAAAAATATTTAAGACACTTATACAAGGTGTAACTTAAACAACGCACAACATCTTAAGGGGTCATTGTACTCATCATTATGAACAACTTTTACTTAACGTCCCATAGTAAAAGTTGTTCATAATTATGAGTACAATGACCCCTTAAGAGGTTGTGCGTTATTTAAGTTACACCTTGTATATACAACGTGTAACGTTAAATGCGCATAATCTCCGACACCCCAACTGATTTTTAATTTAATTGAAATAAAAGAAGTTTCAATTCGAGGCCTTATTAAAACTAATTTATTTTTATTTATTTATTTAAATGCCTTAAAACTATCATTACAGGTCTAAACCTAATGCGATAGCCAAGTCACGCACACATAATTAAAAATAAATATCACTGTTTGTAACTAATGAGTTTTAATAAGGCCAAGAATCGAAACTTCTTTGGTGTTAAAATGAAAAGTCTCACAAACGAGGAAATTGAATAACCTATTTCCAACGTTCAATGTGTTCATTAAAACTATGATTTTCATTGCTGCAGGGTAGTTGTAACACACTAGCAGTAGCAATGTGTTTCATTTTCACAGTTCAACAACATTCATTGCGTTATTTACGTTGTTGAGCTGACACACTTTTCGAACATACGGAGCAATGGATTAGCAATATGCTTCAAAATGATCCAAATTGAGAGTAATAGTGTGTTACGCAATTAGGGTGCTGGTCTTATTGACATTTCGATAATACAACAGAATATGACACGTCTACAGTGTGAGTCTTTATAAAGTGCACATATTAAAAAGGGTGAAAATATAAACAGTTTTATCGACGGAAAAAATGTCAAAAAGAATCTAAAAAAAATTTAAATTTTTAATTTTTTTTACTCTCGTCTGGGTACCCCATGCAAACTAACTGTTACTACTTTTAAACTAAATGTCATATTAAAACAAAACAAAATTAATAATGATCTCTAATAATAGGCCAAGCTAATAAAGCCATAATTTTTTGAAAAAGAAACCTCATAAATTAATTATTCATGATTTTTTAAAGAAAATTTACCATTTTTTACCATTTAAAAAAAAATTTTTTTTGACATTTTTTCCGTCGATAAAATTGTTATATTTTCACCCTTTTTAATATGTGCACTTTATAAAGACTCACACTGTATTTATACAGCTGCAAAGGCAGGAATTTCGAATTGCTAAAACACAGTTATCATCTTTTTTCTTTTTCTTTTCCTTATTAGCATTCTGGCATATTTTCGTGTAAACGATATGTACACATGACAATAAAAGCAAAATCAACACGTATATTAGTACTGAAAGAAGCGTCTGTATTACAAAATCTACAAAGCAATTTCAACTTTTAGCTGCTAACTTTTGGGTTTAATTTCGTATGTGTGTTTGTCTTTCGTTTGAAACAGGTCGTTACGTAGTGACTTCACGCGTTCTCATTACTGTCTGGTTTGAGAGCGATGCGTTGTACTTCTTACTGTTCCAACGCTCCTGGTACCACGGAAGTGTGGACGACATTCTTTCATTGTATTTTCTTCTATTTTCACTAATGTTTGGTGGAAATGTAACGCCTCATCTGTCTGTAGAAGATTGGATTGGATGTCAGATTATGTGTCGCAATCAGGGATGAGTGCTGTTCACTTTTTATCCTCTTTCGTTTATGACATCCTGGTACTTATATTATTATTTCGGCAGTGAAAACGTTTCATTTGATATGTATGTCGCAGCCAACTGGTTAAATTAGCCGTTTAGTTAACCGCCTGGCCTTTGGTAGTAGTGCTCGCCTCGCTTCGCTCTGTTAGCTCGCACGCGGTTGATCACAGTTCCAACTTAACCTAACCCATTTGGTCGGAGTGCCCTGGCTTAGTTACTGCGACCAGTTCGGCTCGCGCGTGATTGGTTACAGTTCGTACCTAAACTATAATTGAATATCATTCAGGCCCTTAGTTGAACGGCCGCCGTTTAGTTAAAAGGCTAGGCGGTTAACTAAACGGCTAATTAAACCAGTTGGCTTCGACATATACATATGGGTGGACGGGAAAGTGAAAAATCTGTATAATGGAGAGGAATTAAATTAGATAACAGTTTTGCGGAATAAGAATTATGTCGTTTTCATATTTCGGAGGCTATGTGGCGTTTATGTAGTTTTTGCCGGAATCACCAAACACATAGGTACAATTTCTTACATCGGATTTTTCACTCTTTTTATTTGTTTGTATCTAATGTACAGACGCCAGCACATCAAGGTACCCGAAACTGTCAAATTTTCTCAATCAACTTTGGGCCTTATGACTTAGCGATAAAGTTGAAAATCTGTTAAAGAAATTTGACAGATTGTAGTAGCTTGATGTGGTAGCGTCTGTACCTACATAATAATTATATTATACTGTGTCCCTCTTAGTCTGTTATAAATAAATGTATTTTGTTTCTTTCTTTAGACAGTTTGATGTTATTTCAAATATTTTTAAAACCATAGATTTAGTATATTTAAAACCAAATAATATACGAACACCTCTGTCCTAACAGCCGTGCGATTCTGTAACCATCTCACCGTGAAAGCTTGAGATGAACACTATTAAGTGCTCACTTCACTTATGATTTCACGGTGAGATTTTTACAGAATCGACCGGCAGACCTCTGTGGTGGACTCACGTTATTGACGCTTATGACAGGGCCTGCCAAGAGGCCTCAACGTGGGCACGATATGGAGTGAAATGTGTGGCAGAAATATAAAAGTTTGACCCTCAATGGAAGTCATTTCAATATCCTGACCCACCCCAACCACAATATGTAATTCATTATATTAATTCCTACTGCTTTTTTAATATGTGTGCAGAAATGTTTTATTAAACACAATTATTACTTTGGCAGGCCTTTTGGTCTAGTGGTCAGTGGCCCTGACTACTATACGCAAGGTCGTGGGTTCGATTCCCACCCAGGACAAATGTTTGTGTGATGAGCACGATCATTTGTTCTTTGTCTGGGTGTAATTTATCTATAATATGTATGTATTTAGAAATATATATGTATGTTTATCAGTTGTCTAGTACTCATAGCACAAGCTCTGCTTAGTTTGGGACTAGATGGCGTTGTGTGAAAGTTGTGGAATATTATTATTATTATATTATTATTAATTATTACGTAACTAACCAAACAAAACCAAATCTCATTGAAACTTCAACCGTAAATCTCACCTCCGTGTATTTCATTAATTTAAAACATTAAACTCAATGCATAATATCAGTTCGTAGATGGTTTTAAATTTAAAATAATTATTCAAATCACATCCAAACTTTTGCAATAAATATAAAAGGTTTTTTGAACTTACCCTACCTTCCGTACTTTGTCAGTTTTAATTTATTCTCCTCAAATAGGGATTAAGTTGACGTTCGCAGTTGGCAACTTGAAGATTTCGGGACAACATTAATCGTCTCGTTTATTTACGTAGATGTAATGGAAACATTGCTATTCTGTCAGAACTTTCTAGAAACATTACTATTTAAGTTTATTTGTGATTTGCAAGCTTGTTGACCAAATAATCATTGGGGACCGTTAAAGGTTGATTCTAAAATGTCCGTAAAATGACTACTTACATTATCAGTGGTAGTTAAATTATCAATAGTAAATCAAAATGAGACCTCCAAAAAATAAAGCTGCCGTGCGATTCTGTAACCATCTCACCGTGAAAACTTGGGTGAAGTGAGCGTGGAGTGAGTCGTCAATAGTGTCAATCTCTAGCATCAGCATGACTCACAGCTCACTCTAAGCTCACTTCACCTTAGTTATCACGGTGAGATTTTTCCAGAATCGGCCGGCTGTATTAATTAATAAAATAAACAATCATTATTTTCATGTGTAAGTTGTAGGCGAAAGTTCACTTTATTCAATGCAACTACAAACAAACAACACACTACCTACAAAAGTGCAGAACTACAAGAAAATGTCATGCCTGTCCACTAAGCTCGGTATAAAAATCGGCCACAGTTCCTTGCTTCTTAAAAAAACTACCACCAATGGAAAAACGTAGGTTCACCCCACAATAGAGCTTCAAATCCGGATAATACCGCGCAAAGTCTAAAAAAATAATGCGCCACGGACTTTTCGACTCCGTGAATTATGTAAAATCCCCGCTTATTTTTTAGGAGCGGAAATAATTTTCGCGGTCTGCCCCTAGTCACTTTCCTTTTGTTTTCATGCAAATTGACTACGAAATAATAATCAGAATGTATTAATGGCGCGTTTACAGCGTTTTATTTGTGTTTTGTAACACGATTATTGGGCGAGCTGTATAATTTCTTGGGTGTGTTATCGCCCTTAATCGTTGCGTTGAAAGAAATATTCAATTTAAATTATATTTGCGCAGCAATGTTGTATCACACGGGAAGAATTTGTATGAAACTCGATCTTGCTTATGAAAATTCAGTTGTTATGAATATCTATCTATATATCTATAGTAATAATAATAGTCTTCCAGACCCTCTCAATGGAGACTAGTCTTCAGGGCGGGAAATATTATAGTCCACAAGATGTGTGTTTGTCTTCCCTCACTCTCATAGTCCAATGGGACGGCACACAACCCTGCACGACCGGAGAGAGATCATGCGTAGTACCAACGGCTTAAAGTGCTTTGCGAGGCATGGGATATCACACCACCAACTTCCAAATTCCGGGCTGTTACTAAAGGAAAAACTCAATAACGCTTTACCCGACCTGGGAATTAAAATTAACCTAGGACCCACGCTCAGCAATCGCGATTGTGAGCACGAGACAAACGGAGCAATCTCTCTAGTTCCTACCGACCAAAAACACCCTAATAACTTTTAACAGTAATGTAGGTAGATTCAACTGAAATAAAGTCCAACTTCGAATGGTCAATGACGGTGTACGTGTTTTCATCCACATGTAAATTCACTGTGTCCTTCCCAATTTTCAAAAAAGGTAAGTGTTTCCCACGACTCCAATTTTTCATCCTGATTAAATTTGTAGCTGATTCCAAGATTTCTTGACTTTCCATGGGACAATCAATGAATTCGAACTCACGGATAACTCGTTTTCTAAAAGATCGGCCAGAAATTGGACGACCGTGTCTTTTACACGTATTTCTTGGCCCAGACCTCCCGAGAATTCTCTCAATTGAATTCGATTTAAAAAGTCGTCTTATTTTTAAAATTGTATTTCTAAATTTGTACCTTTTTGCGCTGAAAGGATGTCTAGCTCGTTTCGTTTTGAAGTAATATAACAATATCCTGTTCCAGGAAATTAAGCTGAGGCGTATTTCCGGCCGCTTACTTGCTGTTATTAATTCCATCTCTTTTTCAAATTAATTTTCAGGGGTATCCAAGTCAGTAACAATTTTTATAACACATTTGCTCGTAAAAGGTCTCTTACTGCACCAATTTCTATATCGTAATGTATCTCATTACGTACTTGTGCGTAATTGTAATGTAAAGCGCACGGTTTATCAAGATGCTCCGTCTAAAACGAACGGTACTTTTTAAAATCTTAGCAAAGAGTTTTTATGTCAGAAAAGTGGTCAACATTTTATGAATAAAATTAACTTTGGGAGATAAAATATAATAAATAAACATTTAATTCTTTAATTTAATTAATTTTGACAGTTAATTACAACCATTTATCTCTAACAAAAACACAAAAGTATTAATTTACTTTATTAGTAATACTGGCTGTTTTTTGTGCCTTTGCCATAAACTATACATATACACAATTTTACAAATAGTTCGAATTTTAATAACTGTTTTAACAAGTAATTAAAGATTTATTCGTTTAAGAAAGTCCGAGTTTTATTTATTTCCTCACAAATGTGTTATAAAACGTCGTATGACATACGTGCGGTTTGATAATTACAGCCTCTGCTTTCTTATAGCCCTCACCTACGGCTCGGGCTAGCAATATCGCCTCAGCTGTAATTTTCAACTTACCGCACTTATATCATAATGTACTATTACTTTATCTTGTATTAAAGGTTGCGTATCACTGTACAATATTTAACACTACTTTTTAGGGTTCCGTACCAAAATGGTAAAAAGGAACCCATATGGTGCGACTCAGTCCGTCTGTCTATCCGTCCGTCTGTCACAGCTGGATATCTCAAGAACTACTAATGCTATTAACTTTAAATTTGGAATGGTTTTAGATGAGGTTCTTGCAACTATTTTCCAAATAAGAAAGAAATAAAAATATAGATTTTTTTCTTGCAACAGAGACTGAAAGGGGGTCTTAAAAATTTAAAGTGGGGCTACTAGGGCATCATATGAAAGAGCGCTGTTTGCATATTCTCAATCATTTTTTTTAGGCCGCATAGTTTTCGATTTTTAATGAAAAATGTAAAAAAATACCGTTCCCCTCTTATCTCCGAAGTTTGCATAGAGAAAAATCTGATAATATAATGTGTGTGTATGTGTAATAGATATGTGATAGAAATGTATGTAAAAATTACAGGAAAAATAAAACGATGTCTCTAAATAGCACACTTTTTCAGAAATCATCAACAAAAACTACACTATTTCAACTATCGGTCAAGAGATGGCTCTGACCTAAAACTGCAATATACTACACCGCAGCCGCAGTGACAAAATTCTCTGACAATAAGCCTCACCGATGAAAATTTAAAAACATTTCACGTTTCAAGACCAAAATGTCCTTCTTCCTACCTACTCGCAAATTGCTTTGGTTGAAGCACAGTTGTAGTTTTTTCTGGGTACAGAACTATTTAGGTACCTATACGAATGAAGCTCCTAATAGGCTCCCGGTTACTAAATTTATAAATATAATATAAAAATAATATTATAAAAAAATATAGTACTGATAGAACGCGTTCGGCTGCTTTTATGGGCGATAGTCTTGTTTATACAGGATGGGTATTAATGAAGCCTCAAGAATTCAGCCAGGGGTTGAGATTTGTAAATTAACAGTAAAGATATAATAGTAAAGTACTGTCCGCCTGTTCACCCTTCTACCTGTCCGCCTGTCCACCCATCCACCTGTCCGCCTATCCGTCTATCCTACTTTTGAAGGACTGTACGTAAAGTAACACATCCAAAATATTTATATATGATGGTACGGAACCCTCGGTGCGCGAGTCCGACTCGCTCTTGACCGGTTTTTTTTTTTTTATATTTTAGTTTAAAAATAAACTTTTCATTTAATTTTTAACTTTATTTTATTTTTATTATTTGTTGTTATAGCAGCCATAGAAGCACACGCTCTGTGCAAATTTTAACTGTCGTCCTATCACGGTTCAAATACAAAGACAGACAGTGGAGCCTTATTAATAGGGGACCCTATTAATAAGGCTCCGCTGTCTGTCTTTCGTTGGTTTCCTTTGGCCTACCCAAATGGTGCCAACGGGAGCCAAAACTAAAGTTTCATAATAAAGAACCTATTTATTGGAAGCCTTTTTACTCGTCATAAAGAAACCTGTAGTGTCACATCTCCGTAGTTTCCACTCCTTTGTAAGTAAGGAAAGCGAGCACTTTCCTTGAAAAAATCACTTGAAACAAGTCGCATTACAGCGAACGTCTTCCAGCTAAATTCCCTTTGTAAATCGGGAAAGAATTATCCTGCTTACTATCTAAAGGATAATAGGCTCTATTGTACAGGTTTAAGTTACAATTTTGTTTGATTGCGCAATCGTTTGGAATGTCCCGTTATCAAGTTTTGAACAACTGTTACGCGTTTTACTGTAACGGGTGTTGGTGACGTGTATGAAATATGTAGTTTACCTTATAATATTAGGACGAAAGTAAATGGATTGGAAGGATATAGGCTAAGGAATTACTTATCCTTTTTGCTACATGACATGTGTACCAAAAAGAACTCTATTTATTAATCCTTGAGTTCACTTTCTTTCAATCTTTGAAAAATAAAGATTTACACCAAGTCGATTTTCTCCATGCGGTGGCTTGCCAAATCGCCACACAAGCTGAATCGCCACCCTATTTACAGATTTTGATAAAAACCGCAGGTGACTAGTTCATTTTGCATCAAAATGTCGATCTTCATGCGGCGGGCGATCGCCTGCGACTGAGCAATGCGAGTGACTAAAATCGACTGTGAAACAGTCGATTTTAGTCACTCGCCGCATGCGACCTGTCGCCGCACGACAAAATTCGAAACCTACTCTACGTCGGAACTTGCGATTTTAGTCACCAGCGACCTAGCTGAATTGCCATTTAGACGCCGTGCGGCTATAGTCACCTGTGTAAGCCCGCTTTACTTGAGTAACGCACTCTATTTTTCAAAACAGTTGACCTCAAACCAACCGATACTTAAAAAAAGACCATAGAATTCCATTCGAAAAAAGGAAAATTAAAAAAAATTGTGTGACATGAAGTGATTACATACAAAAATCTAAAGCCAATGAAGGAAACCTGCTATATTACCTAACAACATAATTCGTTTACCAAACGACTACCTAAGTTCGACTACATAATGTTTATTCTATCAAACATTATGAAAATAAGTACAAGACATGCGTAATCGTGTTGTGTTTCGGAGACATCAAATAAAATGTTTCGGTCCAATTTGCTTTGGCACAAAAGGGAAGCCACCATTTTTGATATTCATAATATTTTTTCTGGTACAGAAAGAGTAACATCATTACAGAGCTTAGTTTGCCAGAATGTACTACTGAAGCCGACTTTTTAGCAATAACCTAAAAGAGGGTATGTGCTTGTGACTACACGATAGAAATGAAAACTTACGACCGGAGCCGAGTATACACGATTCAGCGTCACCGACCGACTGGGGCCGAGTATACCCGATTCAGCGTCAACGACCCGAGCGTGACGGTTTAGTTTCGTTCACTGTTCAGTAAGAGCGCAAATGATGAATTTCACTTAAAAATAAATAGTTTTGGGGCATTCTTTGATAAAAAAAAACCTGGTGGAAAGAGGTTACCGTCAACTATAGACTTAAGCCTGATTTACACGATGCGATTTGAAGCATTTAAAGTGTAGCAACAATAAAAATTGCACCTAAACAGTGCTTAGGCGATGCGAATCTGTAAACGATTGAAACAGCAAAATATACTTAAATTGATTGAATACCACAGACAAGAAACTTGCGTCATGTACCTAAATGTGGCTTTGGATTCCTCGCAACACCAAAAAGTTTTCGGACGCAAGCATCAATCTCGATTCAAATCTGACAGTCAGACAAACCGAAATGACTTATGACTTATGAGCTTTACAAACTGTCACCCTTTTAATTCAGAACTTAACAATACTGCAGAAACAGATAATATTACGTTATACTATCCCCGGACGAACTTCACAAAAAGCTTCCAAACCCATGAATGAATTTCCATCAATATCAGTTCGAACTGACCTCCCTACAATAGCCAAAATTAATGAATATACATTGTTCGAACTACCGTACTCATCGAAGCACTTGGATATCAGAGCCAAGCTACAGTGTACTACAAAGTCGTCCAACTTTGAATGTCCTTCACGTAGAACATTGAGTGGTTGTGGCCTGTATACTGGAGTTAGCACATTGTGCAAGGAATTTCGGCTGCATTTGGAAGGGAACTGAAAATGTCACCGGTCGTTGAAAGGCTTTTACCAGTATCTACAAAGAATCAGTTTCAGAGGTTGAATATGAAGAAGAAAAAGAATATTCTTTTTCTAAGATTTTTCAGATATCACTGTCCTTCATTTGTTTTGTAGCCTGTATTTTCTTTACGGACTTTATTAGTTGTTTTGAAAATTCATAAATTGAGTTGGTTCAAAAATTCAATGGCTTACACTTTCATAATGACTCATATATACCCAGAGTAATCCATAGTCCAGCCCCATCACAGATAATATAAGATACCATAAATATTCTTAGGTATCCAGAACAGAAACGGTGTTCGAAGCAGTGCCCTCGGCAAGTGAGCATTTACATGTAACATTCCTTTCTATTTATCCTCTACTGTACAGGCGCCAGCAAATCAAGCTACAACAATCTGTAAAATTTCTTTAATTGATTTTCAACTTTATCGCTAAAGGTTTAGGTTTTATCGCATTAGGTTCAAAGTTGATTGGGAAAATTTGATATTTTCGGTTAGCTTGATGTGCTGGCGTCTGTACGTTTTGTCTGCGCTCGTGTCTTTGGTCGATGAAATGTTACACAAATCCGCACGATTATTTGCAATATCAAGTCCTAACAAAGCGTCGAGCGTCGTACTGATTGTTCGGTTCGTGAAAGGGTAAAACATCAGAACGGGTCGATGTTTTATTACAAATAAATGCTCTACTCACCTTTAGGTGTAAAAAATTTAATGGAGAGTAGACTTTTGTGAGTAATGTGAAAAGATATGATTCACTAGATAATCGACAATAGGAATGGCTAATAAAATATGAATAGAATATTAACAACAATAGCTTCGGAAATTTACTCCGGGATCTACTAGTTTCGTTTAATATATGTTTTATGTAAATATGTATATTTTATACCTAATTCCCAAAAGAAGCAGGTAAAAAATATGCTTATTAAAAGAGTACAAAATAAAATTACACTGAGGTCTCCTAACATTTTTTCAACAAAATAAACATGAATTGTACTGAAAAATATGTTTCCAAAAATCATATATAGTGTAAGATAACATTCATATGCCAACGAACTCACGGACAACAACTAGTATAACTAACTCCAACAATACAGGTACGTTTATACTTCGTTAACTAAAATTAACAAGGTAGGTAACTCAACGTATCTGAAAACGGCAAAAGGCAAATTCTGAGAATGCCTTTCTACCGTTCTCAATAATTTTATTTAGTCAACTTTGATAATTTTCAAACAGTAAATTCAATGAAAACTGTAGTTTACTGAAAGAACGTATTTTTTTAATTTACAAGGCGTAAGTGCCTACTTTGAAATAAACGCTAATTATATTTGTTTCATTTTATTAGGTAGGTAGATTTCAGCCGTGCGATTCTGTAACCATCTCACCGTGAAAACTTAGGTGAAGTGAGCGTGGAGTGAGCTGTCAGTGTCATCCCACCTGATACTAGGGATTGACCATGCATACATGTACAATTTATCATCGAAATTTTAATACCTAATGTTTTTTACGTTAATTCTATTGATCATTTTATATAGTTTCAAAGCTAGTATTTTAAAACCTTACTATTTTGTGGGTGCCTCGCTGACGGACCATAGCATTTAATCCCACGTAGTTTGTGTGGCGTGATCACTTCACCCGATTCGAAATGTCGTGAATTGGGTCTATAGTCTAAAAAAAAAAGAAAAAAAAAACATCATTGAGATTTTGACTAAGTTTCTGTTTCTGTTTTGGTTGTTGTTTCTTTTCTTTTCTATTTTATTTTACAACCCCATTAACCTTTTGAACGCCAATCACTTGTATACAAGTTCGTATTACACAAGTGATTGGCGTTCAAAAGGTTAAATAGTAATTTTCCTTCCGTACGGTACGTTTCCTTTTCTAAGTGTGGTTTACCTACTTCCTACGGTGATTTCTCCTCTTTCCTATATTCATCTAAGATTACAACCTGAATACGTATCAAAAGATATAATGATTTCAATTTAGCTCGCAAGTTCAGTAAACCAGTGAACATAACAATAAAATGTACGGTATTCGTAGGACCGCGTTAAATTTCAAAGTGTGTAAACGAAAGGTCTTTCCCATTTACATTTTGACTACGCATGTTGTATTTATGTTATTTGCATTTTTTAACGGGTGCTACCCCTTTTTGCGCTTTTTTGCTCGTTTAGCAGAAATAATGCCTAGATCATCTGACAAACACGCATTTCACATTTTCTCCTACAATCAGTAGGTATAACTAATGTAATGAATAAACAATGTTTTATGTATAGTATAATGTGTCTACAAAAATCAGTGCATGTATTATACGAGTAATATAAACTAATTAGAGTATCTAGTGGTGTGCAGTAATTCTGGGACATGTTTTATATGTAGGTAGCAGTCTTCAAGGTTTTTTTTTGCCCCACACTAGGAAAGTTAAAGTCACATACACAAACAGCCAGACCTGGAACAACCATTTGTAGGTCATAAAAATATTTGTTCCGTGCGGGAATCGAACCCGCGACACGCAGTGCAGCAGTCAATAGCTTAACCACTGCGCTAACCGTGCCGTCAAGATGTACTAGTTCTAGGCATATACTAATAGGATACTTCTAAGCTGCAGCATCTTTGACTTATTCACGCTTCAATTTGATTTATTTGTACAGAAATAAAACATTTTGTTTCATACATAGAATAAAACAATATCCCTGGACGAAGAAGACGTCTCGTTTAAAATAAAAGTTGTGTCGGTTTACGTTATAACAATGGCGCATTTATTCTCCGAGACCCTTTGTTGTTTTAGAATTTATGGCATTGATTGGCACAAAACAGGGTAGTATGACGTAAATGGCATCAAAAACGAAATTTAAAATATGTATTTTATCTATATTGATACGTATGTATATACTAATAATAAAGATATTTTTTCTTTTTATTTGTTTTGAGGTTTTATCTTAACACATAATATGTCAACCCCATCGTGCCTTTTACCATTGTAACATTAACACTTAAACTAAACAGTTAAACAATATATAAAAAAAAGAAAAGGAAAAAAAAAGAAAAGAAAGAAAAAGAAAAAAAAAAAAAAAAGAAAAAAGATAGCAGTCACAGATGAAGGACTGTTATTAAATGACATAACTTTTTGGCACCTTCTGAAGTTGGTTGAGATAAAATTGATTGTATTAATCCTACGTAAAGCCTATTAAAATCTAATTCTCTCAAAAGTGACTCGTCTGTTGCGGACACAACCCATTAGCAAATTCTGAATACTGGGTGTCCGAAAAGTCATGGATTACCTTTTACCTGCTGATGGGCCACATTGGGTTCTACCAATAAAAAAAAAATTACCTACCAATAATTTTTTTTTTCACCAGGGCCGATCAAAACTAAGGTAATTTTTTTTATGAAAATTTTAAGTTTGAACCTAAATTTTAGGTATTTAAAATATGATATCTGATAACTTTCCTGTATTCAATCGATAGTAGGATGATTCAAGATGAAAATAAAAAAAAACTGTACTCGAAAAAAAATTCATTCGTAGAAATGGCATGGAAAAAACTGATCAAAGGTAGAGATTTTCCAAAATTTCATTAAACATCAAAAAACTCAGAAACCATAAGACTTTTGCCATGGTCTTTTTTTTTTATTGGTAGATCCCAATGTGGCCCATCAGCAGGTAAAAGGTAATCCATGACTTTTCGGACACCCCGTATAGTTGGTTTGAACGCGCTACTCTCTCAAATTCTTTAGAAAAGCTATAGGCTGGAAACGAGCATTAAGAATAAAAGTAAGAAAACAAAGTAATATCGCGATAGGATTCGACGCAGTGGGTCGGGGGCCAAATCTCACGTGAACGAAGTCGCGAACAGCATGTCGATTCTGTAAAAATCTCACCGTGAAAACTTGCGTGGAGTGAGCTTTCAGTGTCATCCCACTGATGCTAGGGATTGACTAAGCAAAAAAAAATAATGTTTTGACAATTATAATACTAGCTTTGAAATTATATAAAATGATCAATAGAATTAGCATGAAAAATGTTATTAAAATCTCGATCATAATTGTAAATGTAAGCTTGGTCAATCCCTAGTATCAGGCGGGATGACACTGGCAGCTCACTCCACCACTCCACGCTCATTTCACCTAAGTTTTCACGGTGAGATGGTTACAGAGTCGCACTGCAGGAGCTAGTTTCACAGGAAATACCGGCGTTCCTAGAACCAAAATTTCGAAGACATGTGACATCTACCAACCCGCACTGGGCCCGTGTGGTAGATTACAGCCCACTTCCTCTCAGGCTACGGACACGATTTAAGCGTGCGCGGGGCGGCGGCGGCGGCGGCGCGGAGAGCGGCGCGTTTCAATGCATAGATTTATATGGAACTGCCGGTCGATTCTGTTAGAATCTCACCATGAGAAGTTAGGTGAAGTGAGCTGTTGTTCCATCTAATTCTAGAGATTGAGACTAATTACTGCTCACTTTAAACTCACTTCACACGAGTTATCACGGTGAGATTTTTACAGAATAGCACTACGGGCCTCGAAGGCAGCGCGGGGAGCGGCGTACGAGCGATGCGCACCAGTCTAGTGGTGCCCGCGCATCTGCATTGATGTAGTGTTTTACATTTTATTTTTTGCTTTAAATGTAACGTTACGAAGAAATTTGTATCAAAAAGATGTTGTCCGCGCTATTTGGAAATTTCGTTACACACACAACACTACGCCGACTCTAGCGCCGCGCGGTCTGCCCTCTGGATTCGCCGCTCCCAGCACCGCCGCCGCTCCCGCCCCGCAATCGCTGACTTCGAGACCAATTTCTTATAGAGAGGAGGCCTAACAACAAACAACACGCACAATACAATATAACAATATAACTATATACAACGTGTAACGTTAAATGCGCAAAACCTCAGACACCCCAACTGATTTTTAATTCAATTGACATATTTCAAATTGAAAATAAGTCATTAAAAAATTTGTAAAGGTTTTATGTGCTGTTTTAGTTTTACTGGCCATTCTGATCGTTTCTTGCGTCTGCGACGACGCTTTATCGAGGGAGGAGTCGTCACCGGGCCGCTGCGCCGCGCTGACATTGGGTTGCTTGACCTATTAATAAATAGACACGGCAACGTTTTTAATGAAGATTTTTTGAAAAATGTTACCTATATTAAAAAGTGGTTCAATTAATTTTGCTCGTTATTCTGATCAAACTATTTTCAGGTTTTGCGCATTTAACGTTACACGTTGTATACTCGTATTTATGCTTATGCTAAACCTACATAAGCACTTACTTATGAAACGACAGAAACTAGGTGCCCGGTTCCAATTGGTCGTTTGCTCTGCTTTATTTGGCTGATGCCCTGCTAGTCATAAATATTGTGGATTACTAAAAGAACAATGCCCATTTTCGGCCCACGCGTGGACAGCGTGATAAAATTTAATTAAGTCACGTGTAATCAATCATATTCAAAATAATATATATATATTGACAGGCCTTTTGGTCTAGTGGTCAGTGGCCCTGACTGCTATGCCCAAGGTCGTGGGTTCGATTCCCACCCAGGACAAATGTTTGTGTGATGAGCACGATCATTTGTTCTTTGTCTGGATGTAATTTATCTATAATATGTATGTATTTAGAAATATATATGTATGTTTATCAGCTGTCTAGTACTCTTAGCACAAGCTTTGCTTAGTTTGGGACTAGATGGCGTTGTGTGAAAGTTGTGGAATATTATTATTATTATTATTATTATATTAATATATATGTTTAACAATTGTTAAAAGTACTCCAATAATCGTTATTATTTGTTATTACAATAAGTAATAACAAATAATAACGATTATTGGAGTACTTTATATTCTGAATATTTAATGAATTGTTATTTTTATTTATTGTAAGAATACTCTATTTTTACTGATATTTTTGGTGATACTAGTAACATGGTGGACTTTTCTTTAGATTTTTTTTTTATTTTAGTAGACATTTATCTAACTAATACAAATAATATTAGTTGAATATTTAACTGGCTATTTCCGGGCCTAACGATGTATGACACATGGGCATTGTTCTTTGGTGTAGTCGCTGTGGCCGAATGTGTGTTCAAGACTTTATTTCTGAGGTTTTCATAATGTTAATAGCTCGATATATTATATATTTGTCATAGTGAACACTCAGTTACCTCTTGCCGAATTCCAAATCAATAATCATCATCAGGCTACAGCAGTCCACTTCTGGACATAGGCCTCTCCAATTGCACGCCATTCAACTCCATTCTCGGCAACTCTCATCCAGCTACTATCAGCCACCCCGCGGCAATCGTCACTCGTTCTACCTTACGTTTGCCGATTCATGGTCTCCAATCAAAATCACTTCTACCACAATGGTCATCGGTTCTACGGCTAATATGGCCGGCCAATGCCACCTCAGCTTGCTTTATCATCATCATTTCACCCGCAAGACGTCCACTGCTGGACATACCCCAAAACATCCACCAATTCGACCGGTTTTCAGCTTCTCGCATCCAACGGGTCCCTGCGGCTTGCTTTTTCCAAATGAATACCAATTGAGAAATTATTAGAGGATCTCAAAATCTCAAAAACCAGACATTAGGAAGAAAAAAATATGTTCAGATCCTCAATATTCTAGCAAGCTGTACACAAAGTTAATTTTAACAATGACATCGCAAAATTATACAAACAAAACATTCACCCACGTAAATAACTCTACTTCAAATTGATAAATGTATAAGCTCAACGCCATTTTCCCATTGTGTATTGCGAATAAAAACTTTTTGCACCTACAGGCGCCATTTGTCTTCCAGTCTGCGTACGGAATTATAAATAGCCGGTCTTTTTGTCACGCGATTTTAATATGAGTGTTAAATACTGATATAAACGTACTTTCAGCGTTGGTGAAAGTATTTCGTTTAAAATGCATTTCGTAAATAAGCAGGACGCAGTTATAATAAAGCTATTATTATTTTTGATATTCATTTTATATTCTCGGCTAGCCGGAGAGAGCTGATAACACGAGCCTAAGCCAAGTGATTATCAGTTGGATAAGTGCAGTCACGGTCACGTGCAGAAGATTGCACAGAAGATGGTAGCATATTTGTGTTTTGATGTGGGTTTTCTAATTCGCATTGCAGAAACTTTCTCACGAGTCTGCATGTGTTTAGTATCGCTGACTTCTGCAGCAGATGGTATTTGGAGGTAAGTTAAGGGAATTAAGAGACTGGTGAAGTAGTTTTGGTATGACTCCTGTTGTAGACAATACTATTGATATTTTTATAACTTTTTGCAGATGCCAATGTCGGGCTACCTCATCTTTTAATTCAGTGTATTTGCTCAGTCTTTCTGCTACTGTTGTCTGCAAGTTATGTGTATTTGGTATAGCAATTTCTATTAAATATCCATTTTTTTTATCTTGTTTATAAGTGTAATATCTTGTCTATTGAAATAAATTGTTCGATCGGTGAGAATGGCGCGGTCAAAATGTAGTTTTGTTGAGGTGTTCTCTAATACAGTTTCTGGATTGTATTTGTAGTATGGTGTAACGGAATCTATGTTTGTACTGGTGTGCTATTTTTGGTGTATGATGTTGGCTACTTGATCGGGTCTGCGTTTGTAGTCCGTTTGGGCTATTGACTTACACGTGCCTGTGATATGCTGAATCGTTTCTGGAGAACTATTGCATTTCCTACATGTGTCATTATTTAAATTCTTTATGATAAACTTTCGATATTTTTTTTATTTCAATTACCTGGTCCTGTATAGCAAGCATAAACATTTCAGTCTCTGTATTGATAAAACATTACTTTAAAAAATTCGTCAGCTAAACAAAGTAAATAACGCAATGAATATTGTTGAACTGTCAAATTGAAAGCCATTCCTACTCTAACCCCCTTACTAAGAAACGTTGTATAGCGTCGGTATAGTTACACAGCGCTTTGTCTTCTTCTTTTGAAAGTCAAATTACTGACGACTGAAGGAGAGATGATCAGTGTGTACCTATTCATCTGATATACAACGTGTAACGTTAAATGCGCAAAACCTAAGACACCTCAACTGATTTTTAGTTCAGTTGACCTATTTCAGAGAGAAAATAAGTCATTAAAAAAATTGTAAAGGTTTTATGTGCTGTTTTAGATTTACTGGCCATTCTGATTGCTTCTTGCATCTGTGACGACGCTTTACCGAGGGAGGAGTCGTCACCGGGCCGCTGCGCCGCGCTGGCATTGGGTTGCTTGACCTATTAATAAATAAACACGGCAACGTTTTTAATGAAGATTTTTTGAAAAATGTGACCTATATTAAAAAGTGGTTCAATTAATTCTGCTCGTTATTCTGATGAAACTATTTTCAGGTTTTGCGCATATAACGTTACACGTTGTATACGTTTATTAGTAAGTGGTTAGTATATTACGAAATTACCCCGCTGTTCACAAAAAGACCTAGTCAGCTTCACGACACAATAATAATTATAATTACACAGAAGACTTGACTTTACTAACGATGGAGGTCGTTAAATTTTGAAGTTTCGATTAGGATCAATATTAACTATACGAACAACGTTCTGTAGTTAAATGTTTGATTGATTGAGAACATTTCAAATACGATAACAGCTTTGACAGAGTAGTGAATACGATACTCGGAATTGAAAGTTTTGAACTACCATAATTACCTAGAGCCCATCACAGACGTAACTATAATAAACTGTATGGCAAGGACATCGCAACCTGTTACCATGGTTTCAGTACATGATTCTGAAACCCACTAAGATGAAAATCTTCGTCAGTTGTTAAAAAAAAAATGCAGTTCTGCCGGTCGATTCTGTAAAAATCTCAACGTGAAAACTTGCGTGGAGTGAGCTGTCAGTGTTAAAATCTCGGTTGTGATTGTAAATGTATGCTTGGTCAAACCCTAGTATTAGGTGGGATGACACTGAAAGCTCACTCCACGCTCACTTCACCTAAGTTTTAATTTTTGCACTTTTCTATGAAACAGCAGATTTTTATTTTTAGTACCGACGACAAATTTCAACGCACAATTACAGTTGCGTACGTTACAGTTTGCGCGTCAACCTCCCTGACACCCTGTATACATCATAGCGAAGCATATTACGATATGGTTTCAATACTATCTTTGCGTGAACTGCGCGACGCAGCTATATTAATATGTATAATTATATTTCTATGACGTCACCAACCTACACTGTAACTTATATGATTGCATATTATGGTATGACCGTCCAACAATGAAATAAAGGCAAAATATTTATTTATTTAAATACACTTTATTGTACAGACGCCAGCACATCAAGCTACTACAATCTATCAAATTTCTTTAATAGATTTTCAACTTTATCACTAAGGCATTAGGTTCAAAGTTGATTGGGAAATTTTGACAGTTTCGGGTAGCTTGATGTGCTGGCATCTGTACACCATAAAATACATTAAAAAAAAAAATATAATATCATGGTATGCGGGTATAGAAGATAATAATTTATATACAACGTGTAACGTTAAATACGCAAAACCTCAAACACCCCAACAAATTTTTAATTCAATTGACCTATTTCAGAGAGAAAATAAAACTAAAAAAATTGTACATGTTTTATGTGCTTTTTTAGTTTTACTGGCCATTCTGATCGTTTCTTGCGTCTGTGACGACGCTTTATCGAGGGAGGAGTCATCACCGGGCCGCTGCGCCGCGCTGACATTGGCTTGCTTGACCTATTAATAAATAGACACGGCAACGTTTTTAATGAAGATTTTTTGAAAAATGTGACCTATATTAAAAATTGGTTCAATTAATTCTGCTCGTTATTCTGATCAAACTATTTTCAGGTTTTGCGCATTTAACGTTACACATTGTATTAATATCCTGTGCGCAACACAGGATATTAATAAATATTATAGCTACGTCTCCGCTGGGCTTTAATTTAAAAAACACGAAGTATCCAATCGGCTCAGAGGTCGAAAGATCAGACACCACCCGTTTCACAATTGATGCGAACCCTCTCGTATTACAAACGTGGTAGTTGCAGGGGTTACCAGGAAAAACTAAGAAGGGGTATTTTTCTGTCGAATAAACCAACTCAAAAAAGATGAATCAACAAGCAAAACTGACAGCTGTGCTGATGCCCGAAGTGTGGGAGGATTCGCAAACAATTTATGATTTATTTTTTTTAAGAATTCGCTGAATTCATTTGAGTATAAGGACTATTTATATTATCTTATATTTATTTTATCTGTAATTAACAAAAATGGCGTTTGGAATACTACGTGTGGATCGGAAGAACCCACTCTAAAGTAAAACCGATAATTTCTTCATTTTTTTTTTTTAATTTAGAGTGGGTTTAAGGTGAATGGTTTAAGGTGATTTATTTCAACTTCAAGAGGGTTTTGTGGTAGAACTTGGGATAATCGAATGTTTTTCAGGGAGACGTCTGCGAGAGACGACTTGATTGATTGATGTCGGTCAAGGTTCAGGATCATATATTTTGGAAGCTGCCCTAAAAATGATAACAATCAAGGTTAGTTCGATTGCTAGGAAACGTGAATATTGAGCAAATATTGAATATTGGCTGAACTGCTGTTTTTTTAACAGTTAGAAGTAGGGGGAAGTCCCCTAGTGACGGACACCTAAGGTTTTCAGGAAATAAAATAAAAACTGTTTCGAAAAATGTAATTTTATTTATTAATTAGTTAAGTTGACTAACTGTAGAATGAACACAAATTAAGAAAAATGCAACTTCTGCATAATCTTATTCAAAAACAAAAATTAAACATTGGTGTAAAAAAATGTAATTGCTTGAAGTGGCACCTAGTACCGGACGGACTTCAGTTCGAACTCCTAGCACCGGACGTTCTTAAAATATCTGGCATCGATCACATAATGTAGTCGTCTGAAGACTGCACATTCTTCATGAGCCCACCCATGGCAGCTGGAGCACTGTATCCAGTAATTTACGTGATTCACTAAAACTTGTTCGTACTCGGGTAAGTGATCTTATATGACGCTGTATTTTTCCGCCAAAAGAAAAACCGACCGCTCCCGATGTTGCCTTCAGCGTCACTAACAAACTGCGTCATGTGACTCTGTACCGTTATGCCCCCCCGCGCCTTTTTCACACGTGTTTGAATCGTTCACATTCTAACTTGTCGAGATAATAAGAGTGTCCGGCGTTAGGTGCCGTCCGGCGTTACGGGACTTCCCCCTATACTGTAATGTAATAAAATTTCACCTGTAGAAATAAAAAACAAAGAAAACCAATTTGATTAATAAAAACTAATAGAAAAATTTACCGATAAAATTACGATCTTTATTTTTTTCATGCGGCAATGTTTACACCAAATATGATTCTGCTATGAAATGAATTGAATGTGATTCAGCTAAAATGTGTCACCATTTTACGAAAATTAGAGGAATTGCTAATGATCTGCTGGGAATTCAGGAAATGAATCACTTTTAGAGGAATTGCTTAAAGTGGCCTTTTTAGGCCCGCATATTTCTTGTCTTTTCTATTCTGAATTAGATCTCCAGCAGTGCTATTCTGTAAAAATCTCACCGTGAGAACTTAGGCGAAGTGAGTGGGAAGTGAGCTCTGTCATTGCGTAATTGTAGGTATTGACACTATTAAGTGCTCACTTCACTTATGATTTCACGGTGAGATTTTTACAGAATCGACCGGCTAGTGTAGCAAAGTGTTACTGGGTGAAGACTGGATTTGAGTCCAGTTAATGACAATACGCTCACACCCTATTACATGGGACTTAAACGTATTGTGGGTGCACCTATGCTACACGTGTGTATTCTTCGAAGGGCGTGATGTTATGGAAAACACTAAGTTGTAGGGCTTGATCTCAGATCTGTAGTGCTATTCTGTAACCCTCTCACCGTGAAAGCTTCGGTGAAGTGAGCGTGGAGTGAGCTGTCATTCGCTAGGGGTGAACACTATTAAGTGCTCACTTCACTTATGATTTCACGGTGAGATTTTTATAGATCGACCGGCTGTAGTGCTATTCTGTAAAAATCTCACCGTGTTAACTCGGGTGAACTGAGTTTAAAGTGAGCTGTGATTAGTGTCAATCCCTAGCATCAGATGGAATGAGAGCTCACTTCACCTAACTTCTCACGGTGAGATTCTAACAGACTCGACCGGCAGTTAACAGATTCTCAAAATACTAGATTCGCAATATAACAGAAGTACAGTAAGATTATGACATGTTTTTCTAACGGAGACAAAACCAACAAGTATGACTCCCGACCACAAAAAGTTGTTATTCGCAATACACAATTGGAAAACGGCGTTGAGCTTATACGTTTGTCAATTTGAAGTAAGAGTTATTTACGTGGGTGAATGTTTTGTTTGTATAATTTTGTGATGTCATTGTTAAAATTACCTTTGTTTACAGCTTGTTTAGGAACAGCCGTGCGATTCTGTAACCATCTCACCGTGAAAACTTGTGTGAAGTGACCGTGGAGTGAGTCGTCAATAGTGTCAATCCCTAGCATCAGCATGACTCACAGCTCACTCTAACCTCACTTCACCTTAGTTATCACGGTGAGATTTCCAGAATCGACCGGCTGAACATATTTCCTTCTTACTAATGCCTGGTTTTTGAGATCCTCCGATAATGTCTCAATCCAGTAGTCAAAAAATGATTTTATTTTATTTATTTATTGGTTCACCAAACGATTGTTTACACTAGTTAAGGGTACAAAAAGCAAGCAAAAACAGATAAACAATAGTGTACAATCACTTACAGGTAAACTCCGCATGCAAAACGAAAGTTGTACGTACTATAGAGAAAAACTAGAAAAAAAAAACTACTAAAATCTACTTATAAAAAAAAAGACAAAAATACAAAAACGAAAAATTAACTGCTAATATCTAAACTGTAACGTAGTTTAGATCTTGAAACAGAGAAAAAATAAGAAAAAAAAAACACAAAAAAAGGTAAATCAATTCTTATCTAGGTGTTTCAAAGTCTTCACTTTCAAACTGTATAGTGAGCCAAAATGCAAGTCGATTAGATCGCTACATTCATTAATTATCTTGCTTAACCTTAAATTAATGATCACGCCAAACATCGTATCAGCCCCCCTTCCTTTATAGTAACTACCCAACTTTTATGATTCTCCATATCATTTTCATACCATAATTTATTACAACTGGCCTACGCGAAAAATTCACAGTATATTAACAAAAATAAAATAGCACGACATTGTGAATACTCAAAATTATTTATGAATATAATGAAGTTGTTAATGTAGTTTATTTTTCAAATGTCGAGTAGCACGATACGGTCGCGTTTAGTAATTACATTAAAATATTATGTTAACTTTACTAATGTATGCATGACATTGCTGCTTATGTTTGTAAGCTTTTGTGACGTAATGATATTGATGCAGCAATGTACTATGCTGTTAAGTTAAGCTTGAGTAATTGTTGGAAAGATTATAGGGAATTATGTTTGTTTCTGTACCTAAGGACACGGTTTTACTAACGATCATGCATCAAGTCTCGCATACTTTGTGCACCAATGCATTAACACTTCTCATCCGCGCAAGCATATTGTTAGTATTTGTTACAAATAAGAAGGCTAGAATGTAAGAGGGGATTGTGGATAAGTTATTACAGCCACATGGGTCGATCGATCAGACTAAGCTACGCTTGCCGCGGTTGTTAGTGGATGGGTCACCAATTTTACTTACCCCTCCGTTCCTCGGAATCACGTCAAGCCGTTGGTCCCAACTGTCATTCGTGGATCTTTGGCAATCAATACGAGTAGTTAGAAGCCCGAAAGTCTGACAACCAGTCTCACCAAGGGCTATTAACCAGTAACTGGGTTGCGGAGGTCAGATAGGCAGTCGCTTCATGTAAAATACTGGTACTCAGCTGCAACCAGATAGACTGGAAGCCGACCCCAACAAATTTGAGAAAACGCTAGGCAGATGATGAAAAAGGACAAAATGTTCTTTGGTCGTGACTAAGAATTGTCATTTCATATTTAGCAGTGATAAACGAGTATTATTTTACATAAGTCTACCAAAACATCTCCAAAATAACGTAACGGATAGTTCGGCGTGTTTATAATAACAGTTCATTTTTAAATACATTTCACGAATGACACATCAGGCCGAAATTACGTCGTGTAATTTTCATAAAAGCACGCACGCGGAATTTTCGCCTCATAATTCATAGCAAGCGCTACGCTAAGGTACACTTTTCCACGTTGCTCAGTTTCATCTTCCACACGAATAGCGCTAGATTTTCTTTGTCTCAAACAGTTCAAGTTTCAAGTTATATTACATCTAAAGATCTCTACAAAAACTTCAATCGGAACACACAACTTCTCATAACTTGTGTAGATTCCTTCTGTAACTTTAAATAACAAGATTCTCTGAGAGTGCTGTCATTTTTACGCAATCATCTGAAATTACTTTAAAAAAGTGTTGGCTTTGTGAAAAACGTTGTACCTTGTTTAAATTTTAAAACAGAAGTCTTCATCTTTATCCAGTGTTTAAAGTTAAATTCTGCAGATATTTATAATTATAGGTTTTCTCTGTAATATATACTCGTATAATAATTATGTTGTTTGACTAGGTGTGTCCCGTTGGGCTATATCAAGGCTATTTTGATGTCTTTAGAAATAAGCATCACCTTTGTACGTATTTTTCTTTCCTTTTCTTCTTGCTTGTTTATATTTGTGTACATAAATGGTTAAAAAATAAATAAAGCATGTATAAGAAGTGAACCAAAAAAAAATATATAAAAAATGAATTAATGTTAAATGCCATTATGTTGTTATTATTATTTAAATATGTCTCAATGTAAAACTAAGAACCCAAACTATTTATTATTTAATTTTTCTCTCGATTTCCGCTAAGAACCAGTTAATTTTAAAGACGTTAAAATTCTTCGTGGCCGTCTGCCAAATGAAGGAAATATTTTATCAATTTATTAGCTAATAAACCAAGAAAAAGTGAACAACCTATTAAAAACCAAAACCAAAACTAATAAATACAACCAGGATAAAGCGTATGACAGACTCACAGCGGCACTGTTAGTTATTAGCGCTCGAACCACAGACGAGTAACTACTCCCCCGGCGATTGTATGACCAGCCAATTAAACAGACTCTGGCGCTGGTTTAATGGTAATCTACTTCAGTTCTGACCTCAAATCTACTTATTTATAGCCGGACAATTCAAGCTTCAACTGTGACACAACTGGCAAAACTAGGGAAGGAATTGTTGTTTTTGGAAATGGAAAATTTAGTGTTGTGTTTAGTGTTGTAATGTTTCTTACTTCTCATGTACCACGATGTGGGATAAAGACTTGACATAAACCATTTTCATCATTCGATAATATCAGTCAAAAAACGTCCACTACTTGATATAAACCTCCCAGTTGAACTCATCCTATTAAGCTGCCCGCATCTTTCCTAGGTCATCCGGTTACACCATGGTTGAAGTCTTCCCAAGCTACGTCTTTGAGCATACACGGAAGAACTACATGACATAAATAGTGGAACAATACAAATCCAGATCCCGACTTTTGAACCCAGTTTTTGCTTGGCGTGCGTTTCCACTGAAGCGAAGCTGTGCGGAGCGGAGCGGAGACGTGTAGGAAGCGTCCAATCACAGACGAGACGAGTGACGCGATGAAGATTTCAACCATGGTGATTACTCGATTCCTGCACGTCTCTGCTCCGCTTCGCCCAGCTCCGCTTCTGTGGAAACGCACTCTTAGAGCATTGGTGGCCCAGTGGACTCGGCCGCTATTTTCGAGTAGGTCGTAGGGTCGATCCTCCGCAGGCACTTTACTCATTAAATTATTTCATCACTAGTGCTCTCAAAACGGCGAAGGAAAATACTCACGATGTGGAAACCGGCAAGATCAGAAATTTGAAGACATGTGACATCTACCAACCCGCACTGGGCCCGCGCGGTGATTACGGCCCACTCCCTCTCACAGAGAGGAAGCCTGTGTCCTAGCAGTGGGAACATTACAGACTGAAATTGCTACATTTTTTGCTCAGAACCTAAATAATAATTTATGACCACACTTCTACATACTGTACCGCATATTCAACCAGCAATAATTCACACGAATGACAGTAAAATGGACATATTTTCAATTATGAACTCTCTTTGTACCGGGTCGTTATCCAGCGATCAAAATGATAAATTGCACTTTATATGAAGCGTGATAATAGTCTTCATGTCGATAACAATGACATAAAAAATGACGAAAAAATTCGGAATATGTTAGCATCATGGGCTAAATGTACAGTCGCCACCATATCAAGCTACTACAATGTGTCAAATTTATTTAATAGACTTTCAATTTTAGACGTAAACCACTTAGTTCAAAGTTGATTAGGAAAATTTGACAGTTTCGGGTAGCTTGATGTGCTGGCGTCTGTACCATTATTAATTTGATGCTTTATGTCTTTTTGTATTGCATTTTAGGGTGAATGTATTGATAAACTCATTTAAGTGATTAAATGCTTAAGCAATCCTTTAAGGAGCTCAAACCAAGTTTATTTTAGACAGCCTTTTCCTATTTCCATTGAATGGCCAGCCAGTATTTACTAAACCAATTGATTATTATAACCAAGCTAGATTTTTCGCCTTTGAAAACAAAATGATGATGCCACTTTGTGTTAACTGTTCAATGTAAGTATCTATAAAACGTAACATCAACTGAAAATTAAAATTAATGCTTTAGTTTTATTTAAATAGAAAACAATGCATTATTCCTCGTAGCAGAAAATCTCGTAACGCTATGCGCTTTGCTACGGCGTAGCACGTACTATGCTACGCATAATTTTTACGCATTCCTAACGTTTTTTTTTTTTTCAGAGCATGACAAATTCAAGCATAGCAAATTATTTTAAATTCAATATAATTAACTACTAAGCGAATCCGCACCACATCAATCAAATTGCTCTATTCAAATGTCAAAATAATATGTATACAGACCACATACTAATGAAAATAACTACAATTGAATAATTAATACTGAAAGGGGTGCTGAGCGTTAATCTGCCAAATCGTGCTGTATTTAAATTGTATTAAATTCAGTATGAATAGTTAATCTAGTGGATTATCACTGATGGAATTGAGCAGCGCGGCGTTCAATCCGATGCCTGTGAAATGGTTTAGGCATAATGTCAGTGTTGTTAGTGAGAACCTAAAATCTCGAAAGGGGTGCAACCTATACAGTACTTATTTAGAATAGTGTTTCTAACCGCCGGCGACCGCATAGTCATGAATAAGAATCACTTAGAGAATAAGAATCATTCAAAGAATAAGAATCACTTAGAGAATAAGAATCATTTATTTGCAGGAAATAAAAGTGTTACCAGTTGTAAAAGTTGGTGATTCAAATGTACAGTCCATATTTTGCCTGTTTAGGGCAAATTCATTTTACATGAATACCTAAAATAATTACAAACTTTCAAAGATATTGCACTTACACACATTTTACCGTGAAACATCGAAAATAGGTAAGAAAGAACATGAATATAAAATGAACATCAATAGAATAGAATAGATTAGAATACTCTTTATTATGTACACCACATAAATTACAGACATAAATATAGTTTTACAAAGGGTGACACAATGCAAACAATGTTCTTTAATTTTATTTACAGATGAATGACACACTACTGTCCATCCCTTTTGACACCCTTTTTAACAAGCCTATCAAAAGATAAGTACTTTATAAAATTATCCCTTATAAAGGCTCTCGAATTAAGTACTTGTGGGACGATGAGTAGTTTATGCAAGATCTGTCCACCACTCGACATATTCAATAGATGTGAAACTAAACACAGAACTTTCACACAACATAAAAATATATGGATACATAAAATAAAGTGGAAACTACTGTCTTCATAGGAGTTTTCAAGTGACATATTTTGGCATCCGTTTTTCCATGAATATTTGACAAAACTGTGTATTCTACACTAACTTTTGTTCGTGTTTCCTCTCATATAAGTTTTCTCTCATCTCTGGAGAGAGCCGTACTTTCTTGAGTTTGCCCCAGTCTTTGAGAATCAATATGGAACATTCGAGAATTGGTTAGATCCCGGGAAATTGAAGATCCCGAGAATTGTCGTGAGGAAAAGTGAGTAGTTATGATATACTACTTTTGGTAGTATTAGTGGTGGTTACGAGATTTGTGGTACTACTAAATATAGTATTTTATATTCTTCTAGATTTCTAAATATTATCGTAGTGCCCTTGTTTACAGGGATACATTAACCTTATTACATTTCCTTTAATTTTCACACTTTATTTCACAAACGTATCCGTGAATCGAAAAATAGTTTTCACAAACCCGCAATATTTTTAGAAGACCTATCCAATGGGGTAGACGCGAAAAAAAACATACCCCTTTTACATGTACAGGAGGCACCCTAAAAATATGTTTAATTTTTTTTTCATGATTTTATTTTACTACTTTGCCGGCGTGATTAATATGTTTATCCATGAAAAATTATAGCTTTCTACTCGTAGTACTAAGAGTCTCTGAGCTAAGCTGCGGACGGACAAACGGACATGGCGAAACTATAAGGGTTCCTTGTTGTCTATGGAACCTAAAAAAGCGGTGATAACGCGCCAAATACATGCATGTGCATGTTTTATAAATCCTTTTTCGTGGCCAATTCCAAAACACACCATCATGAAAAGAGACACCACAGTGCAACCTTCTATTATTCGTTTTAACAAAATATTTATTATAAAAAAATCTGCACCACAATGGGTATGAAAAATTGCACGTCAAGCGTTGTAATTTATTACCTAGGCCTAGGATATTGCTGCATACATTATATTTCGAATTGTTGGCAAAAACCTACATGACCTGGCACAAATTGGTTAATTAAGTATATTAACTTCTTTATGTACATATCATAAATTAAAGTCGCTTTTCGAATCTGTCTGTGTGACCGCGTTGTTCTTCTAAACCATACAACTGATTTTGATACGGTTTTCACCATCATTTAAAGAATTTATTCCAGAAGGCTTATGTATATAATTATATACTTTAATATTAAGAAATCTCGATGTTTTGTAGAGTCGTAAAACCATGCGAAGCAAGGATGGGTCACTAGTACAGTATTTTTATGTCAACAAGTGACGCGCGCTTTACTTGTGGTAATAAAGTGTACAAACACGCAGTGAATATGTGCGTGAATATACACACACTTCCGACTTCACCATTGGCTCGGACGGTACCGAGAGCTCCTGCACTTACACACACATACACGGCGTTTTTGTACAATTGGTAACCACAAGTAAAGCGCGAGTTAGAATTTCTTTGTCAATGTGTTTTGTAGGGAAAGGATTTTATGGAGTAAAGCGCGGAAAGACGAGGCCTAGACATTTATTTTAATTTAGACCTGTCAGTAATTAATCAGAACACTAGTCGTCCGTTCGTAAGACTAGGTCATCATGGAGAAGAAGAACATGGAACTCCACGGAAACAGCATAAAAGTATTCTATTAATAACCTAATAAAATTATCTCAAAAACGATGAATTGGGTAGTTGCATGATATTGAATACTATATATTCTAGTAGATAATATATCCACACATGTAATACAATAATAGAATTCGAAATCAAATTTGAAATCGGTCGAAAAATAAAAAACTTATACCTTATAGAAACTTTTTGTCTATCTCTTTCTCGCAAAACGAAGTTTTGCATGTAATTTATATGGCGATACTGAACTATGACGTCACAATTCAATATTTTCCTCTCTGTCTAATTGAGAGTTTTGAACGCTCATATCTTTTCAATTTTTAAAAATATTAAAAAACTGTTTATACCAAGCTATTAGTGAGGTAAAAAAGCTTCAATTTAAATAATTTAAAAAAATTAGTCAACTCGCGGATTCTATCTCTTGGACAATAGTCCATGAGAACTCTGAATAATAGCAACATAATAACAACAGCTAGGAATATTCCACCATACAATCTAAAACATTAGCAGTATATTGGCCATAATCTGGTCGATCTATTCCACATACTCGTAACAGCGGCACTAGAACTAACCAACTGAACACACAGCTCAAACAGAACAAACAGCTGTTTTCGGTGTTTTGTTCACGACCTCGGACTGCTTTCGGCGTATTTTCGGCCCGTATTTTTTACCAGGGTACCGAACAACTGACTTGATAACATCATTACAATCCTTTTTATAAACTACCAACATCTTTTACGTCAAACATCTACCGCCATTTTGAACCAATCACAGATCACACAGTTTTAATATCATACATAAGATTTGAAACACAGGTATGTAGAATAATAAACAAATCTTATGTAGTGAAACCGTTTTACGTGTTTTTTTTTTGTGTTTGTGCTTTGTCCGTCACGTTTGCCGCAAATAAATGTATTTTCTTTCTTTCTTTTATTTCTTTTAAAACATTATAAGGTAATTAAGTAATTTAATAAGAGTTGATTCGTAATTCTTAGACATCATTAAAAAGAATACCTATCAACATCAACTGACGGTATTGTGCCAATCGTTTGAAGGCTGCTTCAAACGATTGGCACAATACCTAATATATTATATTAAAATAGCAATAATAATTCTAAGATATAATACAAGTATAATCAAATATTACTAAGGGCCGGTTTTCCAATCATCTAATAAATTTATTCGAGGAACAATTTTGTAATTTTGACAGTTATGTCGTACAAAAACTGTCAAAGGTCAATTTTATTCCTCGAATAAAAGCTATCTGGCGAAAAAATCTGCCCTTAATAATTTATTATTTACACGTTATTACTAATAACGTTTTAGTGATTTTGAAAAGTTGAAACTGTTGTTTTTGTAAACACAATATCTAGTCAAATTAAGTACATACTTCTACGTTGGTCCCAAGCTTGAGAAATGTGACAGATGCCATTATCAAACAAACAATATTCTAATATTATAATTATATCACAATTAATTATCTAACACGCGCGTCGCTTCATGACATAAAAATACTATATTATATCAACTTTACCTACAAGCCAAAGAAGGTGGAAAATATTATCTAAAATGATAATAATTTTGTAAAGGGGTCGGTGAATGTCGGGTTGGGTTTAGTCAAATCGGACGGAATCGGGACGTGTTTAGGAAAATTATATTTAGTTGCTTGCTTAGGAGAATCATTTGCTCGAACGTTTTATAATTTTCATACCAGCCGGTCAATTCTGTTAGAATCTCACCGTGAGAAGTTAAGTGAAGTGAGCTGTCCTTCCATCTGATGCTAGGGATTGACACTAACAACTGCTCACTTTAAGCTCACTTCACCCAAGTGATCACGGTGAGATTTTTACAGAATAGCACTACAGGTAGCGAGATTTTTTTTTCGTTTTCTACCACTTTGACCATGTGCATGGTGTTTGTGATTTAAAAGGATTCATCTATAAAGTTGAAGAGTTGTTTGTTTGTTTGTTTGAACGCGCTAATCTCTGAACCAGTCGGATTATCAAAATCTTTTTGGTTTTTTTTTTTCATTTTTTTTTCATATAATGTCTTCTTCGTGTATTATGCTATCAAAAGAAAATAGATTTTTCAGGCGCTGATTAATTCTACAGGACTAAACTAAAATGTATCTTTTGTCCTTTTCTTAATTAAATAGGAAGAAAAATTTGCACTGAACTTAAATTTAGTTTAGTTTGTGAATCGGCACCAATGTGTTAAGCAATTAGGTTGCTGGGCGGAAAGGCCTGATTGACAACGTTGCGTTTATGTGGTATTTACTCATATATTTTAAATTTTATTGTTTACGTCTTTATTGTCACTTGTTTTAATGAATGTGTTTGATTGTGAGAATACAAATAAGATAACGTCTGTATAACCCGCAGTAATAGGTAGAGAAGAGGTTGTTTGGTTAAGAGAGGAGGGGAATGTCTGCCTAAAACCAACGACGTCTTGAAGAAACGGGTTCAAAAAAAAAAGATCAACAACGAGGAAAACCTTCGTCCAATCTTTGGAGATATTTTTGATAAAATGTACCAAAAACTAGGTAAGTTCGCCTTCAGAATTCATTACAGTTACAAAAACGAAAATCGCTGCAGCATTTGGAACGTTACCCAATCATTCTGGCCCAAAATCAGGTCTCTAATTAAAAGTTCCCAAACCGATTTTATTGAATTACCGTAATATCTAAATTGGGCAATTAACAAAAATCGAAATGCGAAGCCTCGCACGCGGCCGATAAATCATGGATAAAAGAGGCATTCGACCTTAAAGCTGCGTTTACACGAGCAGTTTCAGCAATTAGTAACCTAATGCCGAAAGCAATATGTAAAATAATTGCCGGAGGTAGTAAAGCGATGTATTACTAGAGATCTCTCCATCATATGGAGCCGTATCTATCTACAAGTTGTAACATAAATAACAAACAACCTCATAAGGGGTCATTGTACTCATCATTATGAACAACTTTCACTATGGGAGCAAAACAGAAATCGTGAAAAAAAAATCTGCTGTTCCCTATACTATGACGAGTTATGCGAACATAATATACCATTGTAGAACGCACTGCTAGAATTTGAGCGCAAATTGAAGGTCACTCACGGACACACTCATAGTATTCCTCTACATTACATTACATATTCCTTGTGCCTCATTTAGTTTCATAATAAAGCTTTCTTGAACTTGAAAGCATATTTTTAACTATTCATGAAACTTTCCTTTAAATTAAAAGTGCTTTACACAAGTAGAGCACGCAAGCACTAGCGTCCCAAGTTGAAGCGCGCCTACTGGGGTGTTAATAACCTACTTAAAATAAATTATTCGACTTTGACTTAATCTATACTAATATTAAAACTGAAGAGTGTTTTTTTTAAAACGCGTTAATCTTTGGAACTACTAGTAACTTCACGCTACAACCCTTAGAAGCCGGAGCAAAAAGATAAAAAAGTCCGAAAAAACGCTAAGAGAAAACCAATTAATAGCGCGGGCGGGAAACGTAGCTGTTATTTTTAGTATATTGTGGCGTCTTACAAGTTCCACGCGAATGAAGTCTCGGGCAGAAGCTAGTACAGACACCAGCAACACAATCTGTCAATTTTCTTTAATAGATTTTCGATTTGATCGCTAAAGCATAAGTTTCAAAGTTGATTGGGAAAATTTGACAGTTTTGGGTAGCTTGATGTGGTGGCTGGCGTCTGTACAAAATATATGGAGTAACAGTTTAAGCAATTTAAAGATTACTTCACTAGTTTCTCCACTGTCTCGAGCTCGATTATTGCCGAAAATTTCCTCTTGTGATCGCAGCTTTAGGGTCGAACAAAATACATCGTCTGCCGTCCTCCGACGATATTTCAAGGTATGGTTTAATAAGATCCAAGAATCCTTGGAGGGTAGACGGTTAATAATTTAATCTGTAAATTATGTTTTATCGTTTCAGTCAACAGTTACATTGTAAGATTGATGATTAATATTGATTTTAAGTCGGGTGATACTTCTTATGTCTAATTTGTCGAGGATTTATCGTGTTTTTACCTTGCTTGGATTGATAATTTGACAAAAAGTTTTAGAATTTTCTTATTCCTGATTAAGAGTGGCCTGTAGTGCGCTTGTAAAATAGTCTATACATACGCTGAATTCAAAATTGGTTAAATCCAAGAATAAAATACATTTATTTGGGTCAGACTAAATGGTATATAACATATTCTGCAAGTAAACAAAATAAAAAAAGGTCTAAAGTGCGTTGTAAGAAATTAGCAAGAATTTGTGCCTCGCCAAATAAGCCCAGTTCAGCAAAATGCTACACCAATCCGCACTGGGCCCGCGTGATGGATTACGGCCCACTCCCTCTCACTGAGAAAGAACCAGTGGAAAGATTATAGGCTGATTATGCGGCCATACTGTATGCAGCAAATTGCCAGAAAACTAGTGTCTGACGCTAGTTTCCAACTGCCGATCGATTATGTAAAAACTTCACCGTGAAAACTTGCGTGGAGTGAGCTGTTAGGGTGCGTACATCTGGCGAATGCGCCGCGAATGCGCAGCCGTCGAGCCGTTCGTGAGACGCCCGCGAGCTGCGCGCGTGCATTTTATGTTCGCGCATTGCTCTTGCGCCGTTCATGCGCCGTGCGCGAGCGGCGCAAGTGTCGCGCGTGCGCTATCGCTCCTACCCGCGCTGAGGCTAGGCAAACGAAAATATAAGCACGTGAGCTGGACGCGCGCAGACCGAGCGCGGCGCGCGGCCAGCTCAAGTAAAATGCACGCGCGCAGCTCCCGGGCGGCTCGCGAACGGCTCGATAGCTGCGCATTCGCCAGATGTGGACGCACCCTTAGGAAAACAAAAAGAAAAGAAAAAAAAAACAACATTGACATTCTGACTGAGTAACTGTTTTGTTATTTTATTTTAAAACCCCACAAAATAACAATGTTTTCACAGCTAAAATACTAGCTTTAAAATTATATAAAATGATCTATAGAATTTGCATAATTTTTTTCTTAAATTCTCGATTATGATTGTAAATGTATGCTTGGTCAATCCCTAGCATCAGGTGGGATGACACTGACAGCTCGCTTCACGCTCACTTCACCTAAGTTTTTACGGTGAGATGGTTACAGAATCGCACTGCTGGACCTGAAGTGTTCTGTGTTCGGTTCAACCAACCTAACCTTACATTGGCCTCTTGAAAACAATTGAAGCAATACAAATAGAAATATATGCGACATAACCATGGGATTTACAACATCTGTCCCTCTGTGACAAATCACAACAATTTATTTTAAAAGTAAAAGTGCTACAACCAATAAAATCGAGTTGAAAGCTGAAAAATTCCAATACATACCTACAACGGAGTATTTTATTACTTCCAGGGTGGCTCGCGGAGTTTAAAAGCAATTTTCCCGGCTTTAATAGGGATTTTTAATATTCATGTCGCACGTATGAGTTTAAGCGATAATAGTATGGGATAGTAGATAGATTGGTAAATTATGTAGATAGGTACATATAGTACTATCCACGAAGACACGCCCCTAATACTTACAGTATAAGTGTGCGTCATTCCGTAAGTGTTTTAGTTTTGTCGTTACACTGAAACTTAAGTTTTGGGTGTATTATTTATATACTAATAGCAGTGTGCTGAGCAACGACCAGCAGTGCGATTCTGTAACCATCTCAGCGTGAAAACTTGGGTGAAGTGAGCGTGGAGTGAGCTATCAGTGTTTTCCCACCTGATACTAGGGATTGACCAAGAATACATTTACAATCATAATCGAGAATTTAATAACGTTTTTTTACGATAATTCTATTGATAATTTCATATAATTTCAAATATAGTTTTTTAATTGTAAAAACATTACTATTTTGTGGGGTTATCTTTAACGAAACCTCAACAATTCAACAATCTCTTATTACCGCTTGGAACATATAACACAGCACCTCCCGATAGATCCAAGCTAACTTATGAACTGCATAATTTACAACAGAACACAATAGGGCAACGTACAAAACTGTCCCTTTGTCTTCCAAGAGCCTTCGCACAAAGAAACTCGGGCGCCATACTTTGTCTGAAAGGGAACATTTTTCTCTTTACACTGGAGTGCTTATAATTTGGCGGAATTCGCGTACAGAGCCTATTGAAGCTTGTTAAACATATTTTATTTAATTTTGTAGATGCTTTACTCGTTTTAAAATACCTTTAAAGACGGAGTCGAAGAATTTCTAAAGGTTGAATTTGAGTCAAAGAATTTTCGGTTCCCTAATCTTAGAGGTTATTTGATTTTGAGTGCTACTTGGAAAGGCTTTTTCGTAGTACGTGAGTGCTTTGAGCATTGAGTAATAGATTAGTCGGCAGGATAGCCAGTACTAACGTCCAGTTGTGAATTAATAATGTTGCTTCTTCCATTAATCCGCTACCGATATTATGTTACTCAAAATGGCTAACATTGAATAGAGCGGATTACGCCATGATGGCTGTATTCGAGATATAAGAAGTTGGTAGAGTAGACGCGCATAATACAAACTTTGTTCCAGTCTTTACAGTCTTAGTACTTAAGTGCTAATACACACGAGCTTAATGCGTCAACCGCAGAGGCAACTGCAGCCGTCGACAACATGCCGCTCGTGTATTTGAGAGCACTAAATCCGGGCACAAATCCAGACTCCGGGCTGCTACTGAGAAACTGATTAACACTGACAGACTTGAGGAGATTATTATTTATTTAAATTACAATTACAAATTGTATAAAAGTTATCATATTTTCGAAATGTAAGTATCAAAACAATGAAAACACAATCCACAAAACAACAAAAGCCGCGATAAGCGACATCTGTTGTTCATGAATTAAAAACTAGACGATGCCAGTTACTCCCGTTTAAATGTGGAACACAAATGAATTAAAATTCCGCGCCTAAGACGACCCACTGACCCTCACCTGTCATGGCGATTGTCAAATGGCGATGATACGGCTCGTATAGTTACTGAATTATTTAAATGCCTACTAAAAATAATCATGGCGCAGACTTTGTTTGACAGAATAATTAATTATTAATATTTCTAATTTCATTGTTCTCTCTTTTCCTTTTTTTCTTGATATTAAGGGGAGCGCGCTAAAGTAGGAATTCAAATTGATGTAGTAACTTTTTCGCTATTTGCAGGTCAGCGCCAGGTTGTATGTTGATTAAAATATGATTCGCGATTAACCGTAACAAATATGACTTTACAGAATTATAATAGTTAGAATCAGCAATACAACTTCTTAACCCTTAAATGCATAATGTTGCCATATGGCAACAAAGTACGTCATTTAATTTTTTTAAGAATGTGATAGCTGTGAGTTTCTGATGGCACCTCTTTTTGTCAAAATAATATATATACTCTATGAATATTAATATTATTGTATAATTATTATATATTTATTACCTAAATTCTATAGATAAATACCTATACAATAGCATTTTTTGCAATACGATAAAATAAATCATGCATTTAAGGGTTAAGTTACAATTGGCCTCAAATGTCATGAATTCATGGAATAGTCATTCAATAGGATAATATGAACTTACAGAATTGTATTTGTGGTTTTTATCAATATAATTCCATAAATAAATATTTGTTACGGCCGCGAATCATACTTAGAATACACAGTGCAATTTTGTAACCATCTCACCGTGAAAGCTTAGGTGAAGTGAGTGTGGAGTGAGCTGTCAATGTTATCCCACCTGCAACTAGGGATTGACCAAGCATACACTTACAGACATAATCGAGATTTTAATAATATTATTTTGCTAATTCTATTGATAATTTCATAATATTTCAACGATAGTATTTTAGTTGTCAAAATATTACTATTTTGTGGTGTTTTAAAATGAAATAGCAAAACAGAAACTCAGTGTTGTTTTTTTTTCTTAGCGATTACGCTGACTCGTCAGTCCTGACGAGTCAGCGTAATCGCTTCACCCGATTCACGACATTTCGTGGATCGGGTGAAGTGATCACGCCACACAAACTACGCGGGATTAAACGTAAGCTTCGACAGCTAAAATACTAGTGTTAGCTTTTGCTTTTAATGTAATTAAATGTTACTGATGGATGCAGATTATTTTGATAAACGTTTGTGTAAATTATTTGAGACTTTTTGCAACTGACTTCCGGTGCTCAAAATACCGTCTCTGATTAGTAAACGGAAGTCGTTGCAAACCGTATTAAAATAATATTTAATATTTATTTCCGGATGTTGCCTAGCACGCCACCTGGTGGCCGTTTTGTATCTTGTAAAAGGGTATAAAAAGCATTAGGAGGGCATTTTAGAGTTAGTTCCGTGTAGAATAAACGGCTATAACGTTATGTTACTCGTTTTCTTGTCCCAATCCATTCTGGTTTCTTATATCAGAAGTGGGATAGTACCCAAAGTGCAAGTAAACTAATAATTAACAAGTCTCTTAATCTAAAGCAATATTTTTTTTTTCTGGTTTTGTTGTTTTCTATACCCTCTGTGTGTGCGTTAAAACAGACATTGTAAACTGTACGGTGTGTTACTGTGGTGAACGTTAAACGGTACAGTGTGTTACTGTGGTGAACTTTAATATGCCCAAACGCACTCGTAGTGTGAGTAGTGACTCCTCGACAAGTGAATATTCGCATAGAGAGAGAAATTCAAAACGACGAAGTGATAAAAAACAGTCAAACTCTAACCGTCGTACACGTACCCACAAAAGAAAAGAAAAATCTAGAAGATCACGCAGAACGAGGGAAAGCAGCGGAAGTCCGACTAGGAGAACCTTGAATGATGGGAGGTCATGTGAAACTCCAATACGGCAACCAGAAGGTGAGGTTGCTTCTGTAGCGGTTGAAGATTTCCATGTTCCTGAATCAGGACCCGTAGATGACAACAATAGCTATAGAAGTACCGCGGCGACTGAACGAGAGGCAGTGCCAGGATCTTCAGGAGTTCCAGATGGAGGTTTGGAAAGTAACCCACTTAATTTTAATTTGCCAATCAATTTGCATGATTTAGTGAGTTTTATTTCTTCTCGTGTGAAACCTGATAATTCTTCATATTCTTCATTAAAATGTGATAAAAATATAATTCCGGAATTTGACCCGTCCGTTAAAAATCAAAGAATAGATACGTGGCTATCTAAAGTGGACGAATGTGCTCATATCTATGGTTGGTCTGATCAACAAACGACCCATTTTGCTTTGCCACGATTAATAGGTCCTGCCAAAAAAATGGTATGAAGGGCTTAAAACTATAAAGTATACGTGGTTAGAATGGCAACATAAGTTAAAACGCGCTTTTCCTTCTGATACTAATTATGGTGCTTTATTAGTTGAAATGCTAGAAAAGAGATATAAAATAGGTGATTCGCTCGATGATTACTACTACGATAAAATGGTTTTGCTAAATTCATGTGATATATCGGGCAAGAAAGCAGTAGATTGTATCATTTACGGTCTTGAGGACCGCACTATTAGAGCAGGAGCATCTTCAGCCCGTTTTGCTCAACCTGAAGATTTATTAAAATATCTCAAAGACATGTGCCGCGATCAAAGAGAGTTAGTAGCAAAAAATAAATCGAAATCCCTTTTGCCCAATAATTCCACCATAATTTGTCACATTTGTAGTAAGAGTGGTCATCGTGCGAACCAATGCAGGCAATCAAACAGTACTCCTTCAGTATGCTTTAATTGTAAACAAACTGGCCATAGAGTTTCACAATGTTCAAAACCTATTATTAGGTGCGAAAATTGTAGAAAATATGGACATAAAACTGAAGACTGTTTTTCAAATAAAAATAATAACCAAGATAAACGGGTGTTAAGAACCACTACTACTGATTTAGATAGTTCGCAAAATAAATATTACAAAAATGCCTTTATAAATAATAATTCTGTTCAAGTTAAATGCTTCATCGACTTCGGTAGCCAATGTACACTTATTAGAGATACATTTGCATATCAGTATAATTTAATAATTAGTGAAAGTTCCTTACCTGTCATTAAAGGGGTAGGAGAGACCCACATTGTACCCATAGGAAAAGCTGAAATATTATTGGCTATAGATGGAGTTGAGGCTGTGATCACTAGTTATGTTGTCGCATCTAACCAGCTACATGTACCCTTACTAGTTGGACAAAATTTCACCGAACTACCACAAATTTTGGTAATTAAGACTGATAATAGTCTAGCGATTTTAAATCATGACAATTTTTGTAGTGAAATCTTGCCTGGTATTGATCATGAAGATAATAGCATTATCAAACTATACGTCTCCAAGGATTATATTGGTGGTTACACAAATTTAATTAAATGTTATACTTCTGCAATTGAGGACTCCACGGTATTTGTTTCAGGTAGCTATCGCAATTATAAGAATTGTCAATATTGGATTAAAGAAGGGGTTTACAAAATAGTAGGTAACTGTTGTGATATTCCTGTAATTATTTTAAATGATTCAACGCTGCATTTAAAAAGGGATATGCTACTAGTTAGAGCGACTAAAATCGGTTATGATAATAATGTCAAGGAATTAAATTGTTTTAGAGTACAGTCGGATTATAGTCCCCTTGAAGCTAGCGAGGTTAACATTAATTCAGAATTAACAAAAGAAGAAATTGTTCAAGTACAGGGTTTAATATCAAAATATAGAACAAGTTTTGCTCAAAATCTCTCGGAATTGGGTTGCACTAATATCAGTGAAATGGAAATTAAATTAACTGACGGCACCCCTGTGGTTTATAGGCCATATAGATTGAGTTTTAAAGAGCGAGAGATAGTACAAGAAATGGTTAGGGAACTGTTAGTACATGACATTATCGAGGAGTCTTCATCATGTTACGCTAGTCCGATCATACTCGTATCAAAGAAAACTGGGGGACATCGCTTGTGTGTAGACTACAGAACTTTGAATGGTCGAACTGTTAAGGACCACTTCCCACTGCCATTGATAGAAGATCAGTTGGATCAATTAAGTGGCTGTAGGTTCTTTACAACTTTAGATTTAATGAGTGGGTATTATCAAGTCCCTATAAAAAAGGAGAGCAGACACGTCACAGCTTTTGTTACGCCTGATGGTCTGTATCAATTTAAGAGGATGCCGTTTGGTCTGGCCAATGCACCCTCTGTATTCCAAAGGACCATGAACCAAGCCCTTGGGTTAAATTCTGCGCAAGGGTCTACTAAAATTGCATCGGATAAGCCAGCTATTGCTTATATAGACGACCTGATAATACCCTCGAAAAATTTTGAAGAAGGTATTAAAAAATTAGAGAAAACTTTTAAATTGCTTAATGAAGCTAAATTAACTTTAAATATACAGAAATGTTATTTTTTTCAAACTTCTATTGATTATTTGGGGTACGAAATTACGAACGAAGGCGTTAAACCGGGAAAAATTAAAATCGATGCTGTAAAAAACTTTCCAAATCCGCGAAACGTACACGAAGTCAGACAATTTATTGGTTTGGCCAGTTATTTTCGCAAATTTATAGAAAAATTTTCGATAATAGCAAGACCTTTAACTGATCTTACAAGAAAGAACTGTCCGTGGAGATGGGAAAATGAACAGGAGGTTGCATTTCAGTCTCTTAAAGATAAACTAATAGAACGCCCTTTGTTAGCTTTGTATAATCCAAATTATGACACGGAATTACATACCGATGCGAGTAAGATTGGACTGGCAGGAATACTGCTGCAAAAAGAAAGCAGTCACATTGCTTTCAGGCCAGTTGCTTATTTTAGTCGAAAAACTACTATTGACGAACAAAAGTTTCACGCATATGACTTAGAAACGTTAGCAGTAGTAACTTCACTTCAGCGTTTTCGTGTATATTTACTCGGATTAAAATTCACTATAATCACGGACTGTAATGCTTTAAGATCAACTTTTTCTAAACGAGACATTCTACCACGAATTGCTAGATGGTGGCTGCCCCTGCAAGAGTATGACTGTAGCATCATGTATCGCCCTAATCACAGTATGACTCATGTAGACGCATTGAGTAGAAACCCTCAAGAAAGTTGCGATACAAATGATGAAGTAGATTCGTTAAGAGTTTTAAACATTACACAAGACGATTGGTTACTCAGTGTTCAACTGACAGATCCTAAAATATGTTTTATTAAAGATGTATTAAATGATCCAAAGTACAAAGATATTATTGATATAAAACAAAATTTTGTTTTTCAACGTAACCGGCTGTTTAGAAAAGTTAATGGTGAATTAAAATGGGTAGTTCCAAAGGGGGCCAGGTGGCAAATATGTAAGCAAAATCATGATGACATCGGGCATTTTTCAGTTGATAAAACTTTATCTAAAATTCAAAAAGATTTTTGGTTCTCAAAGATGAAAAAGTTCATTACGAAATATGTCAAGTCTTGCTTACATTTTGCATACGGTAAAATGCCTGCGGGAAAAAAGGAAGGGTTTTTACACCCAATAACAAAAAACGATATTCCCTTTGAAACAGTGCACATTGATCACCTGGGCCCCTTTGTAAAAAGTTCAAGGGGCAATGCTTACTTACTCGTCATTGTTGACGGGTATACTAAGTTCTGTGTTTTAAAACCTTTGCGCAATTTAAGATCAAGTCTAACTATTAGATCATTAGACGATGTTTTTACAACATTTGGCTATCCGAAACGTTTGGTCTCTGATCAAGGCACCTCATTTACCTCTGATGAGTTCCAAAAGTTTTGCGAGAAAAACCACGTTAAGCACGTTTTGAACGCTGTCGCCTCACCTCGAGCCAATGGCCAGGTGGAGCGCTACAATCGGACCGTGTTAGGCGCGTTAACGTCATATACCGACAAATCAGGGGAGACCAAATGGGATTCTGAGGTGGGTAATATTCAATGGGGTTTAAATAATACACTAAATAAAGGTACCGGGAAAACTCCATCAGAAGTTTTGTTTGGTCGTAATTTAATCCATAGTAGTGATAATATTATGAATGAAATATTTTTAGACACCAGGCAGTTAGATAAGGATATTAATGACATAAGAACCGAAGTTAGCGAACACATATCGAAAGACCAACGTAGACAGAAAGATAGATTTGATAAGACACGTAAGGAAGCTAAGATATACGCAATAGGGGATTTGGTAAAAATCCAAAAACAGATAAGTAAAAATGAAGGCCAGAGTAAAAAGCTATTGCCTGTATACTCGGGTCCCTACAGAATCTCAAAAGTTTTAGATAATGATAGGTATGCAGTCTCAAGCATACCAGGGTCTAACATTGGTAAAAAGCAGTATTGTAATATTTGGGCAGTTGATCAGATACAGCCATGGATTAGCACAAGTATTAATGAAATAAGTTCAGGATCTGAGTCTGAATAAGAATAATCAAGTTGATTAGGTAGGTGATAAATGAAAGACATTCATTGTACAGTATGTAATTAGCTGTAGTTGTTACAAACAGAAAATGTTGTTATACCATTATGAAAATCGATAGATGTTTATGATTCACATTTCTTCACAAGATATGGTCGACCTGAAAGAATAAAAATAGAAATTAATAATGAAGTGAATAATATATAACTAATCAAGGATTTTACGATTAAGTTAGTAGCTTGAAAGTGAAGAGGAAATGTGAATTAAATATGTTCTTTAATTAGAAGTTAATCTGTGTTAGAAATAATAAAGATAAATGAATTTAATTTACGAAACTTAAATTATTAGTACAAAATACTACTTTAATTAAGTTAAATTGGAAATACATAAGTAATTACTTACCTAGAGAAAGAAGAAAAATTGATGATTAGGAGATGGAAGTCGTGGGGTGGTTGGCTTGATAGATAAGTGTTGATGAAGCTCACGTTGAGTGGTCGACCGCCAGCGAAGTCCCACGGTGCATCTCCCACCTAAAGCATAGGTCACTCATTGGAAATCGTACAGTGACTGGCAAGTGAGAGAGCTTGACCAGTGAAGCTTGCGGTGCAATGGGTGGCATGTGCAGAATGTGAGGTCACTCATTGGAAGTCGTACAGTGGTTGGCAAGTGAGAGAGCTTGACCAAGCTTGCGGTGCAATGTGTGGTATATGGAGAATGTGATGTCACTCATTGGAAGTCGTACAGTGGCTGGCAAGTGAGAGAGAGCTTGACCAGTGAAGCTTGCGGTGCAATGGGTGGCATGTGCAGAATGTGAGGTCACTCATTGGAAGTCGTACAGTGGTTGGCAAGTGAGAGAGCTTGACCAAGCTTGCGGTGCAATGTGTGGCATTTGGAGAATGTGATGTCACTCATTGGAAGTCGTACAGTGGCTGGCAAGTGAGAGAGAGCTTGACCAGTGAAGCTTGCGGTGCAATGGGTGGCATGTGCAGAATATGTTGAGATTGTGACATTAGACAGATAAAGTAACTGATTGTCTTACCATATTTTGAGTCGTTCATTGGAAGTCGCGTGGTAGCTCACGGGTGAGTGCTTGATCAGTGATGCTCACGGCACAATGAGTAAAGGATGTAAATTAATATTGAAAAGCATGAATAAGCTAATGAAAATGAGAAATTAAAAACTGCGATTATGCAATATCTTACCTTTTGTGCGGCTCATGTTTTCTTTTTGTTCTTTTTTTGTTTTTTTTTTGTTTTGCAGTAAATTGTCACTCTCATTTTAATTAGATACTGTAATATTTAAGGTTAAATATTCAGGTCCTCTATAATACTGATAGAACAAGCAATCACCATAGTGTTTGTGTGATTTATAGTTTGAGGACAAACTTAGTGTCAGGAAGGCCGAATGTTAGCTTTTGCTTTTAATGTAATTAAATGTTACTGATGGATGCAGATTATTTTGATAAACGTTTGTGTAAATTATTTGAGACTTTTTGCAACTGACTTCCGGTGCTCAAAATACCGTCTCTGATTAGTAAACGGAAGTCGTTGCAAACCGTATTAAAATAATATTTAATATTTATTTCCGGATGTTGCCTAGCACGCCACCTGGTGGCCGTTTTGTATCTTGTAAAAGGGTATAAAAAGCATTAGGAGGGCATTTTAGAGTTAGTTCCGTGTAGAATAAACGGCTATAACGTTATGTTACTCGTTTTCTTGTCCCAATCCATTCTGGTTTCTTATACTAGCTTTGAAATTACATAAAACTATCAATAGAATTAGCATAAAAAAATATGATAAAAATCTCGATTATGATTGTAAATGATTGCTTGGTCAATCCCTAGCATCAGTGGGATGACACTGACAGCTCACTCCACGCAAGTTTTCACGGTGAGATTTTTACAGAATCGACATGCTGATACTGACCGGGACCTGCAAATTGAAAAAACGTAAACGTTTAAAATTCGCGGGCGACCCTGATGCTTTCACCTTAAGTGCGAATATGTGAGAGCTAGTATTGACAGCTTTGATGGATAGTATCATGATCATATTTCCAGAAACCGAGTAGATACAAACAAAAATACAATTTTCTTAGGTAGGTAACCGATAAAACTTCACTTTCGAAAGCAGCCTTCACAATGGAATGAGACACGTTCAGCTAGAACCTCTTAACATCTTTAGAATATCATGGAAGCATCCGCTGGCATTGATCAAAGGCGCTTTGTAATAATGGCATTTATAAGCAAAGATCGCTTGTACCTAATGTTGAATGCAGGAAGCGAGGCTTGATAGAATGTAAGAGGTTTAAATACGCCATGTACGTATTATATTAATAATGGGTGATTGTTATAATGAAGGAGAAAAGCGATGCAATTTAGACGAGGAATGATAGTGGCATCTGCTGGTCGAAGTTCTAATTCTGAATTGACACAAATCGGACTTAAATATAGAGTATACTGACTTACTTATTTCGTTTTTTTTTTTTTTATAACCGGTGGAGTTGCCGTTATCACGTCAAAGGACATTTTATGATACAAAGGGGATGGAAGATTTTTTTATGGAGCATGGCATACCTATCTGTCTGCCATTTTGCTTTTTTTTTCTCAAAAGATGATTGAAATAACCACTCTGAATTTAAAATTTATTTTCATAACCACTTAAGTAACTATTTACATTAGGTACTAAATTAAAAGACGTTTAAAACGAATTATTTTAATTAATTAATTTTAATTTAAAACCACTCTGAATGTTTAAAGTAACCAAACATCTATGCAACAGCCCTGCGATTCTGTAACCATCTCACCGTGAAAACTTGGGTGAAATGAGCGTGGAGTGAGTCGTCAATAGTGTCAATTCAGCTCACTCTAAGCTCACTTCACCTTAGTTATCACGGTGAGATTTTTTCAGAATCGACCGGCTATACGCAAGTTCAAAAAAATATTGTTGTCATCTGACCAACTTTGAACATTAATATCTCGGAGACGTGACGCTTTACAGGGTTTGGTCCTTTTATTTATCTTTATATCACAAAATGTCTTTTGATTGATTTTGAAAAGTACAAAATAAGTAGCATAACATTTACTTAAACGATACACTATTCCATATAACTAAACTGGCCCCAATACCCCAGAAATAATATCCAATAATACGATGGCATTCTATTCAATGACGTATTTTCTTTGTCGTATCAGTGTTACACAGGGGAAATCACATGTGAGGGGCTTAGTAGATATCACCTGTAGGTCAAATTGTCAAAGGAGGGAGCTTTTATTTGCTTCGATAGTTTCCGAATTGAATCGCTCGATTAACCTGAAATCTGTATTGGTTGGTGAACATTTTAAAGGATAGGTTGACAATAAAAGGTACCTTTATCTTTCTTTCTTTTTTGTACCAATCTTTAATTGTAAAAAAGAAAAAAAGTTAGATAGGTAGGTTTATAGTGTGTAGGATTATTGAATTCATACGAGTAGTAAAATATCATCATCTGCCTAGCCTTTTCCCAACTATGTTGGGGTCGGCTTCCAGTCTAACCGGATGCAGCTGAATACCAGCATTTTACATGGAGTGACTGCCTATCTGACCTCCACAACCCAGTAACGTGGTTATACGATACCCCTAGGTAAGACTGGTTGTCAGACTTTCGAGCTTCTGACTACCCGTAACGACTGTCAAAGATCCACGAATGACAGCCGGGACCAACGGCTTAACGTGCTTTCCGAAGCACGGAGGGGTCTCGGTATGTAAAGATGGTCACCCATCTACAGACCAACCGCGGCAAGCGTAGCTTAACCTGATCGATCGACCTGTGCGGCTGTTATTATTTAGCCACGGGCCCCTCGAGTAGTAAAATATATTTATCGTAAATTCCGTTCCGTTTTTCGTAAATAGTATGTACGTAAATAACAACTAATACGTAATATTAAAACAACAAAATCATGCATACCCACGGATCTCGAATCCGATTTATACGAGTACCTACCTATCTCAAATTAACGAAAAATTCATCCGCATCGCTGTCGACTGGTAATATACCCAAGAAACTGGTGGCATTACCACGTTGTATGGCAATGCTTAGCCTCTGGCCAAGGTAAAAGCCACCCCTTGGGAAATTGTCAACCAGTCGTCTCAAGATTTCCTTAAAGAGATCATTCAAAGTTAACGTGTTCGTGTTTAAATTAAATTATGACATCATTTTACTTAAAATCTGCTTACTGAGAAATTGAGTGTTTGACACTTTCTCACGAAATATCTACCTAGCTAATTGCTCTGCTCACAAAGATAAGTAGAATAATGAAATATCGTGCCTTTCGAAATATCATCGAGAATTTATGAACACTCTTAATGGAGGTGTCGCATACGTAATTTGGGCATAACATAACTGAAATTCTTACCTGTAATAGCCCAGAGTTCTTTCAAGCACTCCTCCCTCGATCTCTGTATGGCGGACCGTTTCTGCACCTCAGGCCCCGACTCCAGATACTCAAACAACACTGCACCAAGTAGTACATAAATCACCACTAAGATCACCAGGCCGATTTGTGAAAAGGCGGCCCTTGCGCACCCAGCGGCCGCACGACGCACCAATCCTGGCCGCTCGCGACCCTCCAATGACACTTCCGACGACATAATTATTCGTTTTTCAAAATTTGAAACTCAAGAATTTGACATTCCACTTTTCTTTTTTAATCTCATTGCTTTTGTTTCGTTCGTCGTTTTTTTTTTGTTTTTAAATATTGGTAATGATATCTTAATGCGAATATGTTTTTTTATTTGTTTAAGTACTTACAAACCTACATGCTATGAACATCCATCCATTATAATCTGAAACAAAAAAGAGATAAGTCATAAAAATATACTGTGATCCCCAAAAGTACATAAAATTCCATATTTTTTTTCTGAACCAAAATCATATTGTTATTAAATAACGAGTATCATGAATTACATGTGAAAGTATAATAGGAGCGTATAAAGTTTCCTCTGGTTAATAAAACTTTGCTATTTATGGTATTTGATCTCCTTCAGTTATTTAAGTATGGATAAAATCGTTCAACTTTTAACAAGATGAGAATATAACTTCGGCAAATAACCGCGTATATACTGAAAATATAATGTTATAAGGAAAATACATAGACGTTCGTGGAGCCGGGATTGCCTTACATAGGCAGGTACCAACCTAATCCCAATGGGGCAATGGAGGTTTAATTAGGCAGTTGTCCCACCGCCGGCGAGGAAGCGACTAACCATCGGCTGTTTTCTCGCTCAAGAAACGTACAATAGATATAAATTCCGTGTAAACAAAAGAGATGGATATATACTAATAGTTGATCGCTGACTGTTCACACTGCCGGCGAGGACTCGCTCCACTGGTTTGTCGCTGAGCGACAAGAGCTATCAAAGATAATACTCGCTTGGCGGTCAGAGCTCACGCCGAGAGACCAACATGTGGTCATTTCTACCTAGAGTGCGGATCTGAGCGCACGAATTATTATGAATTCAGAATAATTCCTAGAACTATCATTGTTGTCTAGTTCAGACGACGACGATGATGATGTTGAATGAATGATGATGATGATGTTTAATGTTGTTATTGTTGGTTGTTGTATGATTTGTAAAGTGGTGAAACCGTCTCTAACCGCCCCGAGCGAGTGGTGCGAGTAATCGCCCGTCGCACTCGGACACTCGCTGATAGCCCAGCGACAAAACTATCGGAACTACACACTCACTGCTCGCCAACTCGTTTTCAGTTGCTAGTTCTACTCGCTAATCGTACATCGCCGGCGGTGGGACAACTGCCTTAGTAGATAAGCACTAAGCTGTCAGAATTGTTGAATTGCGCCGATTGTCTTGTTCACAAATTAAAGTAAATTCAAGTTTATCTGATAAACTTAAATTTTGTTTAATTTGTGAAAAAATATGAAAAAAGAAAGGATTCACTGATTCAGTGCATCTTTTTCTTTCTATTTCATTAATGAAAGGACAGAAGATAAATATTAGTTTATTCCTGTCAAATTAGTCGGCGCCTGACGTAAATTGACGTACTTTTAGTAGCCAATTTTGTAATCACGTATATACTTATTGTCTATGGAGTATCTTAATTTGACAGGACGAAACTAATATCTGTCTTCTGTCCTTTTCTTAATGAAATAGAAAGAAAAAGAGGCACCGATCTTAAATTTAGTTTAGTTTGCCAACAAGGGAATCGGCGCCAATATCTACCTTTTTGGATTCATATGAAAAGGTAGGTAATTTATTTCTTTTATTCCTAAGGAACGTGTTCATATGACACGCCTGTATCACCGTTTTTTTTTTTTCTCAAACAAAATCCTAATACAAACATTTGAAAACTCATTGTATTTTGACTATTCGAATGCAACCAGAGTTATTTTGTTACTGCCAGTCTGCACTACATAAAGTCGACTTTAACAGACAACATTTACAATACCTACTTAGATATAATTTTAGTATGTGGGGTTCATACCCCACATTCCGATTTTTCAGGTCCACATCTTGAAAAATCAGATTGTGTAATTTATAAGACGTGAAGGAATTGCTTAGGTATTTGAAGTTAGGCCTTCAATGGGGGACTAAGGGAAAGCATTTATAGGTATGAGGATAAAACTAAATGAACCTGTTTTGTTTTGACGCAAAATGTAGCAAGAAGATAGTTGTAGACGAAGAAGATAGTTGAAGAAATAGTATGTGGAAAATAACGTGCTCCTAAAATCATTGGATACTCAAACTCAAACTCAAACTCAAAGCATTTATTTCAAGTAAACCAATTACAGGCACTTTTGAATCGTCAAGGGGTCGGTCAGTCAGAAAGATGAAGCTAGTTGCCCATTTCAAAGCGAAGTAGGTACCTGTGGAGAAGAACGGGCAAGAAACTCCACGGACACTCTTTTAAATCATAAAAATTGTTACAACATGCACCCCGCGTTTTCACTCATATAAGTCTCGACCCCGTCAAAATATAACGATAAAAATATTCTATGGCCTAATCTAGGACATACCTATACCATACCTATGTGCCAAATTTCATTCAAATCCGTTTAATTCCGTTCAGAACCCGGGTAAAAATGATTTTCGGTGTGATTTCGGCCAGTTTTCGGTGTGTCCGCGTGTTTTCGGCGTTTTGGTCACTACCTCGGCCTGTTTTCGGCCTATTATCGGCCCGTAATTTTTACCAGGGAACTCTAAGCGAAAACGAAGTATTAACACGGACGAGCGATGGGATACACGCGATGTGTCCGGGTCCGAAATTTCACGCGAATGAAGTCACAAGCAGAAGCTAGTATTTCCTCAGGTCCTGCAGGGTAGTTGCGTAACAGACTATCAGTAGCAATGGGTTTCATTTTAACACTTCAACAACATCCATTGCGTTATTTACGTTGTTGAGCAGACACATGTTTCGAACATATGGAGCAATGGATTCGCAATATCCTTCAAAATAATTCAGATTGAGGCTTTGGTATGATAATGTTCTGCCAACTTTTAAAGCTTTTTTCATACTCTTTATTTTTGCTTAACCAACCGATTTTCAATGTCAAAAGACATCAGTCTTGAATTACCAGGAATACATAGCCAATAGGCATCTACCGAAAAACTCTAATCCCTTTTACGGTCCAATAGCATGTCAAAACAAAAATACCTGTAGCCCGAAGGGAAATCCCTCTTCTCCGTAGGTACAAACCCCATATATCAAAGAGGCATTTGGAACAAAAATATTTGTGACATTCGAGTCACGTTGAAGTATCAAATGTAATGATTTCTCCCCTCACTTGTAGGTACGGTCGGAGACATAAGTCGAAGAACAACAGTACAGGGTTTCAGAAGAGATTTATTTTTTTGAAGAGTAGAGAATACTTCAAAGACTAGCATTCATAATAATCCATCCATACGAAAGTTATGCAAAAGTTACTCTGTCTGTTATCTTTCATGCCTAAACCATTCAACTAATCGTTATTACGATAGATGGGTAAGCAGAAGCACATACCTAGGCTACTTTACATACTGGATGTTTTTATTAAAATAATGAAACACAAAATAACCGGTGACAAAGTCGCAGACGCCAGCTAGTTATATTTTTTTTATTTTATTTAGTATGCACTGTCCCTGCCGAGCCAAAAGCTCCCTCAAATCCTTCCTGGCATCCTTTTATTATATAATATATTTCAAATAATAATTAGGTTCTACAACTTTAAAAAAAAAAAAAAAAAAAAATGATCATCGACTTATGTAGCTGTCTGTACCTATAAGAATAGCAGGTATATGGGTATCTAACTGAATGATGTCGCCTTAGGGAATTAGTTTGGAATGTGCTTGAGATTATTATATTATTGTTATTATGTTTAAGTTTCAGCTCCTATATACATGGAAATACTACGTTAATAGGGAAAAGTTTGGTGATACGTCATAACTATTCGATAGATACTCGTACAGTGGCTTACAAAAGTCATTTGACACTTTTTCACTTCAGCTGTGATGCCAAATTGTGATTTAAAATAAAAAATAATCAAGTTATAATCAGGATAACCTGATTGTTTTTAGTAGCCTGATGTGCAGCTGGCGTCTGTACATCATAGTATAATATATTTATTTTTTTTTTAAATCATATATTTTTTTTTTTTTTTGTTCCGCTGGTGTAATTGCTGAATGGCGTTCTAGTGTGAGGATAAATAAATAAATAAATAGTACTGACAGCACGTTCGCACGGACGTAAAAATAACGCGGCGGGATTTTATCGCGCACTGTACTTTCAACTCTCGGTGTTGCAACCAACCGTTTATCCTTTAAAGTTAAGGTTCGCGAGCACATTCGCAAGAAGCTGGCAGTATCATCACAACGCTAATATTTTCTCATTGTTTGTCTTATTTATTTTTTTAGTATATTCATGTATTTATGTATATTTATTTGTGCTAATATTTATATGTAATTAGGTATACAGCGTGTAACGGAAGGGGGGTATCAACCCTGAAGGAGGTGAATGTGCTCATGAAACTCAACAACTTTCCCCAAAGAACATAGGTCGAAATATGAAAAAAAAATTTGGCCCTCCCAGTAAATCAATCAGCTGGTAGTCAGTTTTGTAAGGGAGGGCCAAATTTTTTTTTCATATTTCGACCTATGTTCTTTGGGGAAAGTTGTTGAGTTTCATGAGCACATTCACCTCCTTCAGGGTTGATACCCCCTTTCCGTTACACGCTGTATATTATATTCATAGTTTTAATAGATTTATGCGTATCTTTATATTTAAATTATTTATTCCTCAATTTTCATGATTGCACCTACTACTGTTTGTCTCTGCATTACCCAAAGGTTGCCTGGTAGAAAATGTGTATGGCATTAAGTCCGCCTCTGTACATGTATGTGCTTGAAGTATTAAATAAATAAAAAACACGGTGTTGGATTGGAAAATCCAGTGCACGAAAAAAAATCGCCTTGGAAAAACAACGGCCGTGCGAACCTGCCGTGCGATTCTGTAACCATCTCACCGTGAAAGCTTGGGTGAAGTGAGCGTGGAGTGAGCTGTCATTCGCTAGGGATTAACACTATTAAGTGCTCGCTTCACTTATGATTTCACGGTGAGATTTTTACAGAATCGACCGGCTGGGCTAAGTACTCATCGGAACGAATTCGTATGGATAATTAAATAGCTAGTTAGCTCCGTAGTTGTTAACACGCTTTGAGTTACGCCTCTACATTTTCAGCCTAAAATACCAGGTACATTTGCTTTGTCACTGGTTACCTATAGGTAACGTATGATCCTCTCTAAACCACGCCGTTGACTGAACGTTAAATTAGTTACAGATATACAACATTATTTTTAGTATATGCGAAACCCGAAACACGTGTCTACTATTTTTATGTAAAAAATTTATGTAGTTGATATTTTTCCATTACAGCTGTGACACTCCAAAAAATTTAGTTCCAAATGTTTGAATTCTACACTATAACGTTTTTATTGACTAACTAGCTTCTGTCCGTGAGTTCATCCACATGAAATTTCAGCCATTGGCCCATCTTGTTGCTTCGCAATAGCTTCGCTGCTACCGCTATATGAAACATGTATGTTTGTACGGAATCACAAAGATCTATTCAGAACAGTAGCAGATGTAAGCTCTAGGAATCGGCGTGACAAATATAGACTTGTTTTAGATGTAATCCCTCGATTAACAAAATATAGTAAAAGCTGCTTAGCTATAGCTGTACGTATATATAACAAATTACCATGTAAACTTAAATGACTAAATAGCAGAATGTTTAAAATTCACTTGTATAAATGGCTAAATGACAATAATTTTTATAGCATTAAGTAATACTTTGAACATAAGTTGTGTTAATCATTTTGCATGCTTTAATCTTAAGCAAAACATGTAAGTTCTCATCCTTAAGTCATGTAACACCTTTATATACCATGTTTTATGCAAATAAATAAATAGTATATAACTTTCCACAAGAATTGGGCTATCAAACGCAAAAATACTTTTTCAAATCGGACTTTTAATTATTATTAATTGGGAAAAGGCTAGGCAGATGATGATGACTTTTAATTATTATTAATTATAATTATTATTAGTATTAGTGTAGGAGTATAGATTCGACCTATGACTTATCATAAAAAATAATCAAGTAATCCCACAGGATAGCCTTTTTTTTTTAATTATAATGTGGCTTCACAGCTGAACAGGAAAAAGGTCGACTAACTTTTGGAGGCCACTGTAGAGGTTGTGCACAAATTCTGATTTATTTGAAGCTAAAGAACGTTTGAAGTCGATGTTGATTTCCCTACCAATCGCGCATCGTATTGAGTAGGATATCTGATTTGCATTTGACATTTCAAATCACTGCAGAATCTTGATTCTACATTTTCACTTTTGAACGTGCCTTTCTCATAATTTTGCTTTCTACTTTTGACCAACAGATATCGTCTCCATACCTATTGTAAATTTCCTAAAAATTCACTTCTAATATTTATTTATTTATATACAAGATGTAACTTAAATAACGCCAAACATGAAATCGCGAAATTCCCTACGTTTATGTTCGCATAACTCGTCAAAATGTAGGGAACAGCTGATTTTTTTTCGCGATTTTGGGTTTGGTCCCATAGTAAAAGTTGGTCATAATGATGAGTAAAATGACCCCTTAAGAGGTTGTGCTTTATTTAAGTTACACCTTGTATATGTCGGAAATACGTCATTAATTTGAGTGATCGGGGCGTCAGCGCCATCTGGTGGCGCTAGACAGAGTCTAGCCTGAGTTTGTGGGGGGTTCGAGTAGAACGAGCAGCGAGGTGGAGCGGCTCACTTGGACTTGACCATTGGACATCGTATGGACAACATGTGCTCAGAAACTGTCTCGCGTTCTGTATCGTTGAGTTGTGTACCTAGAGTGTGTGATTCGCTAGTGTGATTAAACTGTTCGTAAAATTATAATCTGATTTGAACTGTAAACCGCTTTTCTATTGCGCAATAACCAACACTACCCACAGTACGCCCACAGTAATTAAAATATGGCTGATACTAACGAGACACACCTACCTTCACCGTCATATACCTACATATACTTTATTGTACACCAGAAAATAAAAACATATTTATCACCACAAAACATACAATGGGCGGCCTTATCGCTTTCTGCGATCTCTTCCAGGCAACCTTGGAATGAACAGTGATTGCGTGGACATAAAAATGGGGTTGTCATTGGTGCAAAATAATAAGTGTAACTGCAGAAAGTAAGAAAAGATGTTTATTATACAAACTCAGTAATAATCAGCCTATAATATTCCCACTACTGGGACACAGGCCTCCTCTCTGTAAGAGGGAGTGAATGGAAACCATAATCAACCACGCGGGCCTAGTGCGGGTTAGTGGATGTCACATGTCTTCGAATTTTTGGTAGGACATGCCGGTTTCCTCACGATATTTCCTTCACCGTTTTGAGAACAATGGTGATGAAATAATTTACACAAAGTAAAGCGCCTGTCTGGGTTCGAACCTACGACCTACAACTCGTAAATCGCAGCCGTTACCACTAGGCCAGCACTGCTCTTCAATACAATATACTTTATTAGAGACACAGTTATTTTATTTTTTTATTTACAGTTATATAATACGTGGGTGGATCAAATATAAACCGGACTTAAGTAAAAAAAAAAATACGCACGTATTATTACACTCGTAAAAAAAGGAATATATTTTATTTTTCTACATAATCTCCCCTTCTATTAACACATTTTTCCCAGCGCAGGGGATGTTTCTTGATGCCAGTATCGAAGAATGTAGTCGGTCGTGCCTTTAGCCAATTGCACACAAATGATTCCACTATCTGGTCAGTGTGAAAACGGCGTCCTCGACTTGAATTTTTTTTTGTGCCATTCCTACACTCAGGGCCGTCTTTACCAGGGAGTGCAAAGGGTGCGTGGCGCCCCACGCAGGGTTTTAGGGGGCGCAAGCCAATCGTCTTATACCAATCATAATCCGTTTTAAAAATTACTGAACAGATATTCATTACACCTTTAAAGATGTAGGCACCAATATTGTTTATATATGCCTCATGCAGCTTTCGGCATATTCGCTTTGCGACTTGCGACGTGCAAGAACCTTATTACTAATGGCACCGGACCGTTTTATTGTTGTGAACGCCATTAAAAAAAAAAATGTCGGTGCAGGCTGATTATCGCACCCCGGCGCCCAATATGCTTAACCCGGCTCTGCCTACAGTTGAGTTCTTGAAAGCGTATTCTTATCGAACTGTAGAGTCAATGGATGCAAAATTTCGGAAGGTTTTATGCCCTCCCGTGTTAAAAAAATTATGATAAGTCGTTGCTGAACAGACTTATATACCCCCTGCTCATACATGATGCTACTGGCGCGCAATAAACTAAAGTGAGCCGGAGCAGTATACCCCCCTCCCCTAGATGATCCCCCCTAACACATACAACAGCACCAAGCGCGTCACTTCACTCAGCGATCAGTAATAAAAAAGTCCTGTTTATAATTTTGATTCACCTAATATTTAAACACAACAAAATAAACGAAATAACACGCAGCGCTTCCAAACAGCACTGAATTTACAAAAAGGAGACGGAAAGATATAGTTTGCCCTTAAAAAAGTACAAAGCATGTTTACACAGCCAAATTTTATATGTACCTCGGACCGCTACTCTATAATAGGCTAAATGATAAAGGAAACATATACTCCTTGAATCAGAGTAACAGCAAAAAACCCTTATGCAGACTCTTCAAACTATGTCCAGATGACTATGATACAGAGAAGTTATTACTTATGCTAAAGTAAATATTGTTCGTAATATATAATTTTATAAACCTTTTACACGTGTACCAATAAGATAAATATGATAATTATGTGATTATTTAATCAATCACACTTCCAATCGCCTGAAACACAGGATTACCTAGTTACCTAGTTCAGGCAAAAATCAAGGGTGAACTTGACAAAGATTTAAGAAAAACTGTATTTTAGCGTTAGTCCTTATATTTCTGAATATCATCATCTGCCTAGCCTTTTCCCAACTATGTTGGGGTCGGCTTCCAGTCTAACCGGATGCAGCTGAATACCAGTATTTTACATGGAGCGACTGCCTATCTGACCTCCACAACCCAGTTACTGGGTAACACGATACCCCTTGGTAAGACTGTTTGTCAGACTTTCGGGCTTCTGACTACCCGTAACGACTGTCAAAGATCTACGAATGACAGCCAGGACCAACGGCTTAACGTGCTTTCCGAGGCACGGAGGGGTCTCGGTATGTAAAGATGGTCACCCATCCACAGACCAACCGCGGCAAGCGTAGCTTAACCTGATCGATCGACCTGTGCGGCTGTTATTATTTAGCCATGGGCCTCTCTTTCTGAATAAATTTTAATATAATTATTAATATCATTATTTAGTTTTTGTGCCGCTGTTTTCTATTTCCATATTCCGTGGTTATTCCTATCGGTGTTCAGCTAGTCGCAATACCTATCCTTCCTGCCTAGCGATAAGTAAACATCACAGTTTTAAAACCTACAAGTACCTGCAGTTTCCGTTTCAGTTTCAGCTACCCAATGGTTCCGATATTTCCAATCTAGGTAAGGTACCTACCACAAATAGAAAGAGAGATGTGAGATCCTATACAACGTGTAACGTTAAATGTGCAAGACCTGAAAATAGTTTGATCAGAATAATGAGCAGAATTAATTGAACCACTATTTAATATAGGTCACATTTTTCAAAAAATCTTTATTAAAAACGTTGCCGTGTCTATTTATTAATAGGTCAAGCAAGACAATGTCAGCGCGGCGCAGCGGCCCGGTGACGACCCCTCGGTAAAGCGTCGTCGCAGACGCAAGAAACGATCAGAATGGCCAGTAAAACTAAAACAGCACATAAAACATTTACAATTTTTTTAATGTCTTTTTTCTCTCTGAAATAGGTCAATTGAATTAAAAATCAGTTGGGGTGTCTGAAGTTTTGCGCATTTAACGTTACACGTTGTATGTTGTCCTTTAAAGGTAACGTTCGCGAGTACGTTCGCAAGAAGCTGGCAGTATCATCACAACGCTAATATTTTTTTTTTTTTTTTAGAATAGAATATACTTTATTTGCTTTGAATGCAGGTACATACAAATAGGATCGTAAATAACATAATAAAGAACCGTGTACATTCTGCCTTGTTGGCATGCAAACACAATAATTATTAAAGGTACAAGTTATCAAAATAGGTTATTATAAAGATGTATCATTTAGGAAATCCTGAACAGAATAATAACATTTATCGACAAGTAATTCAGTAAAACATTTTTTAAATTTCATCAAGGGCAAGGTTTTCATATGATCGGGAATTTTATTAAAGACAACAGGAGCCATACAAATTACATTTTTTTTTAATAAACTCGTTTTAAATGTGCCTGTGTGAAGTAAATTCTGATATTGAGATCTTAATGCTGTACTCCGTTTTCTGGTTTCTGTTAATGTAGCAAATAAATTACGGTTTGTTTTAACAAATATTGCTAATTCGAGGATATAGAGGCATGGGAAAGTTAATAGTTTCTGAGACTTAAATATAGGCACACAACTGTCAGTCACTTTGAGGCCAAATATAGCTCTCAGACAGCGCTTTTGAGCTTTAAAAATGCTTTCTCGTTCACTACAATAACCCCAAAATATAACACCGAATCTTAGAATAGAAATTACAAGACCATGGTAGGCCACTAGTATTGTTGTCCGTTTTCTCATTGTTTTTCTTATTTCTTTCTAGTATATTCATGTATTTATCTATATTTATTTGTGCTTATATTTATATGTAATTAGGTATATATATAATATTTATATTTAAAATATTTATTCCTCAATTTTCATGATTGCACCTACTACTGTTTGGCTCTGCATCACCCAAAGGTTGACTGGTAGAAAATGCCTATGGCATTAAGTCCGCCTCTGTACATTTATGTGCTTGAAGTATTAAATAAATAAATAAATATATGTTTGGTATCAAATCGATTTGATGAAGTTTGCCAGACAGATAATTACGTACCTGAAAATAGACTACGTTTCATCCTGAACAAAATGAAGCTTGAATAAAACTCAACAAGCTGGCGCTTGAGAAGTTTTTCTTAAACACAGCTCTTCGTCTAGTTCTGGCCAACAGACTCTTGATTTAAAAACTTGAATAGCCTTAATAGGTTCCTACTCCACTTACGGATATTCAACCTACTTACCTGGTTAAACACGCCACTATAAGTCATCGAACTATGTCATAAGACACACAGAAATACCACAATACCGAGATATAGTCGAAATGACGCTTAAATCCGTGACTCGTTACCCTAATGTGTTCTTTGAACGACAAACGTTTTCTGAAGACCAAATCGGTAGAAATATATATCTAACAGATACGTCTACTTATATCACAGAAAATTCAAGAACTCATCATCCGTTAGACTACTTCGAAAAGTATGTCTTTTTATTTAGGTCTTCATCATAAGACCATAATATTTCCGGATATACGACATTCTTGCCTCGTTTAACACGCCATAATAAATCATTAAACACGCCTACGTCATAAGACTGACAGAGCTACCACAATACCGTGACGTGACATAGCCGACATTGGCGCCGATATCTTGTTCACAAACTAAACTAAATTTAATTTCAGTTCATCTTTCCTTTCTATTTCATTACGAAGAAGATAAATATTAATTTAGTCCTGTTAAAATAGTCAGCGCCTGACGTAAATTGACGTATTTTTAGTAGCCAATTTTTTAATCACGTCTAAACTTGTCTATGGAGTATTTCAATTTGACAGGAGTAAACTAATATTTAGGTATCTTCTTTCCTTTTCTTAATGAAATAGAAAGAAAAAGATGCACTGAACTTAGATTTAGTTGGGTTTGTGAACAAGGGTACCACAGTCCATAAATCCGTGACTCGTTCTTCGAATTACAGCCGTAACTTGAAGACTGGTGCATTGCATTGACTGGTGGCGATGCTTTGTAAAGAAAACATCAGGAGAAGGACATACTTTTTATCAAATAAAATAAAAAAACCTCAAACTCTTTAATGCATGCAACATTCTTGTATCGTTAAACATGCCACAATAAATCATCGAACACGTCTACGTCATAAAACAGACAGAGCCAGCACAACACCGTGACTTGGTCCTTAAATTCGTGACACGAAAAATTGATGTTCTTTGAACGACAGCCTTCTTGTGACAGTCAATCGGTAGCAGGACACAGCTAGTTACCTATTTACCTATATCACAGAGAATTAAATAAAACCGGCCAAGCGCGAGACGGATTCGCGCACGAAGGGTTCCGTACCATTATCTATGAAAACGGCAAAAAAAATCATGTCTGTTGTAAAGAAAGAAGAAGAAAGAAAGAAAATACATTTATTTTGCCGAGTATGGGAGCCCCCTTTAATATTTATTTTATTCTGTTTTTTAGTATTTGTCGTTATAGCGGCAACAGAAATACGTCATCTGTGAAAATTTCAACTAACTATCACGGTTCATGAGATACAGCCTGGTGACAGACGGACGGACGGACGGACGAACAGCGGAGCGGGAGTAATAGGGTTCCTTTTTACCTTTTGGGTACGGAACCCTAAAAAATCACACGTTAGACATTTACTTAACTTACGAAAACTCTCAGTATATCTTTTAATTTAGGTGGGTCTTCACCGTCGTCACAAGTTGTCTATTTCCAGACATACGACATTCTTGCCCCGTTAAACATGCCACAATAAATTATCAAAAATGCGTACGTCATAAGACAAATTGAGCCAATGCAACACCGTGATATGGACCCAAAACTCAAAAACTCAAAGCATTTATTTCAAGTAAACCAATTACAGGCACTTTTGAATCGTCAAGGGGTCGGTCAGTCAGAAAGATGAAGCTAGTTGCCCATTCCAAAGCGTAGGTACCTGTGGAGAAGAACGGGCAAGAAACTCCACGGACACTCTTTTAAATCATAAAAATTGTTACAAAATTTTGGTTACATCATTCAAGTTGAAATTATACATGTGAGAACGATGTAGAAAGACGTGCACGTTAAAAGCGTCCGTACTAAAAAAGATAAAAATTTCAGAAATGAAAATACTTAGATTAAAATAAAAATAAGCCGTAGAGACCTTAAGTCTGTGACTTAAACGGCGACGTTTTCTGAAGACCACATCGGTAGGAGGAATAGAATAGAATGTTCTTTATTATGTACACCATATAAATTACAGACATAAATACAGAAATTTTACAAAGGGTGACACAATGGGCGATCTTATCGCTAAGAGCGATCTTTTAAAGACAACCTTTGGATGGATTGAAAAGGGAAGGACATACCTATTTTTAGCCAGAAAATTAAAAAAAAATCACTTGTAAGACGATTCGGCGATAATATATTATTATTAAAATAATTTATTTTCCACATCATAAAATCCAGTTTCACGAATTGATTGATTAATTCGACGTACTTTTCATTTAGGGATCTTGATCATAAGTTATCTATTTCCGGACGTGCGACGTTCTTGCCTCGTTAAACATGCTACAATAAATCATCAAACATGCCTACGTCATCACAAGACAGAGACTGATACCACAATACCGTGATATAGTCGATATGAACCTGAAATCCGTGACTCGGAACATTAATGTTCTTTGAATTACAACTTTAAAATGAAGACGAATGTCTGACTAATTATTTAGGAGAAAGACCTACTTTTCACCAATTAAAACTAAACATCAAGCGACATTTTGCTTCGTTAACGCGCTACAATAAATCTTCAAACATGCCTACGTCATAAGACAGGCAGAGACACCGCAAAAACATAGCCACCAACTACAATACCGTGACCATGTCGACTAACGACATGGTCTTTAAATCCGTGACTCGTAACATTGATGTTCTTTGAATTACAGCCGTAACTTGAAGAGGAATGGCTGACTCGTTGTAAAAACCAAATCTGAAGAAAAGTATCTGTTACTGTTAGCCTGCATCATCTCACTACTGGGCAAATGCCTCCCCCCATGAGTTCCAGCTCTTTCGATCCAGGGCTGTGGACCACTGGTCGTTGGTTTTGTCCAGCTCATGTTGCCATTTTCTACGGGGTCTGCCGCGACGCCTTCTAGCTGTACCAGGGCTCCAGGTGGTGGTTAATTTGGCCCGCAGCTCATTGGGCATGCGGCAGAAGAACCTCAATATTCCCACTGCTGGGACACAGGCCTCCTCTCTGTGAGAGGGAGTGAATCGAAACCGTAATCTACCACGCGGGCCAAGCGCGGGTTGGTGGATGTCACATGTCTTTGAATTTTTGGTAGGACAGTTTTCTCACGATTTTTCCTTCACCGTTTTGTGAACAGTGATGATGAAATAATCTACACAAAGTAAAGCGCTTGCCTGGGTTCGAACATACGACCTACAACTCGTAAGTCGCGGCGCCTTGTAGCTGTGTCAGGGCTCCAGGTGGTGGTTATTTTGGCCCACAGCTCATTGGGAATGCGGCAGAAAAACCTCAAACGCGTTAATTTGATTCATTTAAGAGCTCTCATAAGTTATCTATTTCCGGTCATTTCTTGCCTCGTTAAACACGCTACCATAAATGACTGAATATGTCTTCGTCCGTGCTTAGAATGTCATGGGATTAGATGGAGCCACCACAATACCGTGACATAGTCAACATGATCCTCCAAATCCGCGACTCGTAACATTGAGATTCTATGAATTACAACCGTAACATAAAGACGAGTGTTAGCTGGCTTATAATAAATAAGAAATCAAGGGGTCTAGTTTTCATCAATTAACAATAAAAGCCTCAAACTAGTTAATTCGATTAATTTAGGAGGTAAATTATAACCTTAAACTTGTTTATCCAATTCATTTAAAGGAGCTTTCATAGTTTATTTATTTCCGGACATGCGACGTTCTAGTTTCGTTAAACATGCTATAATAAATTACCAAATATGCCTCCGTTCATGCTAAGTCTGTTATAGGATTAGACAGAGCCACCACAATACCGTGACATGGGCATTAAATCCGTGACCCGTAGCATTAGTATTCTTTGAATTACAGCCGTAACATAAACTCGAGTGTCTGATGCATTAAGTGTAATGAATCAGAAGAGGGACCTATTTTTCATTAAATAAAAGGTAAAGAAACCTCATACACACATGAACGTAAACGAAGCAAAAGGGGTAAGTAAGGATAGCATATATGGCATACCTACTACCACAATATAAACGACTTGACTACACAAACCAACAAACAATTTCTCTTTCTTTCTTTCTCTTAATAAATCCATTACTGAAGACATTCATGTTCTTTGAACGAAAGCTTTGCATAAAATGAAGCGGAATGTCGGATTTATTTCAGTAGGGTTGATTTATGTCTTCTAGCAATCTATGTAGAACTCCTAACGAAAGAATTTTATTGGCCGTGAAAACGTAGAAAAACACTCTCATTGCAATAGCGGATTAATCTGTACTTGATACATAGGCACCTAAACAGCTAAACAATGCATCGTCTTAAACATTCATTTTCCAAATTAGGTATTTGTAACAAATTAAAATAATTTATCCTCTCAGATTTTTAATTCCACGATTCAAAGACTTTGAAAATGACTCCACAATCATAAGATAATTTGAATAGAGTTTTGGCTAGTCACCGTTTATAAACGGTGATAAAAAAAAAATAAAAAAATTAAAAACTCTTTATTAACAGCTTCCCCCAACAACCATTTATGGTTGTTGGGGGTAATAAAGAGTTGTTTTTATCAGATTGAGGAGACCTCTCTACATCCAGAAGGTAGGCTGCTTGAGAACATCTGGGTAATAAAATATTGCCACCACAATAGAAGGGATAGATAGATAAACCGTTTAAACATTACGTAAGGAAGGATTTTATTTCAGATTAGCCTATAGGAGAAATATCCTGCCTACCATCTTTAGGTTGCTAAATGTCTTCTTTTTCAAGGGAAAAAGACGACCAACGATGAGAAAGAAAATATAAAACATCCTCATTAAATTGACGGTGAAAAAAATTATCGGAAAGTTGGAAATAATGATTACTTACTTAATTTATTGCTGATACGCAAGTAAAATTACGTAAAAGTACTACATAAGAGTCAATTATTTTTTTTACCAAATTGAGCAGCAAGTCAAAGTAGTTAAGCAAGAAGTAGATGGAAATGGAAAAAGTTTTTAAGAAATAAGTACTTACCAAAAAGTTAATTAGACTTTATTACACTAGTTTATAATCCTTGAAATAATTTAATAAGTGTCTTTTACTTTTACATCACACGAAATTCCGGAAAATCTAACATTTATTTATTTACAAGCTATTATTTACACAAAACTTTTACGAAATAAGAGAGAATGCCTAACACCACATCGAAAATTTTAAGCGGCACAAATACTACTCGAAAACATTTTTCCAACTAGATTACGTTCGTAACTTAAGTCAGTTAGCTATGGAAGCAAAGAGCCGACTCCTTCTCCCGGCGCCTAAGGTGGTACTGAAGCATGTCTGTTTCCAACATACCCAGCAAACAGTTTTCCACTGTTCCTTTCCTTCATATTACGATGCGCAAACCTGCGGGAAAAGCTTTTTCACGTGGTAAGGTTTCTTTTAGGTTCATTTAACGCCATCTTCTGGCTCGCGCAAAAACTATCAACATTGAGAATGATGACGTCCGCTCAAGTGAACTATTATGCATCACATAGATGTCGTTAGTAGCGACTTTGCTAACTTAACTGTTAAAATCAAGTGAAAATATTGTAAAAGTATGTTTCTGATTAAAATTTATTTTTGATACATTTTCTTCAAGTTTTCTAATTATTATTTTTTTATTGTATTATTTTTGTTATATGAGTAACATACTGGTAATTTTATCGCGCTCAAAATGTCATGACAAAGTTGGTGACGAACTGTCAGTTTCGTGTTCTGGAAAATTGTACACGAATAGCAATTGACACGCTTTCTTCTATTTTTATAAAAACTGTAGAAACAACTAACTTATTTTATAACTTATTTGTTGCTCCCGGTGTTATTAGTAAGCTAGAAAAAGAAAAACCGCGAAAATGAGTACAATATTGGAGAAAATTGCTGGTATAGAGTCCGAGGTTTGTAGAAGAGGTTATATTAAAAATTCAATGATTTTTAACGTAATATTGTGAAAATCTTTAACTAGAACATTTATTCGTCTAAAACGGCCATAAAATTTAGCTTCGGACTTTATTTTTCATCTATGTTCTTTAACTTTAACAATTTATTCACAACATTTCAGATGGCTCGGACGCAAAAAAATAAGGCGACTGCACTCCATTTAGGTATATTAAAGGCCCGGTTAGCTAAATTGAGGCGTGAACTGATCACTCCCAAAGGTGGCGGCGGGGCAACCGGCGAAGGTAAATACTTAAAAGAATCATATTTTATGAGCTATGCCTACTAAGAACTATACATGATGGAAGCACCTAATAAAGAGTTCCCTGTTTATTGAAAGCCCAATCAAATCAGTAGCAGCGAAATAAAAAAAAAGAAACCATTAAAAAATTACGTAAAATTTAACTGAGTACATGTCTAATTAACCCTTAGTTTAGTAGGTACTTGAACTGCAGATTACTTAGAAAAACATAGTTTACTATAACAGAAATGTAAAAAAAAAAATCTGTGAGAATGATTTTATTTTTAATTTAATGCCAATGCAGTCACAAGTGTCACTATAGGTTGTCAGTAGCCCAAAAGTCTGACAACCAGTCTTACCAAGTCGGATTTTATTACCCAGTAACTGGGTTGTGGAGGTTAGATAGGGTTTGACGCATTTGGTGCACATCTCAACTTGTACACCATGCTCAAATGGTGAACTTAGCAACTGGTACACTTCTCATATGGCACACCTCGCAACTGGTGCACTTCGCAAAAGGAGCACTTTTTAAGATGAGTGGAGATTTGGAAATACACCTCGACTTAACTATCATGAGGGTAGTCTGAATAAAAAACATAAAACTGTCAAGACTACGGCAGCTAGAAATTTAGTTAAACGATGGTTTTATTCAGTGTGTTGTTTTGTGTTTGTTAAGCATTTAGGTTGATATAATTAGTATAACGGCACATGACCATTATCAGTAAATTCTGGGTTCATTGCCGCTGCAGAGCTATTGTGGGTAGACGGGCAAGGAGAATTAAAACCACGTGTTGAAGATAATCAACGATACACAATTATTATTTTAACAAAATATTAACAGAACTGCTGGAGAATGATATAAAGTTACGCAGAAATGTTGAAAAAAAATTTAATTTTTTACTACCATCATTTCATTCCGTCAAGGACACATTATACAGGGCACGTAAAAAATATCTAAACACATGCCTATTACCATAGTAATTCTCCTGCAGATGTCCATATACCTAACGCTTTAGGTGAGAATTTTTTTGTGTGTGAGGACGGTGAAGCGGAAAAAATTATCATATTTGCCACTCGCATAGCAAGAAGACTAATGAGCATAGCAAGAAGACAAGCGCCTGGGTCGTATTACGCAGATGGTACTTTTCAATCAGCTCCACGTCCATTTTATCAGGTATAAACTATACATCTGGATGTGAAGTCAAACGAACAGGTTACTGGTATAATACCTACAATTTATGCTTTACTACCTAACAAAACACAACAAACATACACACGGCTCTTTTCAATATTGAAGGAAAAACTCGGTATAAATATTAAAAAATTTAAATCTGATTATGAAATAGCGCAGTTAAATCAGTTTTTCCGGCTGTAGAATTGAGCGGATGCTACCGTCATTTTAACGCCGCTATATGGAAAAAGCTAAAACAATAAAATTGCTGAGCACAACAGCTGGGCGGAATACCGCCAGGTTGTGCTCCATTATAGCACTAGTACCCGAGAACCATATTCCCGCCGCATGGACCTACATTTTAAGTGTTGCTCCAAACAATCAACAAAGAACGAAATTCCAAGAATATTTTGAAAAAACGTGGTTTCCGAAATTACACACAGAGAGACACAGGACTACTAATGCCTTGGAAGGATGGCATCGCCGTTTAAATGCTCGAATACTTAAACATTCCAATTTATATATGTTTGTACACAAATTAAAAATAGAAAGCAAGTATTGGGACAAGTGTGCGCTTAACATTTTATTTCACAATGTCAGAAAAAACCGTAAACAGCGTGATGTGATGTTTGACCGAAAATATAAGAAACTATTACGTAAATTGGAAGACGGAAATCTAGCAGTGGAACATTTAATGAAAAAGATCACGTTTCTCCAATTATTCAAGTAATTTAATTTAATTTAAATTGTTTAAGTTTAAGTAAGTGTGTACCTACTTGAAAGGTATTTGTTGATTGTATTTTTAAGAAAATTATCTAAGCAAAACCAAAGATTCTTTCATTTTTAGACATTTTTTCCAAATCACCACTCATCTTAACCTTTTCGACGCCCATCTATATAATACGCGATGTGTCCTCCAGCGCCACGCTACACATGTATAAAGTATCTATAGTAAAACGTAGGGATGGGATTAATGTCCTATCGACAAATAAGTTGAAATTAATGTTTATTCACCAATTTACGAAGCTAAATAAAAACTGATACCGTATTTTCATATTTTGTTTTATTCCATTAAAAAAATCAGTATGAAAACCTATATATATTTCCCATAATAAAAGAAAACAATTGTAAATTTATTAGACGTGTGTTCTAGCAGGCACATCCCTATTTGTCTCCAAATGTAATCCTTCTACTTCATATCAAGTCGTTGGCGTTCGAGGCACGTCAAAATCCTTTCTGATATAAGGATGTCTAGATGTCGATGTCTATGGTATTTTTCTTTTTTCTATTCACTGTGGTCGAGTTACACGTGCATAACCTCAACCGATTCATGCATAATTTATTTCGTTTACTTACAACAAATAGAATCAAATACAATCAATAGAAGCTAGATACGTGGTTTTCTACGTGTTTTTTTTTTTTATTAAAATGGAGGGTGACTTTTACGCAGATGTTACAGATCTTTATTTGTTAATGGTAGGTAGAGATGTAAGTGCTGTATTATACCGTTTGTATTGAAACGTATAAAACGAAAAATACCGTATAATACGTAAATTATCTGAGTAATAATTAAAATACTGAAAATACGGTGGAAATGCACAGATATAAAACATGAAATGGTATTTTGAAGTGAACACTTCTTTAGCATCGTTGTGATTTGAAAATCAATGAAACGGTAAAAAGAGATAAACACACATCTATAGGATTTAACGTGCGAGAGAATGAGATAGAAGTAGTGATGAGCAAAATCCAAGACCAAGACCATGATCAAGACTCGAAGTATTCGAGCAAGATTAAGACTATCTATACACTAGCAAGACCAACACCAAGACCGAACAAGCAAGACCAAGACCAAGACTGAGTAAGCAACACGAAGACCAATACAAAGACTGTCCCAGTCTTGGTCTTGGTCTTGCTTTGCTCATCACTAGATGACGATGACGATGACGATCACGATGACGATGACGATCACGATGACGATGACGATCACGCTCACAATCACGATCACGATCACGATGACGATGACGATGACGATCACGATGACGATGACGATCACGATCACGATCACGATGACGATCACGCTCACGATCACGATCACGATGACGATCACGATGACGATGACGATCACGATCACGATCACGATGACGATCACGCTCACGATCACCATCACGATCACGATGACGATGACGATCACGATGACGATGACACTCACGATGACGATGACGATCATGATCACGATCACGATGACGATCACGCTCACGATCACGATCACGATGACGATGACGATCACGATGACAATGACACTCACGATGACGATGACGATCACGATCACGATGACGATCACGATGACGATGACGATGATGATGATAATGATGATCTTCGTAGATTGTCGGTACTGCTCTGGGTGCCTTCAAGCAGAAACCTAATACGCTGATCTGATAGTCGTGTACACGACTATTAGATTAGATTATTATATTAGAATTAGTCATTCTAAAATATAGAATACAATCGAAACTTCAAATATATTTTATTTATTAAACTACAACTCTTCGTAATAACGCAGGATCTTAAAAAGTTAATCAAAATATAAAATACATAAAATACCAATAATACCGTAAGTTATGGTAAAATACCTGTTTAATACCTAGGGTATTATACGGTAATTTTACAACCATAATGGTAGGTATAGGTGTCGCAAAATACTAGCAATGATTTTTCTTGTTTTTAGAAACTAGTAGAAAACGGAAGTACATTCCTGAAACGGAAGTTGACGACTTAACGGAATGTCAAGACACAGTAAATATACAGTAAAACATCTTCATACAAACGTGCCGCTCTCGGTTTGAATGTGTGCGTGCGCGCCGCGCGCTATGTCGGCACGCGATTTCACGCACACGCTAACATAATATATGGGGGAATAAGGTGGCGGCAGTGCGGGCTGTGCAGCAGCGCGACTGTGAGCGCGCGCGTACGCTACATGACCGCTTGCGTTCGTCAACTCTCGCCGGCGGCGGCCACTTACTCGTAAATTACGAGAATCATGACTTCAAAAAGGGGAAAAAAATATTGTAGTGTTTTCGGGTGCCTCAATAATGATTTCGCAAACCCGGACTTATCATTCTTCATACTTCCTACTCAGCCAGAAATGTTAGTACCTACTTATACTTAAATATTATTAGAAAATGTGGTATTGTATTGTTTATTTCACAGTTTATTTGCTTTATTAATAGCGTAGCCGAGTCGCATTTTTCTGAATACTATGTTTAGAGCTAAAGTTTATTTTAAGAAGTCTAGTTTTACTATAAAACAGAGGATTGAGTACGAAACATCGTTTAGGTAAACGTATTTGTCGCGTAGGTATAGTTGTAATAAGGGCAATTTCACAATAATTAATATTGCAAATTAATTACTTTTGAAATTATTATTTTTTCTATTGTCTGATGTGTTGTTCAATCCAAATATGGTTCCGGTAGTCTGACGATCGACTTATTTAGTCGAATACTTGTGTGTACATCGACTTATTAAGTCAATGCGCGTATCGTCGTCTAAAATGTAAACCGTCAAAAATAATTCTATCCCGTTTATACTTGAGCATAGTGTATCCCGTTTATACTTGAGCTTGTACGAAAATATTAACTAAAAGTAAAAGTGACAACCCTGGGTATCAACGCAAGAGTAGGCTAATAACTCGGCGGGCGGCCTTAGATAACCTACTGTATATTTATTTACTGTGGTCAAGACGACGAACTATTTAATTTCTTATATCAAATTCTGATTCAGACTCCACACCTTGTAAAACTCGCAATAATTCGTCATATTCACCGTCACTCATTTTTTGTAAGAACATGTGCGCCAGCGCAAGATGTAAACATTGCACTACACTAAAATACACAAAGTCACTATGACCTTGAAACCCGTCCGCTTATGACGTCACAGATTTACTTCTATACAAGTTCGTGGCGTTGTGGGCACGGAAAACTAGCCGCTTTGTAGGGATGGGTTTTTCAAACGGTGTTTCACTATCGACAATGATTAGAAAACCTATTTATTCTTGATTAAGGTGAATAAAACGTAGTTTATAGTTTACAACATTTATAAAATATTATTTATTCACGTCATTTTCTTGCAATAATAGTATTTATGATCGTTTCGACGAGATGAAATATAGCGATGTCTTCATCGTGTCCCATCACTGGCTTACTTTATATCAAGTATTTGGCGTTGGGGGCACGAAAAAATTTTCTGGCGTTTTTGTTTCTATTTAATATAAAACAAACAAGAACTTATTATGTGTGAAAAAGTTAAAAATATGGCTTATAACAGGGCAATTTTCCATAAAACCAAAATAAAAGGTCTTTTAAAAGTCGTAAATTTATTTTATACTATTATTACTTCTAATCAAGTAGTGGCGCTGAGGGCACGAAAATCTCGAACTTGTATACAAGTGATTGGCGTTCAAATGGTTAAAAAGTGCTCCTTTTGCGAAGTGCACCAATTGCGAAGTGTGCCATATGAGAAGTGCACAAGTTGCTAAGTTCACCATTTGAGCATGGTGTACAAGTTGAGATGTGCACCAAATGCGTCAAACCCGTTAGATAGACAGTTGCTCCATGTAAAATACTTGTATTCAGCTGCATCCGGTTATAAATGATAAATGATTTATTTTCTGTAAGTAGGTTTGTACAAACACTTTTACATGTCAATCATATTTTTATAAAACTAGATGAGGTCGGCGTTTCCTACCTGACTACTCTGAGAAGAAAGGCCGAAACAAACTCAGAGGTCACAGTCACTTTTAAAGTCCAGGCAAGATCATGTGAAGACCATGTAGATTGGGTGTGCGTTCGAGCAGCGGAATGTTGTTGAATTTAAAGATTTTAATTATGCAGATATTTAGTGTATGACGTCGTATAATTGTGTATGGTAAAAAAAAATTTGTGCACGCAGCCATTGTGGAGAAATTCACCAAAAACTGATTCCGCTGGGCGAACGTTGTCCTGGCGGAACTTTTTTTAATCCATAGACTTTAGAAGAAAAGAGATGTGTCCAAAAATTAGTGTGTATTTGTGTATGTATGAATAAAATTAGTGCATGCATAAACTTCGGAGAAATTCAAGTTTCCGCTGCGCGAACGTTTGGCCATTATTTTCATATAAAGCGCTTACATAGAGAGCTGTAGATTTTTACATACGTTGTTTTGAATTTGTTTATATTTGTTTAAAAAACAGATTTAGAAAAAATCGTAGGGCTTAAAAGATAAAAATATAAACGTAAAATACGCTTATTAGGTCTTAGTTCTTAAAGTATGCACGTTGGGGTCTAGATTTTCACGTTTATACAAACCTTGTAAGTGTCTGCAACATGTTGCCAAGTATCAATGATGTTCCGTTAGTAATTAAAGAGTTATAGGACAATTTACCATGAATAGATCACTGTTTACAAAGCAGTCAAATATCACGACGTTCTAAAGGAATTGCATGGTAAAATGTTTGCTAATAATTAGTGTATTCATTCAACTATTCACATGCAAAATTTCATGTCATTAAATTCAGTAATTAAAGAAAAACAATTATAATACTGACGAAGCATCGAAAACCTACATAACCCGACCAAGTTCGGATGGCTACAAAAAAGCGGCCGTGCAATATATTTAGGTAACATCCCAAAATTTACAGTATAATACCGGTATTGAATTGGTATAGGTGATAACACAATTGTTGTTTCGATATAATTTATAGGTCATTTATTTTTGTACACCTACTTTTTTAAATATATTTGACTATGACATAAAGTAGGTACTATTTACGTAGGTACTTTATTTAAGTATGCGCTTGAGACTTGAGATATAATCTAGATATATTATTTAAGACAAATAAAATTCATACAGCTAATTTCTGTTGAAGATTTCACGGATCATGATTCTAACTATAGACCCCTTAGGTAAGTTAAATAATTACCACATGTAAGTACTACTGTTTAGGTAAATATTTATCATATTGTAGCTTATTACACTATTTAACCAATGGACTAGGCATGCACGAGCGTTCCCCTTTGCAACTTTAGTGGATCAAACAATCTAATAACTTAAAAAAAAACTACTTCTTGAATCGATTTTTTAATTGATGTAAGCCGTTGTACTGGTAGTGACTTATGTATGTGAGCGTGTTCCCCCGCACCCCACCAACATATGCAGAATTATTTTGTTCGAAGCGGTACGCTTAAGGCTAGTCCTTTGGTTAAATAGTCTAAGTATTGTAGTTATGAATTGATCAAAAATATTCTAGTGTGAAAAAATAGACAACGCGCTGCGTGCAACGAGCGATAGGCGGCTTCCCGCTTGAAACGGTACTTCCATCCTTGAAGAAAAGAGAGGGCAATATGTTTTCATTAGCCGCGGCCCGCGCGTATTCGTTTGCTGTTGAACTTGAACCTGATTTTGTTTTATTCCCAGTCACAAACAAATGTGCAGTCAAGGACAATGTGCGTATGCGCTGTTGTTTTGCTATGCATCGCCAATTCTCTGTAATAATAATATTGACAAAGTGTGTTATTAATGTTATAGTGTAACAGTGAAGCTTAACATAATTATGTAGGTATATTGAGTGAGTGATAGTGAGAAGCTGATAACAGATATAAGGTAAGATTTTATAATAAATTAATAGCTTATAAATAAATTAATACACTTATTCATTTACGTAGTTTATTAGGCAGATAAATTATAATAATTATGTTGACATTGGACAGACACCATAAACCCAAGTTAATATCTACGGATTGATCTAATCCTATATCTATTTACTTAAATTTGTAATAATAAATTATTATACTAGACATATATTATAATAAAATCGTAACAAAGTAGATGTTTTTCCTGGTTAAAGACAAACTACTGAATAGAAAATTACAGAATAACTACTGAATTAACTAAACGACCGACCAGATTGTAACGAAATGTTGAAAAGAAATATTGTTATTAAATAATCACCTTATATTTATTACCTATATGTAATGATACACGTATAAGGCAGATTTTTATTAGCTACTTTCTTTTTGTGGGATTATGTGTAGAGATGGCAATAACGGCTGTTTTTCAATAATTAATTATGCATATGATTTTATATCACTAAGACATACTCCCCTTAAAAGGAAAGCAACTAATAAAGTAAAGTAAAGTAAGTTATTATTAAAAAAATATTTTTCATTCAAGAAATGCAATTGTTTTCTTTTTTCCTAACGCTTGTGTACGCAACTGTACCATATTAATAAATACTATATTGGAAGGTTAAGAACGTTTCTTAGATATATGGCACGGCCGCTTTTTTGTAGCCATCCGAACTTGGTCGGGTTATGTAGGTTTTCGATGCTTCGTCAGTATTATAATTGTTTTTCTTTAATTACTGAATTTAATGACATGAAATTTTGCATGTGAATAGTTGAATGAATACACTAATTATTAGCATACATTTTACCATGTAATTCCTTTAGAACGTCGTGATATTTGACTGCTTTGTAAACAGTGATCTATTCATGGTAAATTGTCCTATAACTCTTTAATTACTAACGGAACATCATTGATACTTGGCAACATGTTGCAGACACTTACAAGGTTTGTATAAACGTGAAAATCTAGACCCCAAAGTGCATACTTTAAGAACTAAGACCTAATAAGCGTATTTTACGTTTATATTTTTATCTTTTAATCCCTACGATTTTTTCTAAATCTGTTTTTTAAACAAATATAAACAAATTCAAAACAACGTATGTAAAAATCTACAGCTCTCTATGTAAGCGCTTTATATGAAAACTAGCTAATGGCCAAACGTTCGCGCAGCGGAAACTTGAATTTCTCCGAAGTTTATGCATGCACTAATTTTATTCATACATATAGAATTACACACAAATACACACTAATTTTTGGACACATCTCTTTTCTTCTAAAGTCTATGGATTAAAAAAAGTTCCGCCAGGACAACGTTCGCCCAGCGGAATCAGTTTTTGGTGAATTTCTCCACAATGGCTGCGTGCACAAATTTTTTTTTACCATACACAATTATACGACGTCATACACTAAATATCTGCATAATTAAAATCTTTAAATTCAACAACATTCCGCTGCGCGAACGCACACGTAGATTGGTGTCTGAAATGGTCTTTTGAGTAAAGAACCACACAGATTGAGCGGACCTGTCCAGTCAGTGCACTCATTTGTCAAAAATCGTGCAGCTCAACTCAGAACTTGAGGAGCCTTACGATTCGACGAACAATACCAATGAAAGGACATTTGGGTAGGCTGCATAAATTACTCGAACTGCCAGGTCATGATTAAAACTAACTAAGAAGGAAAACAGAAAAAAGAAATGACCCACATAGTCTTCACACTCACAGTAATAATTGGAGATTAAACGAACTTACCTGAAGTGAAGTTCTATCCAAATTATACGAGTTGCTTCGTCCGAAGAGATTAAGATAACAATGTAGTAATACGTCTAGGGTATCGCCTTTCATCCACTAAGTTTGAATATTTTTTTTTTTTTTTTGTCGGTACTTTGTCTTCCTGATAGTTATGCCTGTACCGCCACTCATTTAGTTGAAAGCCTGGAACCTTTTTTAATATTTCACTTTAGGTATGGGGTTCATAGGGTTGGGAGGGAACTAATCTCTTCGGACGAAGCAACTCGTATAATTTGGATAGAACTTCACTTCAGGTAAGTTCGTTTAATCTCCAATTATACTTCGTTGCTTCGTCCTTCGAGATTAAGATAACAATGTAGATTTTGAAAGATGGTGAAATATTAAAACACTGAATTTTTATGCTTAGGTACATGTATATTAATCAAACCTTACAAGTAATAAAGTAATTAAATTGTAGTTTTTCTTTAATTAGGGGTAGATAAATTTAAGTTATTAATTTTAAGTAATTAAATCTAACATCGATCAGAGGTTAGGATTGATAAGGCAAATTGATCAGTTTGTTCACATTGAATGTCTCTATGATAATATCTAGCGAAAACATTGGAGCTACCACTCCACCCAGCTGCTTTTCGTATCGTGTCAATATTGACACCAGCTCTATGAGCAGCTGAGGTGGCTGCGTGTCTGGTGGAGTGGGCAGAAAATACTGAAGTGTCAATTCCGCTAATTGATAATATATCTTTTATCCACCGACTGATGGTATTTGTGGTTACTGATTTATGTGGTTTTTTAATACTTATAAAAAGGCTATTGGCATTGTTTCTCCAATGTTTTGTCCTATCAATATATTCTATAAGAGCCTCAGCGGGACATATTTCCGGTCGATCTTTGTAAAATGGAATATTTAAACAAGGTTGAGATAAACCAGGTCGAGATGTTTTTAACAAATCGTTTATCTTGATCAATATAAGATTATCAGTGACGTTCATATTTTCTAATTTGATTTTGCTAATGGTTTGCACCCTGTGTGCAGTTACAAGTATGAGCAAAGTTACGGCCTTTTTGGTTAAATGTTCGAAACTTAAATTATTATTTGGGTACCATTTTGATAAGAATTCTAAAACTATTGACGGGTCCCAAGTGATATTATATTTTGGGGCTGGAGGACGAAGTCTGTAAAAACCTTTGAATAGCCTAGCAACGCGATCATCAGACCCTACTCTCGATCCTAAGATCAAAGACAGAGCGGAGCGATGACTGTTTAAAGATCCGTATTGTAAGCCGGAATGAAATAACTCAGTGAGAAAATACATAATCATCGGAATTGACGCCTCATGTATTTTGATATTGTGAGTCTTACAAAAGTTTACCCAACGTCGAATGGCAACGTCATATTGTTTTATTGACCTTTCAGATAAAGAAGCTATCATAATATCTAAAGATGATGGTGGTACTCCTCTGTTTCGTAACGCCGTCCTGATAACTTCCCTGCAATCAACGTGAGCTTGGGGACACTGTTGGAAATAGACAATAACACTTTATCAGAGGGTCTAAACTGAACTAATTCTGAACAGAGAAGTTTTTGATAAAGTGGAAACCAGGGTTGCGTGGGCCAAAATGGAACCACAACAATACCCTCCGCCTGGTCGTATATAAGTTTTCTTAATACTTTTAATATAACCGCAAAAGGAGGAAATGCGTAGAAACAAAGATTTGACCAATTTAAAGTAAAAGCATTCACAGCGCATGCTCCTGGGTCTCTATTCCATGAGACGTACTTAACACATTTGTTATTCAACCTTGATGCGAAAAGATCAATTTTTGGTTGCCCAAAGGCTCTCACAATCTTTTCAAAAGCATGATCTTTAATCTCCCATTCGGTATCGGGGTGAGATTTTCTAGACTCAGCATCTGCTATTTCGTTATCTTCCGAGCTTATGTATGAAGCGAATACAAATATACCACGAGCTTCACACCACTGCCACAAAGATTTTGTGATTTCAGTTAAATGTGGAAATCTTACTCCACCCATACGGTTGATATACGAAATAGCAGTTGTGTTGTCAACGCGTAGTAACACCTGACAATTTTTTAATCCTTTTGCGAATGTTTGTAAGCCCAAGAAAGCAGCCAGGAGTTCTAGACAGTTAATATGTTTGTTAGACTCTGTGTTACTCCACTGGCCACTGGCGGTCTCCGCACCGCATGCTGCCCCCCACCCTTTTTTGCTAGCGTCTGAAAATATTTCTAGACAGTAGCTGTCCCGTCTAATAGGATTCACTGCGGTATCAATAGATTTTAACCACCAGGAAAAATCGTCCTGCAAATACTGTGGTAAAGACATGTGGCTATCATAATTACTCGTTTTACACAATGCAAGGTATTTGCATCTTTCCATCTGCTTGGTGTAAAGCCAACCGTACTGAATCGCGGGGCAGGACGAAGTGAGGAGGCCTACCAAGCGAGCAAACTGTCTTATTTTACAACGAGATTTCAATTGAAACGATTGTAACTCTTGTTTAATTAGATTTCGTTTTTCCTTAGGAAGGCTAACATGAAATTCTTTTGTATCTATCACAAAACCAAGGTATTTGCAAATATTACTCGGAATCATACAACTTTTTTTTTAATGTTAATTATGAATCCTAAGGACTCTAAAATATGTTTTGTCTGTAAAATATTATCTAAGCAATCTTGATAATTATTAGAAATGATACAAATGTCATCTAAGTAGATAGATGACAGATAACCTAATGATCTCAGTAAACAAATTACCGGTTTTAATAGCTTTGTGAACACAAATGGAGCTGTGTTTAAACCAAACGGCAAAACATTGAATTGGTAAATTTGACCCTCGTACCTAAATCGTAGGTACTTTCTATACGTCGGGTGTATAGGTACTAGAAAATACGCATCCTTTAAATCAAAGGTGGCCATGAAACTGTTTCTTGATACTAATTTTAATGTTGTTCTTAGATCTTCAATTTTGAAATGTTCTGTTACGATGTACTTGTTTAGAGACTTTAAGTTTAAAATAAATCTGTTTTTGCCATTGGGTTTTTTAATCAGGAAATAACTAGAAAGAAACTGTCCTTCACATGGTTCACAATGTGAAATAGCACCACTGTTTAGAAGGTCGGTGATGGCCACCTTGTATTTAAAGGACTCACATGAAGTTAATGCAGGTAAACTTGGTTCGTGTAACTGATAGACAGGTTTAGTAAACGGTATCTTGTAACCTCTTATCCACGATAATACAACGAGGTCATTAGTTGTCAATTGCCATTGATCATAAAAGTAGGATAACCGACCTGCAAAACGTACCAGGTCTAGCGCCGCGGGGCTTGGCGCTGCTGCAAGCGCGGCTGCTGTCGCGGCTGCTGCTGCACCGGTCGCGGGCGCGGCGCCGGCGCTGTTCTCCTCGCTGTTCCCGCTTGCCGCGCTGTCGGGAACGGAGGCGTCTGGTTTAAAGTCTGGACAGGGGCCTGTCTCGGTCTCTGCGCTGGTGCAGGTCTTCGAACCTGTGTGTTTATTTTAATCTCAGCGCCTGATTTTGATATAGCTTTTGCAGCTTTTAGAGTATCGGTCAGATGTTCGCCAAATAGAAACTTATCGATTTCTGTATTGAACAGTTGATCTTTTATATCTTTCTTGATTGTAGAACATATAAAACTGCGCCGTGTCATGGACTCGCTGTGTTGTGAGTCACACATCAGTCGACCGGCTTCGATCAGTAATTTTATTACCGACTGATCTTTATAACCTGCAGAAAAGAGTATGCTTAGGGCTTCACTTATACAAGATATACTTGCTGCGACCTGCACCTGCTTATTCTCTAAAGCTTTGTCTTTTTTTTTTTTTTTTTTTTTTTTTTTTTTTTTTTTTTTTTTTTTTATTAGCATCTCCGATAAGGCGGCCTTTATCTCTGGGTTTAACTTGGGTGCATCAATCTTTGTGCAGTTTTTTGGAACCAGATGCTTATCAAGCAGCTCCTTTCTGGCATCCTTGGTCAAGCCTGTTGTTGCGATGTGTTCCCAGCGAGCAGATAACTCGCATCTAATGTCTGGTCCATATTTTTTATCCTTTGATGGAGTTTCGCCCAAGAGATTCAGAATCTCTTCGTCCAGCTCAGGAAGCGTTACTTCAACAGGTAGTTCCGATTCCCCTGCCTGTACTGCTTCTGTAGCAGGAACATCATGTATCGTCGAGGTGGACGTACCCGGTTGTGGCTCATCTGAGTCAATAATCGGAGATGACGCGACATCACCTTGAACTTCCATTTCAGCTGGGATAGAAAATGTACCAAATGTAGGTATCGGATAGAAAATAGCGCGGTGATAGTCCTCAAAACTATCCACAACACCAAGTTTATAATCCATACCGATATTCAGAATTACGAAATCGAGTGATAACATTTTGTTATGTAGGTACGTGGATATGATCACAACTACCAATGTTCCTAGTATACAACTAGTGGTTTTAGAGCGGCGATAGTCCTTAAAACTACCCACAACACTATGTTTTAGTCCGTACGGATATAAAATGCAATTATTATTAAGTAGGTCATTAACTAAAGTGAAGGCAACATTCCTTTCAAATGTACACAATCACTAGTAGTATATACCCAATGAATTGGGAATCCAAAATTATGTGAAGGTAACATCCCCATAAGATGTACACAACACTATTTAAGATAATATGACATCATGTCAGATTATGATACGGATATAGTCCGAAAAACTATTCACAATATCTTCCGTTTGTAAAAATAACACTTCAGCTTACCTTCATGGTCCGATAGTACCGGCGACCTAATAATATTCGTCGACGAGCTACTACTCTCGGAACAACTTCGAACACGCGACCTTCTGTCGCGTTTATTAAGTTTCCTTTCGAGTTTTCGAATCTTCTTTCTTAAATAATCACTGTCGTCGTTTTTGTGACTACGTTTTGGCATCTTTTTGCACAATTCAAATGAAACGAAGAAAATAACGTGGTGATCGGCGACGCACTAAAACGCGAATGAGTGGCGGTACAGGCATAACTATCAGGAAGACAAAGTACCGACAAAAAAAAAAAAAAAAAAAAAAAAATATTCAAACTTAGTGGATGAAAGGCGATACCCTAGACGTATTACTACATTGTTATCTTAATCTCGAAGGACGAAGCAACGAAGTATAATAATAAAAAATAAGATACTTTACAAAGTAAATATCCATCCGTCATTATTGTTTATATAAAATTCATCAATGTCAATGTGTACATAAAAATCCGGATATAGTCTTTGATCTTTGAGGACCATGTAGATTGGTGTCTGAAGTGGTCTTTTGAGGAAAGAACCACACAGATTGAGTGGACCTGTGCAGTCAGCGTACGCATTCATCAGTAACCGTTAGACTAGGAAGCCGACTCCAACATAGTTGGGAAAAAGCTAGGCAGATGATGGAGTCACAGGTGTCTTTTATGATGCAGTGTGATCTCTGGACAATTGCCGATCACAATTTTATTTGTATTACGAGTATTAACTAATATGCATCACTTTAACATTTTCAGGTTTCGATGTTGCCAAAACGGGTGATGCCCGAATCGGTTTTGTAGGGTTTCCATCAGTGGGGAAATCTACTTTGCTGTCTAATTTAGCAGGAGTGTACTCTGAAGTGGCAGCGTATGAGTTCACAACGCTGACAACGGTGCCAGGATGTATCAAATACAAGGGTGCTAAGATTCAGGTGTGAAAACTATACATTCTTATCATAATTGCTAATTTTATATATAAATTAGTGGGTAATAAAAAAAATAATACAGAGTTTATTGATTCTGCGATGGTACGAAGTTCGCCGGGTTAGCTAGTACTTTATAAAAGTTTGATGCCTCCCACGTAAGTTATTGTAACCCATAAACTGCAATTTTATAGGAGTGTTTCAAAGATACTATTGGCAATAAAAACTGCATTTTTAAATTATTTTTTATAAAATTCAGTATGTGAATGTAGTTAGTAATAAAGTATTACTAAATAGTAGAATTATTAGTATGTGAATATAGTAAGTAATAAACTATTACTAACTATATTCCCAAACCAAATTTTGTGGCTTACAACAACTTACGTGGGAGACATCGAGTTATACTTACAACACTGTTTTTTTTTTAATTAATCTTTGTCATATCTTTCCAGCTTCTCGATCTGCCTGGTATTATCGAAGGTGCGAAGGACGGCAAGGGTCGAGGTCGTCAGGTCATCGCTGTCGCCAGAACATGCAGTCTCATATTTATTGTCCTGGATGTGTTGAAACCATTGCAGCATAAGAAGCTGATCGAGCATGAGTTGGAAGGCTTTGGGCTGCGGTTAAACAAGCAACCACCTAACATACACTTTAGGAAAAAAGACAAGGGTGGAATCAATTTGAATACTACTGTGAGTTTTTTTTTTTTTAAGTTGTTTTATTTATTTGATGGAGAAGGTATGTGTGCCTCGTTATTATCAGCCATATTTTAATTACTGTGGGCGTACTATGGATAAGTAGTGTTGGTTATTGCGCAATAGAAAAACGGTTTACAGTTCAAATCAGATTATAATTTTACAAATAGTTTAATCACACACTAGGTACACAACTAAAGTATACGGAACGCGAGACAGTTTTTTAGCACACGTTGTCCGTACGATGTTCAATGGTCAAGTCCAAGTGAGCCGGTCCACCTCGCTGCTCGCTCTACTGGACCCCCACGAACTTAGGCTAGTCTATGTCGAGCGACACTAGGTGACTCTGAAGTTCCGATCAGTCAAACGAATGACGTATTTCCGAGACATTTATCTCTTTAATTAAAATGGTTTAAAACCAATAAAATTATAGAAATTAAAGACAGTTTGTATGTACACTTACACATAAAAAATAAAAATATAAAATCATCAAGTAAAAAGTAAACAACATTATCAAATCCCTCTCACAGTACTTCTGACATGCCGACAAAGTCTTCGTCCTTTCGTTCGCAAACAGTTATTTTAATTGGACCAGAACTATGTATATGATTACTGAGGTTTATCTCAAATGAAAACCACGTGTGCAGTGGGGAGACCCCCGTGACCGGCCTGCTCCCGAAGCACGAATACCGTAGATCTGGCCGAGGTTGCGGGTGCTTCAAACTCTGCATCACCTACGGGCACAAGAATAGTTTGGGCCCCGAACTAAGATTGAATGACAGGACTAAACTAATGTTTACCTTCTGTCCTTTTCTTAATGAAATAGAAAGAGAAAGATGTACTGACCTTAAATTTTGTTTAGTTTGCGAACAAGGCAATCGGCGCCATTACATATTTATCTCATTATTATTTTGTATTGTAACTAAAGAATAACATCCTTATTCCAGTGCCCGCAAACCGAGTTGGACATAGAAACAGTAAAGACAATTCTATCGGAGTACAAAATCCACAATGCTGACATTACTCTGCGGTACGATGCTAATAGTGACGACCTGATCGACGTCATTGAAGGAAACAGGGTGTACATGCCTTGTATTTATTTGCTTAATAAGATTGGTAGGTAACATGCCTAATAGTTATTCTGCCCTTGTGTTGGTATTGCAGTTCTATGCCAATGCATTCCTGACACCAGTCAGTGCAACAATTCTAGTAGCTATTAAAGATCAAATTCGCAAAACACTGTGAAACTGACAGGTGTGACTGTAGTTTGAAAACTGTGTTGTGACATGTATTATACAGTGCTATTATTATTTCTACAGATCAAATCAGCATAGAAGAATTGGATGTAATTTACAAGATACCTCACTGTGTGCCCATATCGGCCCACCACAAATGGAACTTTGACGACTTATTGGAGAAAATGTGGGAATACTTGAAGCTAATCCGGATATACACGAAGCCTAAGGGACAGTTGCCTGATTACAATGCGCCTGTAGTACTGCACGCTGACCGGACAAGTGTTGAGGACTTCTGTAATAAGCTGCATAGATCCATCATCAAGGAATTTAAAATGTGAGTATTATACTTAATAACAGCCTACGGTTCGGCAGATCAGTTCAGTTCGAGTTAAGCTGCGCTTGCCGCGATTGGTCCGTGGATAGGTCACCATCGTTACATACCAAGACCCCTTCCTGCTACGGAAAGTACGATAAGCCGTGGGTTCCGGCTGTCATTCGTGGATCTTTGACAGTCATTACGGGTAGTCAGAAGCCAGAAAGTCTGACAACAAGTGTTACCAAGGGTCATCGTTTTGCCTAGCAAGACAGACTCACATAATTGGGAAAATGCTAGGCAGATGATGACATCTTTCAATACAAAAGAAAGAAAATACACTCCCGGACTCCCAAATTGACCAACCATGCATTCTTATATTTAAAGGCTTATAAGACTAAAACATCAAAATTATGATAAGTCAGAGGAAAAGGTTTTATGCTGTTTTTCAGCTGATTTATTGGCCATCACTATTGTTCCAATTTCAATTCAAGAATTTGAAAAAAAAAACGTAATTTGGTCGTTCTGAAAGAAGCAACAAGTTTTGATTGAGCATTGAGCATATATTTGACATTTTCAATAACATCAAAGCAGGCGACGCGGCGTTTTGGCAATCCCTTATATCCATTGCTGTAGTAGTTTTTTCTTTTCTGATATTGTTTTCGGTAAAAGAAAAAAAAACTGATAAAATTAACAATTACATTTATTATGGAAATACATACACGTCTGGCTGCCGTAGATAGCAAAATAAATTGTTTAGCCACGGATAACAATTAAATGTTTTCAGTCAATATATTATAACTAGCTTCAGCCCGAGACCTCGCCCGCTTTAAATTTATTGGTCCCCCGTCCCACCCCGTCGCATCGCATTGCCTGCACGCGCTATTACTTGCCTTGTTTCTGACTTTTTTTTCTTTATGCTCGGCTATAATAGCTCATCTGTGTCACTCGCTTGCTCCGGGCAAGATAGATACAGTTTTTAAAAACAAATTTACGTCAAAACCTATGACAGTTGACTAACCGCCCGCTCCGGGCGGGACATAGAAGCGGTAAACTGTGTACTCGCCCGTAGCGGGCGAGTGACATAGATACAAGGATTCCTCAAGGAGTGGGCTATCAAATGCAACAAAAAAATAATGTTTAAATCCGACTGGTACTTCCAGAGATTAGCGCGTTCAAACAAATTCAGATTTATTATTAGTATAGACAGATATCTTTTGACTAATCCATCTGTACTCAAAAAGTAAAAACCAAAAAACTGTAATTATTCTTGAGTTTTTTTTTATTTATTTTTTTATTATGATTGTAATCACCACATGTGAAGGCTATTTATTTAAGTATTTGAGTTTTGGCTAAGATAAAATGAAAACGAAGATTAACGTTAAATCCATTAAAAGTAAAACAATGGAAGTAATCAAACTGACACAATAGAATCGCTAAAGTTTCTACACCAACTTCCTCCAAACTTTAGCCACGAATAAAGACATAATTATTACACATACACATACCAAAGCTATCAAAAAGAAAACATCAATTTAAATACAAACGGGATCACTAAACAAAAACGTACTTAGTAGTACTAATATTAATATTATATTAGTTCAACACATCAATAACTTGTGGATACAAATATTTATGAGCATCCCGCGCATACAAAAAGTCCAAGTGATTAAAAAGTTCGTATTCCAACACGTAATAACCTACTACATTCGAAAGCTGTTTCTTCAACCTTTTAGCAGCCTTTAATCCCAAAATTAGATCATTTTTGCCCATAAACAGCGTAACATTACACGTCACTTTCGCTAAATCATAGTCTGGTGCGGTTTCGGTACCATATAGTTCTTGGTTGTCAGACCCGTAGTCATATTTGGCAAATCGGTCACTATTTCCCACTTGAACATAATGCATCAAGTTCTTTCGACTGGTTCCATTCGGGAAATGACCCAGAAATGTAGCGAAAAATTCTGGCTCCAAATTATAAGGATCGTACCCAACTATGGCCGCTATAAATACCTTAACGCACAAGTCATAGCCCACTCTGCCTTGTGAACATACAAGTTGAAACAGTTTTCTTTCAAGAGATTCATATCCTAGCAATTCTTCAAATCCGAAAGCCAGTAATATTTCGTTCAAAAGTGGCCCCAAGCGTATTAATGTTGTAAGTACTAATCCACTGTCTGATAAATAAACGACGGGTGATAAAGCGACGAATACTTTTATTTTGTCATTGTATTCCGGCATCGTCGATGTTAACACAAAAACAGTTGCAGTCCCTTCTGAGTGTCCAATCACACTTAATTGTTCCTTATTAGTTGTATTCAATGCAAAATCTATTACGGCCGATAAATCGTACACTCCAAACTCCTGCATACTGTAGTTCCAAAACGCAGCATCAGTATCAGGATTTAGAGTAATGTGGCTTCGTGAGTATCGATTGCCTCTATAGTTCATCACCCAGACGTCGTAGCCTTTTTGTACAAGCATGTACACCAAAGAAGTTTTTCCTCGTAAAATAAAGTCGTCCGACGAACTTAAAACTCCGTGCGATATTAGAACTACATCGCCAGAGTTTTTGCTCGGTATACGAAAAACCTTCAGAATGTATCCGTCTTTTGTGGTAACGTTATATGCGTTTGCAGTCTCTGTGTATTTCTCTGCAAGTCCAGTAAAGTCTAGGAGTCCATCTTCTGTATTATGTACACTGATTGTGCTTAAATACTCGGTGAGGTTACCAAAACTCGTGATCTTCTTAGTTAAACTTGCGAAATCCAGTACTCCGTCTGATAATGTCACATTTGCTAAACTCAGAAGATCTGAGAATATCACGTTTTTTAGATTAAAGTTTTGAAAAAAGCTTTTCAGGTCCAGTAGTCCGTCTTCCGGAACAGTCATATTAAGCGAACTTAATATGGTCGTAATGTTCGCATTACTTTTTAAGTTCAATTCCTGAATGAGACCAGTCAAATTGAGAACTCCATCTTCTGTTTTATTTAACGAATTTAGATAATCACTTGCTTTCAAATTACTTGTAGCGTTTACTGTGGGTGAAATACTTGATGAAACCTCTTCAGATGCTGAACCGAAGATATTTAAAGCTTTCGACAGTATGTTGGCAGTACTGTCTTGAAATATTAACATAATAACTAGTCCTTTTACAGGTAAATTCATGTTTCTGAATAATGGTCTATTTTAGTGTAGAATTTTCGCTACGTGAGCCGTAATCGATCAATTTGCAAACCTTTATACTATTTCAAGAATGTAGAAAAATGTTGTTGAAAATTGAACAAAGGCTATTTTGGAATTTCGTAATATATAAAAGTAACTGCGTTAGTTCTCATGAATTGATAACACAACCGGTTTGAATTGGTAGTATGTGTTGTATTGTGATAAAACAGACGACGTTGAGAGAAATTAGGGTCACATTCTGGTGGAATAAGTGTTTAGTTCGCAATTTATCCGTTTGACGATAGGTGCACCAAATCATTTTCAGACTTTTAGTTCTTCCCGTTTAATGTGAGTTTCGCCAGATTTACTTTGACTCTCAGTGAGTAGTAGCAGCAGTATACCAAACCTTAAAGCACATCACCAATAAGGTTATTATTCTCCTAGGGAGTCCCCTCGCGGCGATTCCACTCGCATCTGCCTTGTAAATACATTTTGTTAGTCGCCATTCATTCAGTCCCTCAACGTGACTAAATCATCTAAAACCCTTAAAAGATAACATTACATTTTTTTCTTGTCAATATTGTGTGTTTGCTGGGCCTCCCCTTTTTTCTTCCGAACCTCCCTGTCTTGTACGATCGCTGACCATGTTGGCCCTGCAAACGTTATCATTACATTGAATCTTTTTTGCTTTCCAGTGCTCTCGTGTGGGGTTCTTCAGTGAAGCATCAGCCGCAGAAAGTGGGCGTAGAGCACGTGTTATCGGACGAAGACGTCGTCCAAATCGTAAAGAAAGTTTAACGTACCAATGCATACTGAAGAATATATACAAATATATATATTTTTGCGAAACGAGATTGAAATAAACGTTAAGTATTTCGAGTATCTGAGGAATTTTTAAAGTAATATTTATTCAGCTTGTAAATAATTATAACCTTGGGATTTAGGGTCAAAACACATACACACGATACGACGTCGAGTCGTGTCGTGAAACTCTGCGACGTGTATCGTAAATATTCACGACACGTCGTGTGTATGTGTTTTGGCCCGAGGCGTTGAATTCTAAAATTAAATAATCACGTATTTTATAATTTCAATTTAAGTAAATATTCGATGCCTTGTTTTCTGTACCTCAGAATGTAAAAACGGAACTTTTATGTACCTAAGTACACATTTGTTTCGCACATTTCAAGGGTCTGGTTCGCTATGATATACACCAGCCAAATAACGCGGAAACGTTATTGTCTGATAAACAGGGGGCAAGATGAAACATTGATCTTGAAATCTATACCCACCCACAATACAGGAGAAATTCCTAGTGTGGGGCAAGGTTTTTTTTTATGAAAAAATAAATAAATAAAATAATACTATCTTCAAGCAGTTCCTGGATGGGTAACCATCCATTACATAGACCCTTCCGTGCCTCACAAAACACGTTAAGCCGTTGGTCCCGGCTGTCAGTCGTAGATCTTTGAAGGTCGTTATGGGTATTCACAAGCCCAAAAGTGACAACCAGTCCTACCAAGGGGTATCGTGTTACCCAGTTACTGGGTTGTGGAGGTCAGACAGACTGTTTCCATTGTAAAATATTGGTATTCAGCCGAATCCGGTTAGACTGGAAGAACCCAACATAGTTGGGTAAAGGCTAGACCGATTGATTGATTTTATTTTCAAGCAATGCCACTATGAAACGCTAAAGTCCTTTGCGAATCAAGGTGCCAGAGACAAAAAAAAAGAAAAAAAAAAAAAACATATGTCTACCTATTTTCAAAACGACCATACACTTAGTAGCATGCACACAACCAAGTCGTCATACACGATCATACTTGAATACACACATTCACACAATCTTAGATTATTTACATCTATCGCCACTTAATCAACTATCTACTTTGGTGGTATGTAGTCTTAAAGTTGATTTTTGATTGACTGTTTCATAAAGGTCAAGCAGCAATGGAATTTGAACTTTGTCATGTATGGCATTGAGTTCATGTTCCCATAACTTGATAATTATCTGAGATTCTGAATTCAGGTTAGTATAGCATGAATACTCTTATCTTCCCAGTCAGTTGAAAATATCTCTATCATAATAAATGTTATCACAAGCTGTTTTACTATAACATGAAATTGTATTTGAGCAAGAAGTTCAGTGGAAATAAATTAAAAGGCGATCTTCTTATGAATACCAGGCTTACGGAATAGGTACAGACGCGAGCACATCAAGCTACCCGAAACTGTAAAATTTTCCCAATCAACCTTGAACCTTATGCTATGGCGATAAAGTTGAAAATCTATTAAAGACAATTGATAGACTGTGGTACCTTGATGTGCTGGCGTCTGTACATGATATTAGTTTGAACACGGTAGAAGTGATATCTTTACTAAAATTTTTAACATGTATTTAGCACATGATTCTAAACAAGGGTTGAAATTTTTCGTTGGTTTAAAAAAAAAACCAATAGAGCAATTGGGTTTTATTTTTTAAATCATTTACGTAATCCATCTTAAAAGTTTTTGTTACGATTACATTCAACCACGTTTTACTATACTATTATTATTATTTTTTATGTCTACTTGTCTATTCTTCAGATACTCAAAATATATTTGTTATTGTTGGAAAAGAAAATTCTATGTAAGGAATATGTTTGTATTGAGTTTTATAACTTTTTTTTTCTCAAATTAATACGCATTTACGTATCATAAGCCAACATTTACTCATGCCTTAACTTGATGTAACAATCATAATAAATCAGAATTGAATAATTTATAGACTACTAGCGACCCGCCCCGGCTTCGCACGGGTGCAATGCTGATCACTACATAGTATAAAACAAAGTCGCTTCCCGCTGTCTGTCTGTCTCTATGTATGCTTAGATCTTGAAAACTACGCTACGGATTTTGATGCGGTTTTTTTTTTATAGATAAAGAGTGATTCAAGAGGAAGGTTTATATGTATAATACATGCATAATATAGTAGAGAAACACTGATAATTTTAGAGCCATTATTTCTCGTAAAAAGTATAGGATAAATAATCGTTATTGTGGGTTATCCCTAAGAGATAGACATATACCATTGTGGATTTTATTGTAGACCTTTTTAAGGTGTACAATACCGTAGTACATTATTTTGATCTATCTTGAATGGTTCAGCCAGCGTTTACAATGTAAGCGCAAAAAAATGTGTTTATTTACGACATCACATTAGAAACCTCTAAAATTATCAGTGTTTCTCTACTATATTATGCATGTATTATACATATAAACCTTCCTCTTGAATCACTCTATCTATTAAAAAAAACCGCATCAAAATCCGTTGCGGAGTTTTAAAGATCTAAGCATATATAGGGACAGACAGACAGGGAAGCGACTTTGTTTTATACTATGTAGTGATAATGTATTTGTTTCTTTTATACAAGGTCAAATTAAATGAGCTAGCGAAAACTCTGAAAAACTCGAAAACTAAAAACTCCGCAAACGGGATGGGTATACTATCTATGACTTTTTTTTTTGGGGGTAAACGAACGCTGGGAGTGCTGTTAATTTGATTTGACCCCGTACATATATGACTGTAATTTGAAGTGAAAGGTGTCCCATATTACCTAAGTCAAAGATTGGGCATTGGCTGAGTCGATCGGATCATTCACACGGGAACAGGGAACTTAATTTAACTAAGTTTTAACTTTCAAGTTGCTTGAACGTGTCTAAACAGTGCTGTAAGAGTTAAGTTTAGGAGCAAGTTAGTAAACAAATTGCTATTAGCAATGACATAGTTGGCAAACTGAACAAAATGTGCTGTAAAATTAGTTCCCGCATACTTTGAAGAAAACTGACTGTATTGTATCATAAATTCTTAAGCAATTAAAGTAATAAATAAAATAGACATAGTCACAGTTGTTCCTAAATAATAATATGGCAAATCCGACCAGTCTAGATTTATGGTATTTTTTTTTTTCAATAACTTGGGATGTTAGACTTGTGTTGTACAGAATGCTCATTATAAATATATAAAAATCAAAATGTTGTTTTATTAGGTAAGTAAAAATTTATTCACAAAGACACAATTACAATTTACAAGCTAATACGAATATATATATACAACGTGTAACGTTAAATGCGCAAAACCTCTTAAGGGGTCATTGTACTCATCATTATGAACAACTTTTACTATGGGACCAAACCTGAAATCGCGAAAAAAAATCAGCTGTTCCCTACATTTATGTTCGCATAACTCGTCAAAATGTAGGGAACAGCTGATTTTTTTTTCGCGATTTCCGGTTTGGTCCCATAGTAAAAGTTGTTCATAATGATGAGTACAATGACCCCTTAAGAGGTTTTGCGCATTTAACGTTACACGTTGTATATATAAAGTTCGCTATTTATTTACATAATCAGGATAATATTTACGTAATATAAGCTAACATTTGAGGAGCGTCGGAACAAAAACCGATATGTCTTAATTAAGATATTTTGTTTTTTTCTGTTACAAAATGTTTAATTATACACCCTTCAGGAAAGAAATCAATTAAAAAACAGTTACATCCATCTTAAAAAAAAAAATATCAAAATACTGTGGTCAAATCAAACCCGACAAATACATTTTTAAACGGTTTTATTTAGCTCACCCCGTTTGTTTTATTTATTTATTATTCTTGGGTGAAATTTAGTAATTCAAATTTCACCCTCTTCCTGTCAACCGATTAATCTGAAATTTTGTATACACTTTGGATTTTGGTGACAATACAATTATGTTGTACAAATCATTACATGTTGTTGTAACAATTTTTTATTAATCCCATCAATATGGGTATCAAATGAAAGGGCTCAACAAGCAGAATACAATATACTATAAAAATTGAAATCCAAGATGGCGGCCGCTACAAAATGGCGGATAACGTAGGTTTTATCAATCCCATCAATATGGGTATCAAATGAAAGGTCTCAACAAGTAGAATACAATTTACTATGCAAAATTGAAATCTAAGATGGCTGCCGCTACCAAATGGCTGATAACAATTTTTAATTAATCCCATCAATATGGGTATCAAATGAAAGGGCTCAACAAGCAGAATACAATATACTATAAAAAATTTAAATCCAAGATGGCGGCCGCTACAAAATGGCGGATAACGTAGGTTTTATCAATCCCATCAATATGGGTATCAAATGAAAGGTCTCAACAAGTAGAATACAATTTACTATGCAAAATTGAAATCTAAGATGGCCGCCGCTACCAAATGGCTGATAACAATTTTTTATCAATCCCACCAATATGGGTATCAAATAAAAGGGCTTGACAAGAAGAATACAGTGCACTATACAACCTCAATATTTAAGATGGGCGCAGCCACCAAATGGCGTATAATAATAAGATTTAAATTTAGAAATTGAATCTGTAATTTAGGTATCTGATTAATCCAGCCTGAATCCACCACCCAAGTCAAGATTTTGTATCGTGTTGAGGACTGTGTGGCGTTAGGGTGGCTAAAAATGATACGTCGTTAGCGGTACACCACCCAAGTTAAGGTGAAAGGTTAAAACGCGCCGAGAACTGTATGGCATTAGGGTGGATAAAAAAGATATGTCGTTAGCGTTTTCCCCTCAAGACTCAGGCGCATCTTGTTGTACATAGCCTTGCCCCTTTATTGGACCTCTGGGGGGGTCGACCGTTTAAATGTCCATTACTCGTGGGAACAAAATGGTAAAAAAAAATATAAAAAATACAAACACAAATAAAACAGAAACTGCAACACAACGTAAACGAAGGCTTCAAAAAGCGAAAGAAAAGTATAAAGCAAAACGAGCTAAAGAAAGTGAAGGTGATAGAAATAGTCGATTACAGAAACGACGGGAACAATTAGCGTCAAAAACACCTGAGCAATATGAGGCCAGGTTAAAAAAGCAACGTCAGCGATATACACAAATGACGGCGTCAGAAACGCCTGAAGAATATGAAGCCAGGTTAACAAAGCAACGTGAGCGATACACACAGATGATAGCGTCAGAAACGCCTGAAGCCGAGCTGAACTGAACGCCTCAATTTCGTCGAACTCAGATGTATGCAACAGATGTACCTTCCGTCCGAATTGATTTCGCAAGAGACGGAGTACATCTTATACACCCGAAAGCCATACAGTTTCCAGCTAAGTACAATTACGGGACGGCTGAAAGAAGAATGTTGCCTTTAATCCTATCATGGGCTTCTACAATACATAAAATGCAGGGCAGCACTGTGGATCACGCAGTCGTATACTTAGGTGCGAAACTGTTTGAAGAAGGTCAAGCCTACGTGGCTCTTAGTAGAGTAAGATCTTTGCAGGGACTACGTATAGAGGAGTTGGACTGCAATAAACTAACGGGCAAGAAACCTTGCAATAACGAAGCACTAAATGAATTAAACAGAATGCGAAATAAAAACTAAAAACTAGAAAATAAAAATAGGTAAAAAAACTTTTTAAGTTAAACGGTTTTATGTTAAACATACATTGCAATGTTTAAGATAAATGTACTAAAAACCAAAAAATAATAAAATAGATAGAGTCGTGGGAATTATAAACATATGCATAGACTAGACTAAAATAAAACCGTGGGGCACGTCAATTGTCTACAATCGTTAATTAAAATGTTTGTTTTGTAATGTTACACTATAATTAGGCAGTTGTTCAACCGACAACGATGGACGTGTGATAAGTAGGGTTAGAATGTGGAAACAAGCTAGCAAGCTCGATTATAAGCGAGTTTTAGGGTTTCATAGTGGTGAGCGAGTAGTACTTTTATCATATGTTTTGTCGATTAAAGACAAACTACGAGCAGTGAAACGATACCTCGCCAGCCAGCAGTGTGAATGTCCAACGATAAACTAGTTGAAACATCTCTTTTATTTACATGGAGTGTATAACTATTGGAATTTCCATGAGCAAGAAAATAGTAAGTAATTTCCTCACCGTCTGCGGGCCAACTGCCTATTTTAACGACGAATTAAACGATTCTTCTATCGCACATTAAGTCGATAATTTGTAGACAATTGACGTGCCCCACGGTTTTATTTTAGTCTAGTCTATGCATATGTTTATAATTCCCACGACTGTATCTATTTTATTATTTTTTGGTTTTTAGTACATTTATCTTAAACATTGCAATGTATGTTTAACATAAAACCGTTTAACTTAAAAAGTTTTTTTACCTATTTTTTAAATTCAACATGTTCTTGTTGTTGGATTAAAAACCGATAATTCTTATTAAGTTTTACACAATTCAACAATGGTCGGTTCAAATTCAATTCAGTTCAATACCGACATATCCATTTTGGTTTCGTCAAAAACCGATATATCCAAATGATCGCGTCAAAAATCGATATATCCATACTTGTCCGCCAAGTATCTCCCTAAATTAAGTAGCTAAAGACCGTTTCACGAAAGAAGTCCCGCGGCAATAAGTGAAACCAATTATCATTATCTAGTTAGCAACATTCCTACAACCACCCACCTACCTCATACACCTTTCTTTATTTAAGATTGTGCTTTTTAATAACCAGTGCCTGTAATACGTTACGATGTCGAGATAAATAAATAAATAAATATTTATGATTCCGTCACGCGACAGTGGCGCCGCGTCTGTGAGACTTCTTTCGTGAGACGGACTCTACCCTCCGTCAAGTTTCACACATCAATCGATGTCACTTTAACTGCAAATTGACATGCTATAATTTTCCACTTTTGTAACATTAAAAAACTTACAAGCTTTTTTTTAATTTGTGAAAAATATGGTAAATTCGATATATCGGTTTTCGTTCCGACGCTCCTCATTTAAAATAATAATATGTACAGACGCCAGCACATCAAGCTACTACAATCTGTCAGATTTCTTTAATAGGTTTTCAACTTTATCGCCAAAGCATAAAGTTCAAAGTTGATTGGGAAAATCTGACAGTTTCGGGTAGCTTGATGTGCTGGCGTCTGTACATGTACATGAAAAAATAAGCAAAAGAAATAGGGCGTACAAAAATTCGATACTTCTATAAAAAATAATACAAGAAAAAAACCTATCGTTACCCATGGCCTGTGATACCTTTGTTAATGACGTGGGTAAGTAGGTACTCTAATAATTATTTTTCTGTCTTGTTGTAAGTACCTACCTTCTGTGTTGTTATATTAATTTAATTAAAGACCGATAGGTATTTCTTATTTCATTCTTTCCTACTAATTTATCGATGCCGCAAGCAGTACCAAAGTATTAAAAACCTAATTTACTGCAGTAACCTTAAAAAAAAGCATTTTTTTTTTCTTAATATACAGGTTGAAATTGAAAACATGCTACAAATCGAAATGAGAGATTTTACATTGTGAACAACGTTCGCATAACTCGTCAAAATGTAGGGAACAGTTGATTTTTTTTTTCGTAATTTCAGGTTTGGTCCCATGGTAAAAGTTGTTCATAATGATGAGTACAATCTCCCATTTCGATTTGTCGCATGTTTTCAATTTCACCCTGTATACCTAGTACACAGTTTGTATAGATATTGAAATGTTGTTATTACTATTCCGACATCATAAAGTTACGTGCACAAGTGTACAGCTCAATACTATTGACAACTTAATTTGGTCGGATTATACGCGGAGATTTAGCATGGAAAAGCAATGAAAGCTAATATTTCTCTTAATATACAACACTTAGGAATCTGATTTTGTTGTCACTACTTATAACTTTTAGGAGTACTAGTTTTTTTTATAAATTTGTGAAGAAATCACAGTTTTTAACAGGGAAATCTTGAAATGAAAATTTAACGGCGTGCCTACCGCCACCCCACCAATGGCGTGGTATATCTCGTAAACTACTGTAGTACTAATTTTGGGTACTAACTTTATCTTGCAGGGTACTAATTTTCTATGTAGTTTGAGGAAAGTGACAAGCTCCTCAAACTTGGAATCAATATTCAAAGTCGTGGTCCTGCTGCACGAGTGCGCGAAAGTTATCATCGTTGTGATTTCTCGGTAAATAAAAATGTTTCAGTTCGGTTTTTTTTTTACGAAATAAATCACTTATGTGGGTACTAATTATTTGTATATTTAGAAAAGCTGTAGCATGCCCCCCTTTTCAGCGCTCATGGTGGTCCTGCTGAAGGGAGCCTGACTACCGCCGAACCACTTTCAAAGTAGATATTTTCGAAAACTACTAAGGTACCAATTTTGTTATTCGAGTAGTAATTAGTACAGACGCCAGCACATCAAGCTACCTGAAACTGTAAAATTTTCTCAATCAACTTTGAACCTTATGCTTTAGCGAACAACTTGAAAATCTATTAAATAAATTTGACAGATTGTAGTAGCTTGATGTGCTGGCGTCTGTACCAATTGAGTATTAATTGTTTACCAAATGTGGAAGCGATTGACGTTGGTGGTCCGGCGGTAGTCACGGACGTTGATCTACCGTAGCTTCGAGTGCCTACCTGTGTCACCGCCGGCGATTAACGAGAAGCTAGCAGGTAAAACGCGTTGGCTAGCAACGTGCAGCAAGTGCGCCACTGTGACTAGCGATTACTCGCTGGTATACGTATGTACCAAGTTGCCAGTATAAACAAAATTCTTAGACTAGTGCTAGTAGCATGTCGCTACTATCGCTAGTCTAAGAATTTGACAGCTGGCTGTCACTATCTTTATTATTCCAATCGTGCACTTACAGTCTTCAATAAAAAAGAATGTACAGACGTCAGCACATCAAGCTACTACAATCTGTCAAATTTCTTTAATAATTTTCAGCTTTATAGCTAAAAAATAAGGTTCAAAGTTGATTGGAAGAATTTGACAGTTTTGGGTAGTTTGATGTGCTGGCATCTGACTTTACCACAAAAGCTGTTTTTTTACGAGTGTTAGACGCTTCCCTTTACCGTAGCTTGTCTTTTATCTAAGCTACACTCAAAGTCGCATACATTTTTATATAGTGCACGAAAATTACACAAAAATGGCCACCACCATTTTTGTGTCATTATTATATTATAATTATTTACCCACACAAAAATGGTGGTTTGTGAACGGACACAGTGACCCATGACGATCTTTCAGTTTTTAACCACTGTTTACGCCTGGCTTAATAAATGAAGACGTTCAGTGCGTGTCACATGTTGCTAATTTAAAGTGCCAGGCGCCCCATACTTATTTATTTTTTTAGTTTAAGTACACCTACCTTCATTCTTATTGTAATGTCAATCAAATCTTTTCACCATCGTCGAAACTTGTTCGCTTATGTAAAATAACAGTTTTTATCTGAAATAAACCACTACCTCGACACGGGAGTTTCAATTGAAGATACTTGGAGCCCCAACAACCCCATTTATGCGTAAAACAAAAATTGTCTGTGCGCCATACTTTTGCTTATATTGTATATAATCTATGGCATATTCATAATCTGTGGTCTTGACAGTTGACAAAACTTGACACTGACAGTCGACAGATGACATTATACAAATGAAATACTTGTCGGTATATTACCAAAGAAGTTCTTTCTGTAATTTGTTAACTGCAAATAGTAAGTTTTACAGAAAAGGTACCATTTTAGGTAAGGTATTCAATGTAAAAGACAACGTTATTACTGTTTCTAAAATGTTACTCATTTATTTTAGAGAAAAGTGTTAAAAAATATAAACCAAAACGAAAATAAATTGTTTGTTTGTTTTGATTAAGTAAAATGACATCTTTTGAAAATCTGTCTTCAATTCAAGTAAGTTTTTTTCATAATCATTCAAATTAATATACCTAGTATTATTAATTTCTAGATTGCCAAAATTAAATTGAATGCAAGTTAACCAAAACAATTGAAAATCTGAACTAGGGATTAACGCCATCTATGCATAAAATAACGCACGCTCTTGAAAATATTTGAAAGTCATTTTGTCAATAGTTTCAAAATTATATCATAGATGGCGCTTTACCGAATTTCGTTTTTTTTTTTAGAAATCTCGAGCTGCTCTGCACCGGGATGTTCGGACTATTGGCACGGAAACTTGCCATTTCCTTGGCCTGGAGATAACAAAGCCTGCTATGGAAATTGTATCAGAGCTCGTTTATAAGAAACTGTCGGTTTACGGAGCCGATTTGGAAGCTTTTGCAAAGTTTGTATTGTTTTTCTCCTTCTTCTTCTTCGTGTCGCTAGCATGACTGTACCTACTACCTGCACGACTGCACGACTGCTAGCACGACTGTACTACTGACCTAAGTATATTAGATCTTGTTGGCCCAAAACTTCGCCACTTCCACGGCGTCATCGGTGGCAGCGCAGAGGTCACGTTGACTGCATGTTTTGGGACACAGAGGGCAGGTTAGGAGGATTTTCTCCTAATGATTTATGGTAATGGAAAATTTTATTTAATTCAATATCCACGTTTTCATAATGCCTATTTTGATTTCAGACATGCGAAACGATCGACAATCAATGCAGACGATGTTAAGCTCCTAGTGAGACGATGCCCATCTCTGGTAAACTATGTCCTACTTACTTGAACTAAAACTCGTTTTGCATGTTGATACCATCATTTAGGCGGGAATATGTGGGGACCTACGCCCCTCGTTGTAGAAGTCTTCAAATAGGTTCTTATCTCTTCGGATTGCTTCTATCTTCTTCACCATTTTTTACTACTAAGTTACTCTTACCTTAAAAATGCTTTACATAATAGCATAACATAACACATGCCCGTTGCCCCTGAAGGTTTTCGTCTAGCCATTGATGTCCCACCGCTGGGCAAAGACCTCCCTACTCTCCTCCCACCTCTCAGTCCAGAGCTGCCAAGGACCAATTTTTATTTAAGGAGTCCAGCTCATCCCGCCATCTCCTTCTGGGCCTAGGTAGGTAGGTCACATGTAAATACATTGTTAGACGTTGGAAACTTAATCTCAATTTAGACTACTAAGGCAACTTTAAAAACAAAAGCAAAACAAGATGTATGAAATTTGTCATGACAAATTACAATTTCTGTTCCATCACGTGTCTTATTCTGTTGTATAGATAGATTCTTAGATGGAATAGGTACCTACTCTTTATTAACTACACCACGTATTTTCTTTTTCGAATCCTTTATCTTATTTTCGGTTGCTAACTCGGCATGGTTAACAAAGATTGTATCCAATGTGCATGTCCTAAGATAAATTCCTGGCTTATTGGTAATCTGGCTGTAGATCTTGGTCTTTAAGGGGCTAAATATCCCTATATAAATTTTCTACCTCCATATACGAGTATATTTGCATATTTTATGGTCTACTTACATAACACAAACATATATGTTTGTAATTTTTATGGTGTACATAAAGAGTATTCTATCGATCTAAATTTCAGTCTATGAAGTCCAAGATTTGCAATATCGTCACATGGGCCGTTAGCACCCAAAAGCCAGATCATTTCAACCACTCACTTATGTAAAACATAATTTTATTGCATGCATACAAATGAAGCCAAAATGCAAACGTGCACAAGTAAATTATAATCGAAAACCGTCACCTCATTATTTAAAACTCCCACCTTATAAATCACTTTTAAAAAGTCACCAGTCGGTGCGAACTCAAAACCCATGAATCGGATCCCAGTTATATTAACAACGATTTTAAATTTAAATCCGATGCTGAATCTTTAAATAGCTGTGTGATGGAGCTGTTTATTTATGCAATTGCTGTTTTCACGTTGAAATGATATGCCTAATTGACTTATTACCCACAACATGCTGTTTGATGAAGTAATCGGTTCGGCGTCACGATTTGTTGACTTGCACGCAGCTTTGTCCAACATACTAACTTAACTTAGCACTTTGTATTGCCATTGGTCGGTTTGCTCCGAAATAAGTACAGTAGCCCGCACATAACTTGGCAAGAGTCCTCCTTTCTTTAACTTTCTTCTAAACAGACGTGTTTAAAATAAATTATGGAAATAACCGTAGAATAATTACAAGCAATCAAAGTGATATTTTTTTTGTTGCACTAAGTGTACATGCGCAAACTTATTCCCACTACGGCAATACCTTGCCAAGTTACGTGCCGCTGACTGTATCAAACTGTTGTTAGAAGTGCACAAAGTACGTAATCAAGTAATCATAAATATAACTTTATATTGAACATTATTTTAAGAGGCAGTGCTAGGCCCTCTAATCCTGCCAACACAAACATGGTAATCATAAAATAGCTTTTGTTTTAGTTGTTCGTTTCCGTTTTACCTCTTCATGTGTACACACCCTGAAGTAATGCGTTATGCTGACAAATTTGCTAAATCTAATAATACTTACTAAACCAGCTCATAATATTTCAGAAAAACCACTTAAACATAGTTGCACCAAGTCCTAAAGAAAAACGCAGAAAGACAGCAGGCAAAGCGCCAGAAACTCCGGCTTCAAAGCAAAAGGAATCAGAGGTTTCGACTTCGAAACAGAAAGACCCAGAGGCTTCGACTTCGAAAGAGACTTCGACTTCGAAGAAACCAGAGATTCCGACTTCGAAACAAAAAGAGACAGAGGATGCAAATCAGACAGAGAAAGAGGAACAGGATGGAAAAGCAGAGATGAACATGGACATAGATGATATGATTGATTTAACATTTGATTAAAAATTATTTTGTACTTGTTTATTTTATTCTAAGTAAGAAAGTAAAGGGTCCCTAAAATAAAAGATTAAAAAAAAAGAAAGTAAAGGGAGTACATACTAATAAACGACGACCCATAAATACTGAAAGTTCCAATTGGAAAAAGCGGCTTAGACAGAGTATTTAGAAAACTAGGAACCACTAGGAAAAGAGATCATGGGTGGCCCAGTGGTAACAGCCGCCACTGAAGAGTTGTAGATCGTCAGTTCGAACCTAAACAGGCACTTAACATTGTATAAATTATTACATCACCGCTGCTCTCAAAACGGTGAAGGAAAACATCGTTAGGAAACTGGCATGTCCTAGAACCAAAAATTCGAAGACGTGACATCCGCCAACCCGCAATGGGCGCGCGTGGTAAAGGCCCACCCCCTCTCACAGAGAGGAGGCCTGTGTGACATTATAGACTGATTAGGTCATCATCTGCCTAGCATTTTAATGTTGGGGTCGGCTTCCAGTCTAACCGGATGCGGCTGAATACCAGTATTTTGCATGGAGCGACTGCCTATCTGACCTCCACAACCCAGTTACTAGGTAATATGATATCCCTTGGTTTGACTGGTTGTCAGACTTTCGGGCTTCTGACTCTACCCGTAACGACTGTCAAAGATCAACGAATGACAGCCTGGACCAACGGCTTAACGTGCTTTCCGAGGCACGGAGGGGTCTCGGTATGTAAAGATGGTCACCCATCCACAGACCAACCGCGGCAAGCGTAGCTTAACCTGGTCGATCGACCTGTGCAGCTGTTATTATTTAGCCACGGGCCCCTCATATAGACTCATATAGACTGATTAGGTATTTTTCTGTTCCGTGGGTATGCTAGAAAAAGTAGTTGGATAATCAACAACTCTTTAGACTAAAGAAAACATTACTCAGTTGTGTGAAGATGATATTTTTGAGGAAGCAATCGAGATCGAGATTAATCCCAGACAAAGACGTACTGTTCTCGCTGACCCCAGAATATTTTAAGTGCATTACTAAGCTCCTGCTCACATTAAACAACTGGCTAATTATTGTGATTGTTTTCTACAATTTCTGCTAATACTGCTACTTTCTGCTGCAGCATATTAGATCAGCAGGTCGATTCTGTAAAAATCACACAGTGAAATCATAAGTGAAGTGTCAATAGTGTTAATCCGTACTGACAGCTCACTTCCCGCTCACTCCACCTAAGTTCTCACGGTGAGTTTTTACAGAATAGCACTGCTGCACCCTAATTGCGTAACCCACTCAACCACAATCTGAATCAAGTTGACAGATATTGCTAATGCTAATCCATTGCTTCATATGTTCGAAAAAGTTGTCTGCTCATCAACGTAAATAACGCAATGAATGTAGTTGAACTGTCAAAATGAAAGTCACTCCTACAGTTTAGTGTGTTACGCAATTACCCCGCAGGTAGGTACATTCACAGTCATATCCGTACCAACACCGATCTTATGGGGAGTGAAATGAGCAAAGCAAAACACAGGTTCGCCGCGGGTCGAGTCACCGCGCTCGCCAAAAAACTCGTTATAACGAAACACAATTACCATGGCACAAGGAAATGCTTGGAGTAGATAGATAAACGGTTATTTAATTGAAGTTAATTAATGATGGTTATTAGTGCTGGCGATCAGCTGCCTCAGGTTGGACTGGAAGCCGACCCTAACATAGTTGGGAAAAGGCTAGGCAGATGATGATCTGTGTTGGTGATATTAATATATCTTCTCCTTGTTTCTTTAGTTATTAATCGCTGCGCCAGCGTCCTTGATATTCTTTTCATGGGAAATCTTTCGAAGGTACCTACTTATAGAACGTGGGTACAGACGCCAGCACATCAAGCTACTACAATATGTCAGATTTCTTTAATAGATTTTCAACTTTATCGCTGAAGTATAAGGTTCAAAGTTGATTGGGAAAATCTGACAGTTTCGGGTAGCTTGATGTGCTGGCGTCTGTACATTGGTGGGGCTAGTATTCTGCTTGCGCGTCACCATAACTCTATTACCTACATAACCTTCCCCATAATTCGGATTATGGAAGCTTAAGCTAAATAATTCACATAATAATAAGACAAAAATTGCAGTTAAATAGACAGGCTATTGCACCAATGATTTTCACAAAAAGACTATTTTTTTTTTAATCTTTTGTTTTAGGGACTTTTATTCAAAGAACATGCCAGCCCCGTTGAGACATAATTAACCAATACAACTACACAATCAATATTAATCTATACTATTCTAGAGCTTAAGTAACAGGATTTCAGTGACGCGTGAACATTTCAAATAGGTTCATAGCAGCAGACGAGAGGGGATTTGCTAATATTTAAAAAAAATTACCAACATACAAAAAGGTTAAAAATCCAACTATTGCTAATCATCATCATTTCAGCCTGAAATCAGACACTGCTGGGTATAGGTCTCCGCTTTCCTTTGCCATACTTCGATTCCGTGCGTCCCTCATACAGTTGTTTCCCGTGACTGACGATATCGTCAACCCAGCGTGCACAGTTGGACGGCTCTGGTTTCTTTGGCCATAGACAGCTTTACTCCATTGGCTATCTCCTCGTCTAGCTAGACGTCCTGCCCAACTCCAATTCAGGCGCATCGCTCTGTCCCCGACGTCGTAAACTTTCGACCGACGACGGATTTCGGTGTTACGCACTCGGTCTAGTAGGGTATGCCCTGTACCTCAAGTTTCGAACGTTCAATGAACGAAATTTCGAAGGGGAAACAGACACAAATTGAAATAAGTGGTCAGACACATTTATTTATTTTTTTTTTTTCTTAAACAAAATTGCTCCATTAATTTATCTATTTCTTCATTTGACATTCAGGATTTTTGTCTGTTTTTGTGTGTTTTTTCTGTTTCCACTTCGACATTTCGTTCTGTGAACGTTCGAAACTTGGGGTAGGTACATGGTTATGACAATGGCTTGCTCCATGGCCTTTTGTGCTACTCGAATGCGTTGAGTTGTTTTTGAGCGTCTACGTCTCGGCTCCCTCTGTAGGTCATTGTAGCTGATACTTTCAATAAATTCTGTCGTAGATTACTTCTATGTAACTTCGCATTCATTATTTATTAAACTAACAAACCAATCTGAAAAAAACTAACACAACACCGCTCCACTGCACGACCTGTCCACGGTAGTTAATTACTCCTATAACGACAGTTAGAGCATAATGAGATTTTTGCAATTCAACAGTTGCACATTACAGGGTGCTGTTTGTCACCCCCCCCCCCTTCTCCCCCATTGACCACCCCCTGGCCGTAGGGGGAAGTTATTAGGCGGCTTTGTTAATGAATTTCATGTAGGGTAAACACATATATCAGGTATGTACCTCGAGGTATAAATGAGTTATGTTGCTGAGGTCATGTCCGATTGTCGGTAACCAACGAGCTTTTATTTTTTCTAAAATGCTGCGTGTGTCCGTAGATACATACTGTAGCGGTTCATTGGGATTTGCAAATGAAAGTGTGCATTATATTATCGTTTCAGGGTAGCGATCGGTAACATTGAGAAAGTAGAACACGAAAATCTTGAAAAATACTTTTTATTTTTTTTCTCACTGCGTCTTCTAACGTTAGATTTTTGCAGATTTTTTAAAATGTTGACTTGTGGTTACTTTCTAATCAATCCTAAAAACAGTCTTTAACCAAGATAACTAGACTTTCAACCCCTCTGACTTTCCTAGTAAAAAAAAGAAGCTTCCATAGATTTTACCATCAATTAGGCTTCTCTAATTATCGGCGGTGTCCCCCAGACGGCCGATGAATATGCACGAGACATCAGACAGTCCCCCCAAAGCACACTTAGGCTAATGTTAACAGCTACTTTCTGAATATATTTGATATCGGTCCAAATGTTGCTTGGTTCTCTTTAGAGTCAATGGTTTTAATGGGTTTGTCTGGTTGTAAATTAACTTCACCGTGTTTAAAATTAGATGTCAAAGTTAGAAAAGAAACAAAATACGTTTATTTGCGGTAAACATGACGCAGAGAAAGAACATAAACACAAAAAAGAAAATGTTGGGGGAAAATATCCGTAACATCCACGCTAAACGGCCATCGCTCAGCATAACGCTAAGACCTACGCTGGTTTTCAGGATAGCAACTTTTTGTTGTATTATTATTATCTGCAATATGTTTGAGAACATATTCCTATGTCGTTGATATCATAAAAAAATGTTTGGGAACATTCATATGTCGTCGCCCTCGATCCGTTCATTCACAAGAGGTTCGGGAATGCAGAAATATGTATTGTACCCATATGCACCATGGCGCAAGGGATGTCAAAAATCCCCAACCCCATGAATTCATGATCAGACACTATGTGACAAACATGCGTTGATAACAAGTGTCCTTGTAGAATCCTGTAATAGTTCTCTCAGTCAGCTCTTAACGTATCTCTAAGAAGTACTCCCAAAAAATCCTTATCTACTAAACCATCATAATAACTTCAAACACCACGATACAATACCATCATCGTTAACCAATCACCAGCCTCACATTACAACAAAAAGCAAGTCTAATTAAATGTCAATAATCTCAAACGCTCGCATTAAACAAGCAAAAAGCAAATCGGCCACATCCATCACACAAAGCGGGTGAGAGTACTGAACAGGCTACCTGGCTACCTGTGGCCGCCTACCTACCTGTGGCCGCCTACCTAGTAGAGCTAGGAGATAGGCCTCCGGTGCTCATTAAAATATGTAAATGCCTGCCGAGACATTACGCAGATAGGTGCTTCTGACTTATTGACTGGATCGCGTTATGTGAGCTTTGTGGGTGACGAAGTAGTTCGATTGGGATTTGGGACTTTTCTTTTTGATTATCTGGTAGTGATGCGGAGTCTTGACTTGTGAGTTCACCAAGCCCTGTACCGGCCATTATTCATTCATCAGCCAGCAAATGTTGGTTGAAGTTAACTTTTATTTAGTTGGAAGATGTGATGGATATACCAATACCTATAACGCTGGAAATCGGTCCTTTCTTTCTTTCTCAAGTGAGGGCATAATTTAATGTAGCTAAGTACCTAGAGTTCCGGCTTAAACACGCCAGACTATACCGGAATCCGTCAATTGTTTTAAAATTGCTTGAGCAATCCATCATCAGCTTACCCGTTTAGAATTAAACGACTCCATCGTTCTTTTGTTACGATATGCTTAACTAAAATATGATCTTGTTCTGGATAGTAATTGTTGTATTTATCTTATCAGTGCTTTTTAACCAAGGTTAAGGTCGTATCGTTTTTCACAAGTACAGCAAGGTACCGTTCATCAGGCACAAATACACAAAAAGAGATGTTCTCAAAATCTCTTAGCAGTCCTAGCTTCGACTCGACATTTTGACCCACGGCTTACGTGTCCGAATCTAGGCGTACGATTCCCAACCCAACACTGTGACAAAACCGAAAACAATGAGACCTCACAATTTTCTTGCCCTTATTCCAAATTGAAGTGGGCGCAACATGATGTCTTCTACTTCCATACTTCTCTATTAGTCTTCATCTCGGTAGTCACCCATAGCCATAGCCAGCCATAATATCATTGAATACAATGACACCAGCAGTGCGATTCTGTAACCATCTCACCGTGAAAACTTAGGTGAAGTGAGCGTGGAGTGAGCTGTCAGTGGTCATTCTCCGTGGTGTCATCCCACCTGATACTACGGATTGACCACGCATACATTTACAATCATAATCGAGATTTTAATAATATTTTTTATGCTAATTCTATTGATAATTTTATATAGGGTGACTGGTAACTAGTGACCGATACTTAAACACATGATTCTTTCTACTCATGACAACAAACAAGTTTTATAATGGGACAAAATGTGAAATGACGAAAAAAAAATCAGCTGTTCCCTAAATTGTGACGACTCGTACGAACATAGATGTAAGGAACAGCTGATTTTTTTTCGCGATTTCGGATTTGGTCCGATAGTAAAAGTTGTTTGTAATGATGAGTAGAATCATGTGTTTAAGTATCGGTCACTAATTACCAGTCACACTATATAATAAAATAGCAAAACAGAACCTTACAATCTCAGTGTTGTTTTTTTTTTCCTAGACTAGTCTTTATACATATAACGATGTTTTGGCAACTAAAATACTAGCTTTGAAATTATATAAAATAATCAGTAGAATTAGTATAAAAAATATTACTAAAATGCCGATTATAATTGTAAATGTTTGCTTGGTCAATGCCTAGCATCAGTGAGATGACACTGACAGCAAGTTTTCACGGTGAGATTTTTACAGAATCGACATGCTGTGGTCCAAGAACCCTTCCTTTTGACTTTGCCATAATCGAGCAAAAAAAAAAAATCCATTTTCAAAATCTTCCCTAATATAATCAACGTCATCCCCTCTCGCATATACCCGTCCTCTTCGAGTAGAGAACGCATTACTCGCTTGCAGGGCACCTACCGCGCGCAACTATTTAGTATCATTACAAATGTCCCTCGCCGCGTCCGTGTCTCCGTCCGTCTGTCTGTGTGCGCTTGAGAGCTACCGTTCCTTATTAATAAGGAGTATTGGATGGTTTCGATGTACGGAGGAGGCTTCAGGATTTTGATATCGTTAGACAACTTGATTTGAAGATATGCTTGGTAAATTTGGGATTGGGCAGGATTTGTTTTAGCCAGCTGTAGAGTTGAGATTGCAAGCGAAGTAGTGGATAAGAAGGACAATTGCCTCCTTCGAGATCGTCTTGGTTTAGGAGAATTTCGGGAGCGGAACCGTGATGGTTTCAGATAAGGCTGCAATAATATTTTTTTTTAGATGTCCCTAGAAAAATTAAAACTATACCGTGTAAGACAGTGCTGGTTAAATTCAGTACTATAAAGCAGGGTAATTGCGTAACACACTATCAGTAGCAATGGGTTTCATTTTGACAGTTGAACAACATTCATTGCGTTATTTACGTTGCTGAGCAGACACATTTTTCGAATATATGGAGCAATGAATTAGCAAAATGCTTCAAAATGATTCAAATTGAGAATAGTAGTGTGTTACGCAATTAGGATGCTGGACTAAACTGAGAGACTTAACTGCTCTTCGCTTTTACTTAAATACTGTACAAAGCTCCAAAGAAGTGTGAAAATAATAACGTCACGTTCAGTTCAAATAAATCCTGTTTTCTTACTTTTTTCTTTTCTTATTTCTTCCTACTGTTACAGTTCTCCAAAAGGTGAAAGCGTTCTCCTTACAACGGGTGATCCGTTCGTTACCGAGTCGCTGAGGTAAGCAAGAGTGTTGTTTTGTTCCGTCCTCCGTCCCCGTCATTACGTACCTTTCAGCTCATTACGAGAACAGATCACTCGCTTAATTTGTGCATTTCCGATCTACAGATATTCAAATTTCAACCCTAATGACGCACGGGAAATGTTAATAAAATGTTAATGCCACGAAAGCGGTTGTCTCTCTCGCAATAAGTGACAGATTTGCTTGACAGCCTCAGGCTCGTTTGTTGCTATGTACCTATGAATAAGTCACGATTTTGCTTTTTTGTTGGAACTAGATAGGTATATTTTAAATGATTGCTTTTAGAACCGGAGTTGTGGCATTTGGAGTATGTATTTTAATGAGTTATTATATCGGGAGCTGATATTGAATTGGTTTTGTGAATATTTTAGCCGTTATTGTTGATTTCGTTTGGTACGTTAACGTTGTGCTTTTGTTTGCACATTTGAATTTCTTGATTATGAATTTTACTAACCTATTATGGAAATCGTATGCTCCTTTCAACAAAAAAATCAAATACAAAAACAAAAATGTTTTCTTAAAAGCGATGTGGCAGACCCACTAAACTTTCACCGCGTAGGATAACTGGCAAGCTTATATACCATTTTGAGGGATATTGCTAATCCATTGCTTTATAATTATTATGTTCGAAAAATTTGTCTGCTCAACAGCGTAAATAACGCAATGAATGTTGTTTAACTGTCAAAATAAAAGCCATTCATATTATTAGTATTTTACGCAATTACCCCAAAGGCCCAAATAGCCAGGGTTTACCAGCATTGGCTGTGGATGGTTCCTGGCGAGTCATACTCAAGGATGGAAGTCTAGAAAATCCTGTTGATTATTTAACACTGGTTGGTAATACTGTTTATTCAAGCACGTTAAGCTGTTGGTCCCGGCTGTCATTCCTGGATCTTTGACAGTTGTTACGGGTAGTCAGAAGCCCGAAAGTCTGACAAACAGTTTTACCAAGGGGTATCGTATTACCCAGTAATGGGTTGAGGAGGTCAGATAGGCAGTCGCTCCATGTAAAATAAAGCATTCAGCTATATCTGGTTAGACTGTAAGCCGACCCCAACGTAGTTGGGTGGTGGTAATACTTTTTACTCTCCCATAGATGTAATATAGGTCGTAGCATCTCCAAGCAATCTGTTTGAGATTCGAACACAGTAATGATGCCTGCCTGCACCATACCACAATGGAACATATTTAATTATTCCAGAAAGTGCGTCTAAAACACAGATATCCTTCTATTATAGACAGACAAAACTATGACAGTTACAGCCTAACAACTCTATTGCGATAACGGCCAGAAATTCGTAGAATTTATTAAATCTATAACACATGAGTAGGTATCCTACAGAGACTAAACTTCATACAATTGCGTTGCGATAGAAACACTCCCGCACACAGCGATGCTGTGTTCCGGTTTGAAAGGTGTAAGTGTCGGTGTAATTAATTACATAAAAGTCAGCAGTCATTTCAGTTTTGTATCTGGGATGGCAACGCAGCTGCCATGCCTCAGGTGTTGCAGACTAACAGCCAGACTATTGTGTAAAACTGAAAATCTGTACGTGAAATGAGTTGTCATTCCACCTGAGGGGTGATTCTCTTAATTTTAAGAACGTTCAAAGTCTGGTCTCAGTCTCAATCTGACAATAAAATATAGTTTAAAAATACTAAAAACAAGCTTTAATGGCAAATCGAACTAAAACCAGAAATAACTTTTAATTCAAAATTATAAAATAAAAATAAAGTTATGAAAAGAAAATTGATTTCATTGTAAAAAAGCGTGGGGTGCTTTTTATCATATTTTTATCAAAATATTGTATTGTCGTCGGTCGTTGATAAGTCTACAACGTTTAAAGTCAATCTGATCGCTTAAAGAGGGGCAAAATTGAGCCTAAACGAGTCAGTTACATACAAACAAACAAACATACAGGTGAAACTAATAAAAGCGTGTTAAAGACACCTCTAATTTCCTTACATACATGTTTTCGACATTTTTTTGTCGCCGAGGTGAGACTGCGACTAGATTTTCAACGTTTTATATTACGAGAATTGGCCTTCTGATGCTAAGGATTCACTCTGTTGACAGCTCACTTCACGTTAGTTCTCGCGGTAAGGTTTTCAGAGAATAGATCGGTATAATGTTCATAGGTGTCGGTGACAGATGAGCTGCCTGCTCGATTGCTCCATCCATCCGATCCATTCACGTAAGAAAACACGGTTGTGTGTCCGAACTTAAACACGCACACACAGTAATGTGTCGTGCGATTGTATGAAGATCGGCCTCTGTTGCATTACTTACTCCTCTGCACTGTACTTACACACAAAGTCAGACTGTCTTGCGCAAGTTATAAGGCGGCTTGGAGAAAATATGGTCTTAGAAGGTAATCGGCGCGGTGGCGCCGATTCTCTTGTTCACAGACTAAACTAAATCTAAGTTCAGTGCATCTTTTTCTTTCTATTTCATTAAGAAAAGGACAGAAGATAAATATTAGTTTAGTCCTGTCAAATTAAGATACTCTATATACAAGTTTAGACGTGATTAAAATAATGGCTACTAAAAATACGTCAATTTATGTCAGGCGCTGACTATACTCTATTTGAAATAAGATTAGACATTTACATAAACCTTTTTTACAGTCCGTTTAACCGATTCTGACTTCTATACCGTAGTCATAAGGATGGCATTAAACGCAAAAGAGTGGTTACAATACCAACTGTTAACTGCAGTTGCCATGTGTCATGCCATCAACGAAATAGAATTCAAAATCGGTTGAACGGACTGTAAAATAGGTTTATTTAAATGTCTAATCTTATTTCAAATGGAGTATAATTTGACAGGACTAAACTAATATTTATCTTCTGTCCTTTTCTTAATGAAATAGAAAGAAAAGATGCACTGAACTTAAAAGTTTAGTTTGTGAACAAGGAAATCGGAGCCATTGTCTAACTATCTGCCGCTACTGCGTCATTACAATCTGTAAATTCAACACCATAATATTGCTATACATTATTATTATTGCACTTCAAATTATTATTTTTTGCTGTGGGTCTTTGGGTTTATGGGTCAGTAGGATGGAGAGTTGTGTTGTCTATTAAAATGTGATCTTAATATGTTAGCTCTGATGGACACGATAAACTTGAGCTTAGAGTAAGATTTTATGCTTCAACTAGCTTCCGCCTGCAGCTTCCCCTGCGTGGTATATCGATAAAAAGTCTCCTGGGTTCAAACTATTCCCGTACCAAATTTCAAATAGATAGACAAAGATTTTTTTTTTTTATTGTTTTTTATTCCAAGTACTGTAATACCTTCGTCATGTATTCAGTAAAAAGCTGTTATTTTGACATTACAAACAGACACTTCAATTTTATTTATTTGTATACTCGTATATACATGTATCTTTAGTGTTTAGTCCCACCTAAAAGTACCAACTTTTTGGCACTTTGAGTTATTTAGATATTAGAACCCATTTCTTACCTAAGAAATGGGTTCTAATCTCTAGATAACTCGGCTAGTGATGGCATCAAATGAATAAGACAACATTCTTTCTTTGCGTCAAATCATAAAAAGGACGTTATCAGATTTTTACGAAGGGAGCATACTTATAACCTTTGCTGTGTTCTCAAAGTCCATACGCACGAACTGTATAGTAAATCTCCGCGTGCTTCGCCTCAGGACGAATAGCGAATGAATGAATTAATGTCCTAATATGAAATATTAAGACACGCTTCTGCTTTGTAATTTATTAATATTATTAAGTAACTTCTATTACAACGAGAGTACCCTGTCAAAATCGGACTACTATAAGAAAGCCGTTGATGAAAAACGTTATTGTTGTGGAATTCCTAGTGTGGGGCAACGTTTTTTAAAAAAAAGAAAGAAGAAAGAAAGAGGTAGAGATTTCCGTGGGAGAACTGTGTGCTTATGAAAAGTTTGCCTAATATAACATCACGCCTGAATTCCCTAAAGGGTTAGGCAGAGGTATACCTACCTGTAGTACACATTTACATTTATTAGTTCATATTTTAGTGACCAAAACATCGCTATGTAAGGACTAGTCTAGGAAAAAAAGAAGAAAACAACATTGAGATTCTGACTAACAATATGTTTCTATTTTATTATTTTATTTTAAAACTCCACAAAATAGTAATATTTTGGCAACTAAAATACTAGCTTTGAAATTATATAAAATGATCAATAGAATTAACATAAAAAAATATTATTAAAATCTCGATTATGATTGTAAATGCATGCATGGTCAATCCCTAGTATCAGGTGGGATGACACTGACAGCTTACTTCACCCAAGTTTTCACGGTGAGATGGTTACAGAGTGGCCCTGCTGCTCTTTCGCAAGAAGTTTGTACAAGTTTGCAACTAAAATAGCAATAATATTCCAGAATCGCAAAACAACCAAAAACCGACGAAATTTCTATATATTTCTGATACGAATTAATTAGCCAATAGTTAGCTTAATGGATTCAAAAGTAAAGATAACTTTAATAAGCTCGAATTTGAATAAAGCGTCCCACGCGTAAGTAATACTGCTCGGCTGCTAACAGATATTCGCTGTTTGAATAATTCATTATAATCAATGCACTTATACCAAGTCCCGTTTTATACTGAATTACTTGTAATTGTGTCCGTTTGTGTACTGTTTCGTGTGGGGAAAGCTTTAGAAATCGTGAACAGCAGTGCTATTCTGTAAAAATCTCACCGTGAGAACTTAGGTGGAGTGAGCGGGAAGTGAACTGTCATTCGCTAGGGATTAACACTATTAAGTGCTCACTTCACTTATGATTTCATGGTGAGATTTTTACAGAATCGACCGGCAGTAGTGCTATTCTGTATGTATAAAAATCTCACCGTGAGAACTTAGGTGAAGTGAGCGTGAAGTGAGATTCAGTAGACTGATTCTAGGGATTAACAAGTTAAATTTAAGTTAAGTTAAAGTATTAAGTTTTTTTTTTTTTTACTTTATTAAGTTCCACATTTATATAATATCACATTTATATAATGTCTTTGTTTATATTATTTGCGCAGATATAATGTGTTACTGTTTGTTTGTCCCAAATAAATAAATAAAAATAAAATGCGACCCAGACCATCGGGGTAATTGCATAACACACTACAGTAGGAATGGCTTTCATTTTGACAGTTCAACAACATTCATTGCGTTATTTACTTTGTTGCGCTGACACATTTTTCGAACATATGAAGCAACTGGCTGCGCCCCGTGGTTTCACCCGCATAAGTCTTGATCTTGTAGGAATATCGGGATAAAAAGTATTATGTGTCAATCCTGGTTATAAACTATCTGTGTGCCAAATTTCATCAAAATTGGTCCAGCCCTTTGAGCGTGAAGAAGTAACAAACACACACACACACACACACACTCACCAACTTTCGCCTTTATAATATTCTGCCGCCCTAAGTAAAAGGGGCGCATCTGCCGAAAAGGAATGGAGAAAAATGAGCCTTAATGGATGCGCCTTTTTTGTTTAGTAAGGTTTATTTTTCTTTACATTTTTGGCCGATATGCGTCTTTTTCGCTTACTGCGGCAGTATTAGTGTGATTGAATAGCGATATCCTTCATAATGATTCAGATTGTGTGTGTTACGCAATTAAGATGCATGGTAAATTCTCAATGATAAAAAGTTACTTATCGTCCACCATCCAAACTATCTCTCCACCATTGCCTACCTATAATCTAGTTCCCACGTGATAGGACGTAGCGGGCCTAACGTCCTTTATCGAGGACAATTCCACTCCCAAGCCAATCAAACTCGCGGAAGTCAAAGGATTTTTGTTTTATCTGTTTCTTTTTACAAATTTTCGGCGGCTAACCACCATATTGCTTTCCGTTCATGGCCGGATGAAATTATTTTGGGTGGATGAGCAGTGTTTTGGCTACCTGCAGATATTACAGCAATATGTAAGTTACTATGAATCATATTTTTGGATGGATGAGTTGGACTCCTTTAATAAAGATTGGTCCTTGGCAGCTCTGGACAGAGAGAGATGGAAAGAGAGTAGGGAGGTCTTTGCCGATCAGTGGGACATTAATGACTAACAAAAAGAATTAAAAGTTTTTTTTTTTTGGAGCTGTATCTAGGGAGTGTACGACAGTCGACAATTGTGTTGATTATTGATTTTTTTAAAATCTTATGGAGCTTATTGGGATGCCCAAATACACATGTTCAGCACTGGATGGAATAAAATACTCTTTATTATGTAAACCATAAAAGTAACAGATATAAATGTAGAAATTTCACAAAGGGTGACACAATGGGCGGTCTTATCGCTAAAAGCGGTCTTTATCGATAATCGTGGATGTATAAAGTCCCATTATAACAGTTGGACAAACTTTTAGAAATCATTCAGACCACCAAAATAAGGACACTGGTAAAAAATATATAAGAAAAACGCATTAGATACTTACAAGAAAAATAGTCAGCTAACGAAAATACTCTATTAATTATTTATTCACTATTTATTATTTTAGGTCAAAATCGGGTTTCAGGTCAAATCGGTTTATGATTTTAGGTCTGTAATCTATATGGTGTACATAATAAAGAGTATTCTATTCTATTCTACTTATTCTAAAATCACTTTAATAATTTTTTTTTTGTTTGGATATCTTTGGTTAGACGTACTGAGCGCTGAGTTAAAATTTGTCCATCTATTTTAATGGGACCCTGTATAAGAACATACAAGTGGATGCGTTAGAACCAGTGATCGGAATAGGCTGAGTATATTTACCTAAACTTTAAAGAACAGAATATACTGAAATCGGAGACTTCGGAACTTTAATTATGTAACTTTCAATATCTTATTTAATCATTAAAAAAATGTTATCATCAAAATCGTTACCTGAGAAATGATGTAACATAATTATGTGTATTTTTAATTTAGTTGAAAAAAAAAAAATGTGCAAAATGTTCTAAGGAAGAATATTTAGCTAATAGAAGCTTCAATTGTAATAATTTGATGTAAAAATTTACATAGTTCAGGTTCCAGCAAATTTACCGGTAAAAATGTGGTCATAAGGAAGTCTCCGATTTCCGTCTCTGTTCTTTAAAGTTTAGGTAAATATGCTCAGCCTATTCCGATCACTGGTTAGAACAGAGAGCCAATTCCCGTAACTAAAAACGTTCAGAATTTAGTCGCAATCTCATCTCAGAGAAAGTGTCAAAAACTTGTCAAAAATGTATGGAAATTAGAATTATTTTTGACAGATTGAGACTGAGATTACAATGCGAACGTTCTTAAAAGTGCGGAAGTTATTTATTAGCACCCCAATTGCTTAACACATTACCAATTTCAATATGAATCATTTGAAGGATATTGCTAATCCATTGCTTTATATGTTCGGAAAATTTGTCTGCTCAACAACGTAAATAACGCAATGAAAGTACTTGAACCGTCAAAATGAAAGCTTTGAACTGATAGTGTTACGCAATTACCCGCCGGACAAGACGTCTCCTGTCTGTCTAGAATATAGGTAATAATACTGTCAGAAGTCAGAAGCCAGAAAGTCTGAGACCCCTCCGTGCCTCGGAAAGCACGTTAAGCCGTTGGTCCCGGCTGTTATTCGTAAATCTTTGACAGTCGTTACGGGTAGTCAGAAGCCCGAAAATCTGACAACCAGTCTTACCTAGGGGTATCGTATTACCCAGTAATTGGGTTGTGGAGGTCAGATAGGCAGTCGCTCCATACCGGATCGGACGAGAGGAGACGCCGTCGTGTCACGACTGTGGCGCGGTGGAGGACACGGCGCAACACACTCTCGAGGTGTGCCCTTCGTGGTCCGGGCCGCGCCGCAGTCTCACCGCGGCGATCGGAACGGACCTCTCGCTCCCCGGCCTGGTCAACGCCATGCTGGGGGATGAGGGGTCCTGGGCGGCAGTTGCCTCCTTCTGCGAACACGTCATGTCCCAGAAGGAGGCGGCGGAGCGCGTGCGGGAGGAAGACCCTCTCGCGGCGCCGCTCCGAAGGCGGAGGAGGGGCCGAAGAAGACGTCAGTATGACAGTCATCTCCGACTCCTCCCAGGTGGAAGCCAGCAGGCGACGGGTGCGGGGGTTTCACTCTCGCCTGCATTGCACAGGCTTACACCAGTGCCGGACGGGAATGGCCAGGTGTTCCCGGCCCATCCCGTAGCCCCCCACCCGGGGGGACATGCAGGGCCCGCCAGCTAGGCGGGCATGCGCCGGGGGGATTGTGGACGCAAAGGCTGAGTCGGATTCCCATGACCCCCCCATCAAGGCGATGAGGGAACACCGCTGAGTTTTAGTGGGTATACTGCCACTCTGGCAGGGAGTCCCACATACTCCGTTCCGTCCCCCGACGAGCGGAGATGCGTAATGTCATTTCTCAGCGAAAAAAAAAAAAAAAAAAAAAGGCAGTCGCTCCATGTAAAATATTGGTATTCAGCTGCATCTGGTTAGACTGGTAGCTGACCCCAACATAGTTGGGAAAAGGCTAGGCAGTAAGTACGTGAAAAGATTATTTAGTCATCAAGGATGGTTACGGAAATCACTGCCCAAGCCTTTGCGTACGCTCTCAGACATCACTAGTGAATACTGTTTTATTAACCCCTACATCCAAAATACTTTCAACCCTAAACTGACATCACTCCCCAAATATCCGTAAAGGCATATCATCACTGATTCCTCCCCTTAAAAGAGGTGTAATCATGGTGCAGTTTTCCATCGTTAATATAAATAAATATGTATGTGTAATCAATCTGATCCCATTCAGCGCTGGTCGCCAACTGGCATTGACATTTTTTGGTTTAAGCTTATTATTTACAAAATAGTGAAAAAGTATGAGGGGGTGACGGTGTAGTGGATGACGGGGTGGAAAGTGTGGGTTTGATTTCTAGTTGGTGGAAACTGCTTTGGTGATTGTGGTGAAGTAAAAGATACATGTAAAGATGATTTATTTACTTAATAAATCATTTCAATAAATCATTTTCATTTTCTTATTTATCTATGATGATGATGATGTATGGAAATATTATGTGTGTATGTTGTTTGTATTGTGTTTTGTTTGTTAATTTTATTGTTTTCTCGTGTTTACCTTTTTTTATTGTAATTTACTTACTTAAGTAGGTATTTTTGTATTAAATTGCGCACAGCGCCTTAAGATTGTATTCTGTAATGTTGTGCATGTAAAGTTAAATAAACAAATAAATACCTACATCAAGCTAGCCGGAACTGTCAAATTTTCCCAAACAACTTTGAACCTTATATTTTAGCGATAACGTTGAAAAAAACGAACGAACTTCTAATAAATAAATTAACGAGAAACGTGATTTGTAAACTAAAAAGAAATGGTAGCTCCTGTTTAAGAACATTTTAAGAACAGGGTTCTATTACTAGGTATATAAATTAACTACAAAGCCATCTTATATAATCTGCAACAAACGAAAACTCACTTCATAAACTACAAACGATAACTCACTCCATAAACGCAACACAATACAACTACCCTTATTCAATCACGCATAATATTTTCCAGCTACCCGCACTATTTAAACAATTCAAGTGAAGCTACCTCTGTAAACATGATCTGCGCACAAATGAATAATAGTTATTTTATTTTTCGATTGTCCACTGCGGTTCGTCGAAGCCGGCTGTCCAAGAATTAATAACGAACGGTACTGGGTTCGAAACCACGACAATCTGCTGCTCTTTTTGAGTGTGCACAATTTTTTTGTGCACATTTTTTTTACGTTTTTTTTCTATTCAGTGCTCGATAGTTTTTTGCGGTCGATGACCGTCCGCTTTTATGAATGCAATGGGCTTTTTTTAATGGATGTCTATGAGTTTTGGTTAACGATAATCATGTAGTTTAAATTGGATGTGTGTTTTCGTTTGTTTTTTAAATGTGTACAAGGGTTTGATGTGGTAGTGCAGTGTTTTATGGATAGCTTTTGCAATAAAAATGCCCTTTTACGGTACGAAGTACAGTGGTAATTTGAGTAACCGGACTAATTGTTGTCGTTAGGGATTCGGATAATCGAAAATCCGGATAATTGAATGTATGAAGAAAAGTGGGTTTTGTGCATATATGTATAATTGTATGTGTTTATTAAAAACAACAAATACATATAAACGAAAATGAATGTTTATTAAGAAATTATAAAGAGATACATTTTTTAACAAACGATGTATGAGTATTTCTCACGAAAGATGTACACGTGACGAAAAAGTTGTTATGAAATATTGTGACGAAATAGTAACCTTAGCACTAAGAGAATCTAGTTTTTGACTGAAAAAATATATGGCGCTGATATTTACCATCGCCCAATAAGAACGCTTTTAGTGTTTCCAGTACAAAATACTACAGATTCATTGAGAAATTAAAAAAATTACTGAGAAATGGCGTGACTAAAGAGTACGTGACTAAAAAGTAAAAAAAGGTGAGACATTTTGTTTATTGCGTGAAACTCAATATATTTTAAAGAAAGCAGGATACAATCAACTTTGAACCTTAAACTAGATTATACGAAGGTGCTAATTACAGAAAATTAGAACGTTAGACATACGTCAAGTAGTATTTTTTGAAGCGGCAAAGTCGTTGGTACCCATTGAGACAAAAAGATTTTGTATGGAAAAGTAAATCATGATAGTGACAACTTGAAGCGTTACACAATTTTATGAAGTATTTTCGGTCTTTGCGATATCTAATCCTAATCAGGAGTATATTTCTTCATCCCTTCGCAAATATCTTGCAAGAAGTTTCATCATTTTATTTTAATATTTTGACTCGAACTTTTGGGACATGTTTTTTCCACAAATGTACAACTATTTTGAGAAATACTCGTATGCACTTATTGGTCGTGGTTGATAGTCCGGATATTCCGTATAACTCGAATCTGTATAACTGAGGGCCGGATAATCGAGTTTCTACTACATAATACATCTCGCCTTAAAGAAAACGTGTTTATCAACAAGCTTCCATACTCCATAGTAATCCATATCACAAACAAACCGTCTCTTTTCACGGCAGGAGAAGAAAGACAAACGTGTAAACGTGAATAAAGGGCCTTACTGTATAATTTATAATTCAAAGTGCTTGTGTCAGATTTAAAATCAATTAGACGATAAATATTACGTTATGTTAGAGCTGGTAGGGTTTCTCTGATTCATGTTTCGGTTTCATTCTGATAGGAATGAGGAAATGGTAGGAAAAGGGCGTGAAGATTGTCCTAAAGGTAAATAAAATCCTGCCAAAATACCGCACTAAATCTAAATAAGTATTTTTAAGTATGTTCTGTATTTTCAGTAAAATCATTGCTATTTATTGCACAAGGAAAGAAACTTAAAATTTTCAGTCTTCAGGCACATACGTTTTCTCCGTCGTTTCCAAAATGTTTAAATTTATCAACACAATACTCCTGCTGATGTATGACTTTAAATATTTTACAACCTCCCTCAATCGAGTATTATAAAAGATTTGTTTTCAAGCAGTTGTGTTTTGTGTTTGAGTGATTTGTTAAAAGTCTGCTTTTTTTTTAATTCCAGTTAAACTAAATGCCTCGTTGGTGTATTGGTGGCGAGCGCTATTGCGGAGCGTGAGGTTCTGCGTTCGATTCCCAGGTCAGTCAAAATGTTATTGGGTTTTTCCAACAGGCATTTCTCAGAAGCATTTCGAAATCTGGCCTCGTGTCTGGTTGTTGGCAATAGGCTTGTTGTCATTACATGGGACTTCAAGTAGTATTATAGGTACAGACGCCAGCACACCAAGCTACTACAATCTGTCAAACTTTAATAGATTTTCAACTTTGTCACTAAAGCATAAGGTCCGAAGTTGATTGGGAAAATTTAACAGTTTCGGGTAGCTTGATGTACTGGCGTCTGTACTTACACCTCTGCCGGACTGTTCAAGGGTTATAGGCGTCACGTTGTTAGAGTGGAGCAATGGTGGCCCAATGGTACCTAACGGCCGCGACTTACGAGTTGTAGGTCGCAGGTTCGAACCCAGACAGGCGCTTTACTTAGTGTAAATTATTTCTTCACCGCTGCTCTCAAAACGGTGAAGGAAACCATCGTAAGGAAACCCGACATGTCCTAGAACCAAAAACTCGAAGACATGTGACATCTACCAACCCGCACTGGGCCCGCGTGGTGGATTACTGCCTACTTCCTCTCACAGAGAGGAGGTCTGTGTCCCAGCAGTGGGATCAACATACGCTGTTTATACTATGTTAGTTGGCATACCTAGGAACGATGTGTTTTTTTAATAATATTTCCAGCTAAAGTCTCGGGGGCTAAGTCGGGTGTGGGGGGGAGGGGGGGGGCCGTAGCTAAATAATAACAGCCGAACAGGTCGATCCATCAGGTTAAGCTACGCTTGCCGCGGTTGGTCTGTGGATGAGTAACCATCTTTACATACCGAGACCCCTCCGTGCCTCGGAAAGCACGTTAAGCCGTTGGTCTCGGCTGTCATTCGTAGATCTTTGACAGTCGTTACGGGTAGTCAGAAGCCCGAAAATCTGACAACCAGTCTTACCTAGGGGTATCGTATTACCCCTAGGTAAGACTGGTTGTCAGATTACCCAGTAATTGGGTTGTGGAGGTCAGATAGGCAGTCGCTCCATGTAAAATACTGGTATTCAGCTGCATCCGGTGAGACTAGAAGCCGACCCCAACATAGTTTGGAAAAGGCTAGGCAGATGATGATGATGATGATTTCCAGCTAAAGTCTACTTATCTATTATGAACATAATTATCTTTTCATGTCTACAGTCGCCTGAACCATGTTTGTCATATCGTAGCCGCTAGTGATAATGAATTTATACGATACCGCGACGCGTTTACAAGCGCCGCGCTACTAGCGTGGCGCTGCTGAGTTGGAGAATGTGGTAACTGAATGATACATTAGAAAAAATATCATCTGCCTAGCCTTTTCCCAACTATTTTTGGACTCGGCGTCCAGTCTAACCGGAAGCAGCTGCATACCACTATTTTACGTGGAGTGACTGCCTCCACAACCCAGTTACTGGGTAACAGAATACCCCATGGTAAGACTAGTTGTTAGACTTTCAAGCTACTGACTACCCGTAACGACTGTCAAAGATCCACGAATGACAGCCGGGACCAACGGCTTAACGTGCTTTTGCGAGGCACGGCGGGGTCTCGATTTGTAATTAGTCATTAATTCATTAACAATAATTTGTATCTGAATTTACATAAAACAAATTAAATTACACGCAAACAAAGACAAACTTCATTCAATTACATAAAACATATAATAATTCTAAATAATTATGGGGATAAATATAATGACCACCATAAAATGCTTTGATACCCTTAGTTTTGTAACCAAAAAAATCTACTTAATACCAGAAAAATAAAGTCTAAAAATACAATAGTACCAGCTATTTTAGTCACGACTCCACTTTAAATTGTATTCGACCACCAAATTTAGTAAATGATCACCAAATCTACAAAAAAAAACGGAATATTGTTTTCCAGGCGACTAACAACTTAAAAGGGCGACTATCAATTTGCTACTAAAAATAATGACATGGCGACTAATATTAACAGTGGGATAACAAACTGTATTATAGGCAACTATAGGCGTCTCTGAAGACTCATTCCCAGAAAAACACAAGATTGAACTTGAGAACTTAGGATGCAAGAGCGAGCGAAGCGAGCTCGTGACTTGGGGCACCCCGACACGGACAGGTTAGGTTCGAAGGGGATGACGGGGGCTCAAGTGAGCGAGCGGAGCGAGCGAACGAGCCCCCGTCATCCCCTTCGTGTTAGGTTCCTTTAAACCCTGCAGACAGAAATAGGGGCCCCGCGAAGCGGGGCTCCGTCGACTACGCCTTATTATTATTAAAGATAATAATTAGTGTACTTGATATACAACCTCGTTGTTTAATTTAAGAATGCCCATTTTCTACTTTTCATCCGCCGTCAGTAGCTGCCAACCTACTATTTTTGCTACCGTCTTTAATTATTTTTTAATCCCAAATTCAGATTAATCTGTCGCCGCGTTAAATACATGCCAAAAAAAACTACTTTTGGGATAACAATGATTTATTTGGACTCATTTTCCTTAAATAGGATAGCAGAATTTAAAAACTTTGGTTATAATTTTACTTTAAAATGTTGGTTTAATTTTGGTGATCATTTACTATTTTTGGGTTACTCATGATTTACTTGGAGTCATTTTACTTAAATAGGATAGCAAAGTGTTAAAACTTTGGTTATAATTTTACATTAAAATGCGAGTTTCATTTTGGTGATCATTTACTAAGTACTTTTGTCTGCTATTTGTTACTATATCTGGTGGTAAGTTAAGCCAATAATTATAACAATCGGATAGAGACTGCAAATCTTCTATTGCATATAGACATATTTTGTTTAATAGGAAATCTTTTAGTGAGAACGGATAATAATTGACGGTCACCCATCTAGGAACCGACCGCGGCAAGCGCAGCTTAAAACCGACACGTGCGGCTGTTATCATTTAGTCACAAACCCCTCCACATAAAAATAAATAAAATAATAAAATCTGTAAAACGCGAACGCAACATCCCGAGTTCCACGCCAATACAGCCGCTCTTTCCGATGTTGAATTTATTTTTGGCCCGCACTGATCGTTGTTTTGAGGTGCATTAATACGTACCAGCTAATTTTTAATGGATACCGAATAGTTTCATAACAGCTTTTCCTCTGAACAATTTGCGGTGACAGAATTGAAGGGAAATAAGTGAGTTTACACTTTCGAACTGTCAATTAGTTCTCTTCGGTATCAATATTGAGTTATGAAATGGTAGAATAAAAATGTGAGGATGAGTGTGTGTTGTGCAGCGATTGTTGTTTGTTTTTTTTTTTTAGGGTTCCGTAACAAAAGGACCTATTACTAAAGGCTCCGCTGTCAGTTCGTCCGTCTGTCGCAACTGTATCTTCTGAACCGTAATAGGTAGACACTTGAACTTCAAAGAGTGTGTAGGTACTACTCGTCGCTATAACAACAAATAATAAAGTTGAAAATGAAAGGTCTTTATACAAGCGGTATCAATATTGTATTATGGAATGGAGTAAAAACGTGAGGATGAGTGTGTTTTGTAGCGACTGTCGTTGGTTTTTTTAAGGGTTCCGTCCCGAAAGGTAACCCCCCCTTTTGGGGGTCCCTTTTGGGACGGAACTCTATCACTAAGGCTTCCCTGTCCGTCCAACGGTCATCGACTCTTTTGAACCGTAATAGGAAGACACATTATTTTTTTAAAACTTGTTTTAAATTAAAAGGAAATTCATTTAAAACAAATTTACAAGACAAAATTATGCAAGAAACGTGTTGTTTCGACTTTTTTTTCAGTAAATTTTTGAGCTATAAGATATTTTCGATCACAACCGTTGTTTTTCATAGTTTTATAGAGAAACACAAACTTATTTTTGCGGTCGATAATTGTTCTTCCCAACTACAGAACCCTTCATTGTGCGTGGTCCGACACGCCCTTGGCCCCTTTTGTTTTTCAGCTGTGCGATTCTGTAACCATCTCACCGTGAAAACTTAGGTGAAGTGAGCGTGGAGTGAACTGTCAGTCTCATCCCACCTGATAATTACTAGGGATTGGCCAAGCATACATTTACAATCATAATCGAGATTTTAATAATATTTTTATGTTAATTCTATTGATCATTTTATATAATTTCAAGGCTAGTATTTTAATCGTTAAAACATTACTATTTTGTGGGTTTTAATCTAGGAAAACAAAAGACTAGTCCTTATACAGGGTTATTTGTAAAACACCAAAAACCTCTTAAGAGGTCATTGTACTCGTCATTATGAACAACTTTTACTATGGGACCAAACCTGAAATCGCGAAAAAAAAATCAGCTGTTCCCTACATTTACGTTCGTACGAGTCGTCAAAATGTAGGGAACAGCTGATTTTTTTTTCGCGATTTCAGATTTGGTCCCATAGTAAAAGTTGTTCATAATGATGAGTACAATGACCTCTTAAGAGGTTTTTGGTGTTTTACAAATTACCCTGTATAAAGAGTAGTCTAGAAAAAAAAAATTAATATTCTCAGTGTTTCTGTTTTGCTATTTTTTTTTAAAAACTTCACTAAATAGTAATGTTTTGACAACTAAAATACTAGTTTTTAAATTATATAAAACTAGCGACCCGCCCCGGCTTCGCACGGGTGCAATGCTGATCACTACATAGTATAAAACAAAGTCGCTTCCCGCTGTCTGTCTGTCTCTATGTATGCTTAGATCTTGAAAACTACGCTACGGATTTTGATTCGGTTTTTTTTTTGTAGATATGAGTGATTCAAGAGGAAGGTTTATATGTATAATACATGCATAATATAGTAGAGAAACACTGATGATTTTAGAGCCATTATTTCTCGTAAAAAGTATAGGATAAAAAATCGTTATTGTGTGTTATCCATAAGAGATAGACATATACCATTGTGAATTTTTATGTAGACCTTTTTAAGGTGTACAATACTGTAGTAGATTATTTTGATCTATCTCGTAGGATTCAGCCAGCGTTTGCAATGTAAACGCAAAAAATGTGTTTATTTACGACATCACATTAGAAACCTCTAAAATTATCAGTGTTTCTCTACTATATTATTATTATGCTTGTATTATACATATAAACGTTCCTCTTGAATCACTCTATCTATTAAAAAAAACCATCAAAATCCGTTGGGTAGTTTCAAGCGCCACCGGCCGACTCCCCGGCCGGTAACACCCGCATTTTAAATCTGTAATATCTTCGAAAATATTCATTAAAATTACATACTGTAAAGGGCCATAATGATCTATATGAAATGCATAATGTTTTTAGGGTACTTAATTGGATAAGGATTAATGCTGTATTGCCTAAAATTACTTCTTAAATAAGCCATTATTTCACGTAAAAACTTAAGGATAAAAAATGGTTATTGTGGGTTATCCCTAAGAGATAGACATATACCATCGCGGATTTTTTTGTAGAACTTTTTAAGGTGTACAATACTGTAGTACATTATTTTGATCTACCTCGAATGGTTCAGCCAGCGTTTACAATGTAAGCGCAAAAAAATGTGTTTATTTACTACATCACATTAGAAACCTCTAAAATTATCAGTGTTTCTCTACTATATTATGCATGTATTATACATATAAACCTTCCTCTTGAATCACTCTATCTATTTAAAAAAAATTGCATCAAAATCTGTTGCGGGGTTTTAAAGATCTAAGCATATATAGGGACAGACAGACAGGGAAGCGACTTTGTTTTATACTATGTAGTGATGATAAATAGAATTAGCATAAGAAATATTATTAAAATCTCGATTATGATTGTAAATGTTTGCTTAGTCAATCCCTAGCATAAGTAGGATGCCACTGGCAGCTCAATCCACGCAAGTTTTCAAGGTGAGATTTTTACAGAATCGACATGCAGTAACGTGACTAACTGACAACATAGTTTCAAACAACAGACGGTAGAAAAACGAATTTAAAGGATTTTTCTTAGCTCAACTCCTGAGCTTTATATGTCATTGTTTAGGTACTGCACCGATTGATGTCACCACGTCAACGCCGGCTGTCGCTGGAAACCAGCGCTGGGACTCTGTCTCGCATAGGGTTATCGCATTTTGCCGAGCGATGGCGTGGATGTGACGCATATTTTCCCCAACTTGTTCTTTTTTGTGTGTGTGAGAGGGGCCCGTGGCTAAATAATAACAGCCGCACAGGTCGATCGACCAGGTTAAGCTACGCTTACCGCGGTTGGTCTGTAGATGGGTGACCATCTTTACATACCAAGACCCCTCCGTGCCTCGGAAAGTACGTTAAGCCGTTGGTCCCGGCTGTCATTCGTAGATCTTTGACAGTCGTCACGTGTAGAGTCAGAAGCCTGAAAGTCTGACAACCAGTCTTACCAAGGGGTATCGTATTACCCAGTAACTGGGTTGTGGAGGTCAGATAGGCAGTCGCTCCATGTTAAATACTGGTATTCAGCTGCATCCGGTTAGACTGGAAGCCGACCCCAACATAGTTAGGAAAAGGCTAGGCAAATGATGATTGTTCTTTTTTGTGTATTTTCTCCGCGTTATATTGGCCGCAAATGAACAAATGTTCTTTATTTTTCTTTTCTTTCTGAGCTTGTCCAACGAATCTTGATGTTTGATATGCGGTTATGAAAAAGAGAGAAAAAAGTTGCCTCAGTAATATCCCGAGTGAGGGGAAGCGGCAACAGCATTCTATAGGTGTTTGCAGAGAGGCTGGAGGGTCCTACAATGGGGAGGTTTACCAAGCTACATGTTGGCAACAAAGCTTGTTAAACCTTCCTGTGATTGTGATTGTCTTTTTCTTTTTTAGTGTTCCTGCATGTTACTAATGTAGTTTTTTAAGTAAGATGTAATACCAACACACTATGGGCAAAAAAAAAAAAATATAAGTGGGTGAATCAAATATAAGCCGGACTTTTTTTATTACTGGTCGCTGAGTGAAGTGACGCGCTTGGTGCTGTTGTATGTGTTAGGGGGGATCATCTAGGGGAAGGGGGGATGCGCGCCAGTAGCATCATATATGAGCAGGAGGTATATAAGTCTTTTGAGCAACGACTTATCATAAAATTTTTAACACGGGAGGGCATAAAACCTTCTGAAATTTTGCATCGATTGACGCTACAATTCGATAAGAATACGCATTCAAGAACTCAGTGTAGGAATGGCACCAAAAAAATTTCAAGTGGAGGACGCCGTTTTCACACTGACCAGATAGTGGAATCATTTGTGTGCAATTGGCTAAATGCACGACTGACTACATTCGTTGATAATGGCATCAAGAAACTTCCCCTGCGCTGGGAAAAATGTGTTAATAGAAGGGGAGATTATGTAGAAAAATAAAACATATTACATTTTTTTTCTAATAATACGTGCGAATTTTTTTTTACTTAAGTCCGGTTTATATTTGATCCACCCACGTATATACATTTTGTTTTTATTCCTAGAATACCGCAAGCTGAATTTAAATCTAGAAAGGATTTAACGACATCATAATCTCAGTATGCTTATTCCTAGTTAAGTAGTTATAGTCAAGGACCACAAGGCTAAGCATGAACACGCATTTAAATAATAAAATTAAATATTTAAATTACATATAAACAAAAGGCAAAGTATGTAGGTTCTTTGAATTATACATAATGACTGGAATAATAAATTAGGTTTGTAATTAACTAGTGTACAGTGGACGTAGATAATAAAACTGCGCTCAAGTACTAGACTAATAATAATATATAATGTTGCTATTATAGCCTTATCGAGGTATGTAATAGATTTAATTAGTTTGTAGTGTGAGGTGCCGTGAGTTTGCTTCAGATAGCGTACAGTTATCTCAACAATTCTCTTCTTTGAATTTGTCTTCTTTGAAAGCGTATATATGTGGTTATAACCTATTTGTGTATTTGTCTATTTTTTTTTATTTTTTTTTATTTTATTTTATTTTATTTGGTAAAAAAAACGATATTACATTACATTAACACTTATCAGTAAGGTATCTAAAACAAAATCAATGTAATAACCACAACATTTTCCACATTTTAACAAAGAGGTATGCTATGATGATGAGGACTCATTGGTAAGCGAGTTACCATTATTCAAGGAAACATTTTATAATGTTACAAACTAACAAACTAGTCAGTTACCACAAGATATGTCCAAGTATTCTAGTACATTAATAACTTTACTTAATCAAAGCACTTTATCATTGTTCTCTCAATCAAAGCACCTGCCATCTAATCTCTTCACCATCCGTAGTTGACTGGTAGAGAATGCCTAAGGCATTAAGTCCGCCTTTGTACCTTTTGTGTGAAAAGTTGAAATAAATAATTTAGTTCCTTTTTAGTGTGCGGCAACTGCAGCCGTCGTCGACGCGTCGGCGGCTGCAGTTGACGAGTGTACATGGATGCAGTTGCCTCTGCCGTTAACAACTTCGCTGCCAACCCCGCATATGCGGGGTGCGGGGTTGCGCGCGGAGGGCCGGTTCCGCATATCTGTGGACTACGTCTATTGCGTCTATTGCCGCTATATTAGAAATAAAGAAAATCATTTTTACACGAATAAACATTAATAGAAATTGAAATAGATAGCTCCGCGTATGTGCGGGACTGGCGCAGGGATTGAAATTTCCAATCCCTATGCCAGGCCCGCATATGTGCGGACTTTTTTTAATTTATCAATTCCATAAAAAATATAATTATTATGTATAGTTTTATGCTAATTTTATCATATCTGGCAATATAACAGCTAATACAGACTTAAAAATATTTGGCCATACGCATAACACCCAGCCGGCAGCGAAGTTGTTAACGCGTGCCGCTCGTGTGTATGCACACTTACCCGACTGTGCGACACCAGAGTTAGGGTTACTGTTTCCTCTCTTGTTACATTTTTGCTGCCCGTATTACTTAAATAATCTTATGGAGAAAACCTGGCAAGAAAATCTGGTCATGAACCTAACATATTAGAATCCTACATATTCACACATGCATCCTGCTTGCAGTATCCGGCAAACAGGATTCTTGTGTTAATATGTATATTTAAACACGTACACCACTGAACGGGATCCTGCAAATCTAAAAGGCGCAAAACGTAAAAGAACTGGATTCAGGAAATATCATCAGCTACTGCAGTGTTTTCTAACAGATTTCTTCATTATGTTTGTTTCTAAAAATATAGGGCCTTCAGTTACTTCAAAAAGTTCACAATCAGGCCTCCTCTCTGTGGGAGGGGCCGTAACGTGTAACGCGTATCATCACATGCCACCGATTTTTTGGTTTTAGGACTTGCCGGTTTCCCCACAATGTTAGGGTTCACTTTTAAAATGTGGGTCTCATTTTGCTGTTTAATTATTAGTATTCCTGTAACCAACATTTAATTACATTTTCATTTAATACTGTATCTACGATTTGACATGGAAATAATATTATAAATACTTATTATATTACAATAATGTATGTGGGTTAATGTGTGAAAAGTATACCACATTTTGATAAGCATAGCAACTGCGATTTCATAGTAGGGGTCTACCTACCTTAAACGTTAGTAACAACGTTCATCGTTCCGCTAAAAAAAACTACGAAAAACTGACCGAAATATTGTTAACAAAAAAAATGTAGCTATTCATCGGTTGGATGGCGTTTGTACAGAAACAATTAAAAATCCATTGTGTCTCGCGTGGATCCACGTTTGTTCGTGGTAACGAAGGGTTAAGAATATTAAACCATTTTCAGTAAAACATGAACCTTAGCGAAAAGTACAGGCAATATGTAAAAAAGTTCACCTGAGACTATTCTCAGGTGAACTTTTTGCAAGAATTCATGAATTAAGCGTTATCCATAATTTGATAACTAAAGAAAGTAATAAAAAATGTTCATTATGCACATTACAAACACAGTAATAATCAGTCTATAATGTCCCCACTACTGGAACACAGGCTTCCTCTCAGTGAGAGGGGGTGGTCCGTAATCCAACCCGCGGGCCCAGTGTGGGTTGATAGATGTCACATGTCGTCGAATTTTTGGTCCTAAGACACGCCAGTTTCCTCACGATGTTTTCTTTCACCGTTTTGAGAGCAGCGGTGAAGAAATAATTTACACAAAGGAAAGCGCAGGTCTGGGTTCGAACCTACGACCTACAACGTCTTGGCCAGTACACAGTAATACTAAAGTCAAAAGCCTAGTAATTACAAACAGTAATGTAAAAAAATATTTCGGTATTTGTTCATATTACGGTCAATCTACCGAGTTAAGGTTCACCATCATCGCCGCGTTTTGGAAATCAGTGGAGATAAAGTTGCCAGCAAAAGCGTCCTATAAAGAATTTCACATACAAACTACATAAACTTTTAATTTAATTATAATATATTGGTAATATCCAGTAATGCAAACAAGGACTTGCTCGGCGAGCTACCAGGTTGGGTGTCCACGTATCGAGAAATGGAGGATAAACATTTTTAAAATTTTATTTTATTTGGAAAAACAAACAATCGTACACTGTATATTATAACATTGCTAAATTGAAGAGTACAACTGTGACGTAGCATGACAACTGTATAGACTGGTATTACGTTTAGTCGGTTAACCACGTCACGTGGTTTTTGGTTTAGCTTTATTTAATTACCTAAACAAATGGAGTATAATTAGTCTATCCTTTATCCGCTTCTAATTAGGTACTTGTACCAAGTTTCTTCTAATGTCATCCTGAGACAGGGCATATAGGCTTTCAAAACCACGTAATCAAAAACATCATCATAATAATATCGTACTTACAGTTCTTTCTTAGTTATTTTTTTCTCTGACAGCAACCCAAACACCAACCCATTAGCAACCTTATGCGAATGAAAATAAAGAACACTGTGATTTTGAAGGTGGTCAGAGGTAGAAGAACTGTAAGAGGATTGTAACTTATCCGAAACAAACAAACTAAGTATAACCTTACTTTTTGTCACCCGCATGGCAGTGAAACACACATCCTTACGTCAAAACTTTATCTCCATTCAAAATATTACCCCATCTCATTATTACATCTTAGTACCACCATGATTCCAGTGCGAAAGAGAGACGGAGCTATGCATGACCGATAGCACCATCCCTTTTCCGACCGGAATCACGATGGCACTAATACTTCATAAAACAGCCCCAGGACTTATCCCCAAACATCTGGAACCCATAGCCAACACCGACCGCGTCCGCAGTATCTTAGTACAAGTGCATCGAATTAAATTCACGATTAGCATACGTAATTACTACGCTTATCGGCGGCTTAATTGCGCCGTAATGAATCAACCGACGGTTCTTATAGCGTACGTACTTGCTTACTTTCAGATACCTTTATATATACACGTTAGAAGTATATTTTCCTGGTGTACCTATTGCGGAAGGGGCTTGAGGCTAAATAATAAACACGGCACGGGTTGATCGATGGCTGAGCGGTGCCTGCCGAGGTCAGTCCGTGGATGGGTGACCATATGGAGACCCTCCCGTACCTCAAAAAGCACGTAAAACCGTTGATCCCGGCGTGATGTTTGACAGTCGTTACGGGGAGGTCCAAAAGTCTGACAACCAGAAAACGATAGGCAGATTGATTGTTTTGGAATGCATGAAGAAGCCTCCTCGTGTAGCACAGTTACTCAACTGTTCCGTCAGTTACTCAACTGAACAGAGCTCTCGGCACGTCCTGGACAGTCACACCTTTTGACTGGCCAATTCTTCCCTTGCGGTGGTAGAGCTAACGCCCGCCTGGTTTACGACCACCCTCCCACTTCCGGCGTCAAGCAGCCTGCTGTGATTCGTCGATGCGTGGGAGTTCCATTGCCTTAGGCACCTTCTGGGTACGCTCGTTCCATCATATACCTCATCCATTGCTTTCCATCAGGCGTAATCGAGGTCAAGAGCGGGCCCATTCAGCAATAAAAAAAAATAGTTAGACGTTTATTTTCCTGATGTACTTATTGCAGGAAGGTTAAGTTTTAGATTTAGACTCTTTGGACGTAGCGTTCTGTTGGCAGTTTACATAATTCGATAGGACTATAGGATGCGTTTTGGCAAGGTCTGCAGTTTTGAGTACATTGGTGCGACTACAGGTTTGTAAGTAAATGACGTAGTGGTACACGAAGAGACTTTTTTTGACGTGATAACGTCTTATAAATCGATGAACGCCGGCTGCACGCACGATAAAGCCTGACTCATTGTCACGTTTCGCCTGAGCCGAGCGTGCAAGTGAGAGCGCGGAACAACCGATAGAGAGGCATGATTGGCCTAAGCGTTCAGCTTGTGACGCATCTGTCTCTCTTCCACTCCATCGTTATCACGTAAAATTATCGTCCGTGAACCGACTTTACAGACAACCAATTTTTTTTCTATTTATTTAAAGATTTTTTATACATAAAGTACATGTCAATTCCACCTTGTACATGTCAATTTACCCTAACTTAAACTAAAATACATCTACTTACTAAAGTATGGCTTACGATTCAATAACATAAACAGCGCTTTAGCGGTTTCTGGAACATACCCACATTAGTTCTGATCAAGTAGCCTTTAAAGAACTCTCGATCCATCTCATAACGGACACATTCCACCAACAGGTGATGAACGTCTTCAATTACACCGCACACGTCACAATTTGGAGAATCTAATGAGACTTCGAAAGGTAATTGTTAATCTTCTAGAATACTTCTTTTTATTTATTTTCATACTTTTCTAATATACTCTAGTATGTTAGAGATACTTTTTATAATGTTATTTGTTTTTATAGTTTTGTTTTTAAGTAGCGGGGTAAGTTTTAGATTATTCAAGAATATTCTAAAACTTACCCTGCTACTTATGATCAAGTTGCTGTTGACGCGCAAATTAAATGTGAACTCTCCAAGATTCCTCGCCACTAAAATTTCACCTCAAAAGCGAACTTAGTTGCGTAAGAATGTAGTAAAACATACACTAATCCTGCACATTAAGTGTGTAACACGCTGTAATCCATTGCATCATAATATGTTCGACAAATTTGTCTGCTCAACAACGTAAATATCGCAATTAATGTGGTTGAACCGTCAAATTAAAAGCCATTGCTACTGATAGTGTGTTACGCAATTACCCCATCGGTAAAAAAAAAACAAAGCAAGTGGCATATTATTGAATCAGCTGATGGCTGATCAATAATTATTATGATAAATGGTCGTACTTTCAAACCAGTTTAATCATAATAACATTGCAACTTATTGAGATATTTCCTGCTCAAATTACGCACCTAATAGTAATTTAACAAAATATCACGTTTAATTACGAAATCATAATATTGCAGCCTCGCAATGGAGACACGCCTTACGCGAAACCGAGTGCAGTAACTTTGTTGCGTGGTGCATTTATTTATTGTTTTTTTTCATTGTGGGTTCATACGGTCTCTTGTTCATTCATAGAGTTGACTTGAAGTATTTGTATGCATGTTTCAGTAAGGAATTTTTTAGAGATCTGGTTTTTTTTTTTGTATTTTTGCATTCACGTGATTATTTTTTTTTGCGTTCTTAACATTCCATTGCGATTACGTTACAAATCATATGGCCAATGAAACTATTGACCAATCCTAATGACAATTAAGCTAATAATTCCAAATACACATCACAATTAATTACACAATCATAACTTTGTTTCGGTCAAATCGCGCGACGCTGCACGCCACAAGGCCGAACGCAGTAACTTTGTCTCGTCGTCTATTCGTTAATTTATTTAATTTGCAGCTCTGTATATGCGGTGTTCTAATTGCTCGGGTGCCGTTCGCCCACTTATCATAATGTCTCGCAAATCACGACTCTGCGGGAATAAATCTAGCGTCGATAGGACTTGGCCACTGGTCTGCTAGGGTTGAGTTGTGCTGAATAGTTTGGATACTAAGATTAAACTGACTGAAGCCGACTGTTAAAATGTCTTATGCATTAAGTTTGCCTTTGTACAGTATTTTTAACTTGTGCATTAAGTTTTGCGTTAAGGTTTACGTGGACCCACGCGAGACACAGTGGCTTTTTAACTGTTTCTGTGAGTACAGTATTGAACCGGTTAATAAGTAAATATTGTTTTTGACACCAATATATGTTTGCTCTTCCAACTACAAAAATTATAGGTGTATATAAGGAGCGTATAGGTGGCGTTCTGTAGTTTTTGCCTACACCCATGAGAAAAAAAAATAAGTTTATGTATGAGTACAATTATTATAATAGGTAAGCCTGGCTCTGATTAACACTCTCAGCGCCACGTGGTCCGCTGGCCGCCCACAAAGCTTGCTTCTAAAAAAATCATGGCGCTGAGAGTGTTAAGTAAGATTTATGCGAAAAGCGAAGTTGTAAGACAGGTTGCTTTTCCACGCTAAATACGATAAGTACTTACGTACTACCCAATCATTCAATTCAATTTATTACTTCTTATTATTCTTGCTTCGTTAAAGATACAATTATAGCAAATTTTTTAGGATCAAAATAATGTAGGTATTTATTATAAGTAATTAGGGTTTTTACACAGCTGTGAATAACTGACAGACCTTAATAGACGTTCTCGCTTCTTATGTAGAAGCGAGAACGTCTATTATTTTTAGACATGTACTTCAACAAATAATTAGTTAGTTTTCACTAATTTCTTTAGTAAATCTCCGGATAGCCCTACAAAATCCAGTTACGCACAAAAATGGAGCTGGGCGCACGCGAATTTCTAACATAAATCGCAAACGACTCCCCATCGGCGCGCACGCAGCGTACAGCGGCCACCGCAGTACTTTATTATGTATCAACACGAAATTATTATACAATCAACGCTATTAGTGATAACATTCAATTTGCATCTCATCTTAAAAACTAATCTTTATTAATTTTTATTAAAAATATTGAGGATTTTTGGTATAATTAACTTTCGGTTTTTAATAAGCGTGGGTATTATGCAAGCCAATTTAATTAAAGCAGTATTTAACGTTGTTATTCGTTTTTTATTTGGAAGTTTAGTTGCTATTATCCCGGATGCGATCGCTAGATAAAAGTGAATGTGGTACATTCAAAGTTCAGCAAATCTTTCAGTGCCTACAAGAATAACAGCCTTCAGAGAAGTTATTAAATTTCGAGTTTGCTTCAGAAACTGATGTTCATCTAACAACCTTCCAACGCCTTACATAGTGTATCGATCTACTCCGGCGCCATGCTATAAATGATCAAATATACACTGAATATCCTTCCTCTGTATTTACGTAGTACATAGCCTACACAAAACACCCACCTTGTACGTTGAGACTAGAAATCTATGCCTACAGAGGGGCTAGGCCGAAAATTATTGGGGGGTGGGAGGTTGGATGGCAGAGGGGTTGGGGCCAGCCGTCGCCGGCCTGATATGTGACCGGAGAGTCTTGTTCAACAAACGATGACGATGATTTAAGCTCAGGCGTTTTAAGTGTATTACTGGGAGAAATCCGGCTTTTGGGTTTAGGCTTAGATTTGAGTGAGCCTGCTATTATGGGGGGAGGCTTCTCGATTTATGTGTGCCTGTCCATTTGACGGCGGGACCGCTGGAGTCGGGACTTGCGACGTCATTTAGTTACTGGCCGCTTGTACGAAAAAGGCTTTACTTTGTTGAAGATAGTGTTTTTTTTTAATAGCACCCAATGTTTAAAATGTTCCGTACCATTATTTTTTTCTGGAATACTGTTGGCGGGATACAAAAATAAAGAAATGAAAACAAACCTCATTTCAAAGTCATCGATTACAAAAACAAGGTTTTAAGCATTTGCGCAATTTAAAAGCAAAAATAAAAGCGCATCTTATAGCATTTTTATGTGGCACAGAAATATAATTAAAATACTTTTTAAATATTTCAATGAACCACAATTGAATTAAAATGATTACTTTCTACGTAATCACGTGTTTAATGTGCACGATTAATACGTTTCAAGTGCATTCAAATGGTTAATTACACTAATTAAAAACACACGGTTATTTAATAACATCTACGGTTGTACGGCAGAATGCCTAAAAGCACAGCATCAATAGTCACGAAAAAAAAAAAAATTTTTTTACTCTTCACATTTACTGTATCCTTATGGGGCTGTTCATGTATTACGTAAGACGATTTGAGGGGGGAGGGGGTCCAAACTGTCTTATTTTTTCTTACTTGGGGGTGGGAGTGGTCTAGACTGATCTTACCTACTACTTACTGAGATCACCAAAGTAAGCAAAAATTATAAGTTTTTTATTTTTTTGCTACTTTTTGCAATTTTGGTAGATACCTACTGATCTTAGTAAGATTTAAAAGGGGGGAGGGGGTTCATCCAAGTCTTATCTTTTCTTACGTAGGGGGAGGGGAGGTCAGAAAGTGGTCATAATTGTCTTACGTAATAAATGAACAACCCCTATTTAAAACTGCACAAAAAACAAATAAACAATATTCCAATGACGTCAGAAAACTAAATTAAATCATGCATTAAGATGACCTTTCACCCTCACGTGCCTGCTACATAGTTCCATACACACTACTTGTGCCTATAGCACTGATCGCAGCTAATGTGTTTGCGTGGAAACCGGGGAGGTCATCCAGCTTTCCTGGTAAGGAAAATTAGGCTTTGGATACGTATTTCGAGAACCTTCTATCGTGATCTGTATTAGTTATGATTAATGATACCTTGTGTTGGCAGTTATCATGGTATGAGCATGTGATGTAAGAAGAAAAGAATATGTTTAATAACGGTACCTCGTTTTTGTAACCGATAACTTTGAAATGAGGTTTGTTTTCTTTTCTTTATTTTTGTATGTCGTAAGAAGAAAACTTTCTTATGTTACTGCATGGCGTCATTGATTTGTTGTTTATGGGAAATCTAGTGCCAGGCCCTTACATGCGTGGCTCTTTTTATGCTTTGCTTGTGATAGAGAAAAAAATACAAACTTTTTTATAAAAATAAAAAAACCGGCTTCCAAAAACCACTACAAAGTGAAAAATAACTTCGTTTTGGAAGTCGGTGTCGTTGGTTCCGATTTTTCGTTTTTTGACACCGACTACCGATATTAAAGTTATTTTTCAATTTGTAGTGTGTTTTGGAAATCGGTTGTTTTTTTTTTTGTATAAAACAGTTTTTATTTTTCACTTTTTAGGCATACTCATATAAGCAAGAAAAAGAAAAAGTAACCAACTATTTCTTAGTACCTACAATCAACCAATAAGTCCACCGCTGGACATAGGTCCTCTCAGGCTGCGCCACAACACTCTGTCCAGCCAGCTTTTTAAGGTGGTGGTTGGTGGTTTGTGGTGGTGTTGGTGGTAAGTATTCCTTAGTTGTTTTTCTCTCACTTTGAGTCTTAAAGTTCATGTCATTGACTCAAAAGTTGTCTAAAAATGTGTTTATTTTTTAGTGTAAGAGTGATATAGAATTACACTTAACACAGTCAGATATATAAACTAGTATATGCATGGCCAACTAATAAAGCAGCCTATTTCAAATGTCAACTTACAAAAGCACACCAGATACAAACTCAATCCTTTTACCGAATAATCCCGGACCCGTAAATTCGATATTGAATTTTTCTCGAGTTAATCTTGTATTCAAATTTTAATTATATCATTCTGGCGTTTGAATAAAAACGAATTCATTTCGTTTCGTCGGTGAATAATAATGTACGGCGAATCGAGGCTTGAATTACAGAGGACGCGTGTCACACCGAAGTGTAATGATTAGCGTACGTGATGATTAGTTTTGATGGTTTTGTTACGGCTCAGGATTCATGTTTATCGATGTTTGAGGAACAAATAGGTTTACGATTCAGGTGATGGAAAACGCAATGTCTTGTCTTGACACGTAGTTACCAAGCGTGGTAACCGATGCCAGATTCATCTCACGATAAGTTGTGATCTTGATTTTGCAGAGCACAATACAGGCTGATTATATTATTGTATTATATTTTAGGCCCTTCTGGGGCTCGTGGCTAATTAATAACATACGCATGGGTTGGTCGATCACATTGAGCTACGCTTGCCGTGGACGGTTCGTGGATGGGTAACCATCTTTACATAGCGAGACCCCTCCGTGCCTCGGAAAGCACGTTAAAATGTTGGTCCCGGCTGTCATTCGTTGATCTTTACGGGTCGTCATAGACCCGATAGTCTGACAACCAGTCTTACCAAGGGGTATCGTGTTCCGTCACTGGGTTGTGGAGGTCAGATAGACAGTCGCTCCACGTAAAATATTGGTATTCAGCTGCATCCGGTTAGACTGGAAGCTGACCCCAAAAATTGTTGGGAAAAGTCTGGGCAGATGCTAGAACTTCTGGACAAAATAAACATCACACGGCTCAACGTTACACCATCGTGTAAGACAAACTTATGGAGATCAACAATCAACTCCTACGTCTGTATCCGGAAAAGCACTTTCATGATCTCATATGCATATTGAAATGATGCCGTATGATAACGTTTAGAATATTATTATATCCGGGACAGGCTATCAGGTCGACCCTGACAGCTAAGTCCTGACTATGATTGTCATAATACTAATGAGAGCTATTTTCATTTGGGTTTAGATTGAGTTAATGAATACAGGCAGTACCGAATTCATTGGGAGGGCTACACTTACCAAAATAGCAGCTAGCTATTTGGGTAAGTAAAATAATATGACACTTCAGTTACATTTAACTATGGTTAATTTACAACTTTGATGATATTCAAGATACTTACAGAGTTTTCCAATCACTTAGGTAGGAGACAGATTTCCGTGACATATTTTGGTTCATACGACCATTAGAGTCTCGAGCCAATCTATGTTTATAAATCTATCTGTGAAACCTTTGGTGAAATGAGCTGTCAATAGTGACAACGTCTAGCATCAGACAGAATGACAGCTCATAGCACCTAAGTTTTCACGGTGAGATTTTTACAGAAAAGCACTACCAGTATCTCGGAGAAAAATTGATTGAGATATAAAAATAGAACATCGCACAGAGCATTATGCCTTTAATAGTCATAGGGAGTATAAACTCCTCACAATCTACGAGGAAGAAATCTCAAGGGGCTGTCATCTCTGCGCCTCGTAATAAGAACACATTTAAAAGGAAATCACCATAACGAATTCAAACATTAATTCAAAAGCTTAACTGCCTCTACAGTACGTTACTAACACAATCTGTACAAAGGACACCGAGCAGTCCATTTATATAATACTCGTCAATAATAATTTCATTAAAATGTAGATCTAGTTAAAAGCATTTTTTCTGATTAATTTTCAGTCGCGGGCCCCGCTCTTCTTTTTTTAATTGAATATCAGGCCACTTTGATGGCACGACGAGAAAGGGTTGAAAAAAAAGTTCGCCCTCATTTGAATAAAATAACAGCACTCACACTTTGCATTTACGGAGATATTTCAAATTATATCTGGACTCTTTTTTGTTTTAATTTTTTTTTGTTCCTCGTATTTATTTTATTTTTCCATCACCGCTCCCATCTAATTGAGTTAGGCCTCCAAATCGAAAATGTCGATCGAGTTGTAATTCAATTTATTTTTGTTTCTAATGGAGTTCGGAGCTTTTTATTCTCTTTTTTTAACTGTAATTTTGAATCATTTGCCTATTGAAGGGTTGGCTCTGTTTACCGTTGCGAGGACTTTACCATGGAATGTTTTTTATTCTTGGATCTGTTTGCGTCCTTTGTTTTTAAAGTTCCGTACCCAAATGGTAAAACGGAACCCTATTACTCCCGCTCCGCTGTCCGTCCGTCCGTCTGTCCGTCCGTCTGTCACCAGGCTGTATCTCATGAACCGTGATACCGTGACAGTTGACATTTTTACAGATTTATTATTATATATTAATTATTTATTTATTATTATATATTATTATTTATTACTTTTTTATTATTTATTTTATTTCTGTTGCCGCTATAACAACAAATACTAAAAAACAGAATAAAAAAATATTTAAGGGGGCTCCCATACTCGTACAACAGACATGATTTTTTTTGCCGTTTTTATAGATAATGGTACGAAACCCTTCGTGCGCGAATCCGACTCGCGCTTGGCCGGTTTTTTAATATCTGTACTTACCTACCCTACCTACTTAGATACTACGCGTAGTAATTTGGTTGTGTTTTCAAATATTTTGATGGTTATTTAACAATCATAATGATAAAGAAAACTGGGTTTGAAAACTTCGAGAGTATCTACAACAAGATATCATGAAATAGACCATTGAAAGAAACATCTGCCTACCCTTTTCCCAAGTATGTTGGGATGAGCTTCCTGACTAACTGGATGCAGCTGGATACCAGTATGTGGCTTTTATTACTTAGCCACAAACCCCTTACTGAAAGAAACAATTTTCTTTTCAGCCATCTTACTCAGAATCCTCGGCTTCTTATTTTATCTCGCTCCTCGCAAGATTGTATCAATTCTGAGTAAAAAGGTAACTTGATAAGAGGCGGTTTAGTAAGACTGCCTCTGTCGTGATTTTTACTCTGTTTCTTATTTTTTCGTTTAAGATTTCATTTTACGGAATAATTTCAACTTTGTTCAAGCCTTAGGTCGGTTCTTCTAGTCTAAACAGATGCAGCTAAATACCAGCATTTTAAATAGAACGACTGCCTATTTGACCTCCACAACCCAGTTACTGGGTAATACGGTACCCTTGGTAAGGCCCGAAAGTCTGATAACCAGTATCAGACTTTCGGGCTCCGTAATAACTGTTAAAAATCCACAAATGACAGCGGGCACCAACGGCACGAGGCACGGACGGGTCTTGTTAGGTAAAGATGGTCACCCAGCCACGGTCTAACCGCGGCAAGCGTAGTTTAACCTGATCCATCGACCCGTGCGACTGTTATTACTTTCTATGGAAAGTGCGAAGAAGTTAGGCAACTCAAATGTCTTGCCGATATGGTCGCATATCATGTTGGGTCGTTCGTTTCAGTAATATGTTTGAGGAGAGAAGAACAGGGGCTTCGTCATGTCTTCTCGTCACGTATTCCAAGAAACTGACGGCACGGTTGGCGCAGTGTTCACGCGACTGACTGCTGCGCTGCGTGTCGCGGTTCGATTCCCGCACGGAGCAAATATTTGTATGACAAATATCTGCTCCGTGCGGGACGTAGTTGTGCGTACAAGTAGTTGTTCCAGGTCTGGCTGGTCGGCCATATTAGCCGTAGAACCGATGGCTGTTCGGGTAGACGTGGTTCTTCAGTGGAGACCGCACATAGACAAACGTGAGGTAGGACGCTCTCAGGCTAGGTGGAGTGAAGAAATTTGCATGGTAGCTGGTAGTAGCTGGGTGGCAGTTGCCGAAAATCGAGCTAAACAGCGTGCAATTGAAGAAGCCTTTGTCCAGCAGGGGACTCCTGTAGGCTTATGATGATGAAGGCATATGCTCCGTAAAGAACAACCATTAATTAGCATTCAAAAGAGGACTATACTGGAGTAAAAATCACTCGACTTGAAACATAAAGTAGCTTTAAAAATAAGGTCAAATTCTCACCTTAGCCACACGAAACATAATGAAGATTATACATGTATAAGCATTATTATATTAGCTGTATACAAGCTGCAACAATGTCGCACGGACGGCGCCTACTCAAAAGACACTTGTCGCTTCTACGCTGATGGAGAGTGGTTGATACATTTCATTAAAACTAATTACATAATTTAATTTTGTTTTTAAAACCTGCTGTAAAATATTATTTTGAGCTTGAATTGTTATGATTTTTGCTGTTATCATGTAGCCATTTGTAAATAAAGGCGATGTCAGATGAGCTTAGGTGTTTGTTCCTGACGTCACATCGGGCCACATACCACACCGCGATCGCGGGATTCCCCCCGCCTTCACACTCGTTCGCCGACACCTTGAGCGTGCGCACACAATCGGTCGTCTCCGTATTCAGCGTACAAAAATACAGTTCTTGCAATATCGTAGTAGTTTTATTACTAAGTCAAGACCACCAGCAGCACACCTCGAGCTTGATACTCAACAGTGTTTATTTTAGACTTATATCAATGTCATAATATTAGGTTGTCTCATAAGTTCTTGCCATATTTTATTTTACTCGAATTTTCTTGTATTTAAACTAAAACGAATTCAAGAAAGTTCTAGATCTTTCTAGTAAGGATGAGAATCTTTTATGGTGAGGGTATAAATAGGCGCGGACGCAACGCAATAATTAGTCTTTAGTGAAAATGGATCAGCGTCAACTGCGAGCTATTATGCTATATGAGCATCGACTTAAAGTCTCTTCAACAGAAGCGGCTAAAAAGATTACCACTGCATTTGGACCGGGTACTACTAGCGATCGGACTGTTCGTTTCTGGTACAAGCGTTTTGACACCGGTGATATAAGCTGCGAAGATCAACCTCGCCCAGGCCGACCAACCAGTTTCGATGAATATGCTTTGCGTCACGAACTTGAGCTACATCCAGACTATAGTACGCGTGATTTAGAGACGGCGCTTGGACAATTCCACGCGACTATAGATCGTTATCTCAAATCGATGGGATATCGCAAAGTGATGTCACGTTGGACACGTCATGCGTTAACGGACCTTGACCGGGCCGTTCGTGTGGCCATTTGTCAAAGTTTGTTACCTACTTCGTCCGCACAGACGAGACTTTCTTAAGGACATTATTACATGTGACGAGAGCTGGATACATTATGAAACTAACACGCGTCATGCCTATTGGATTCCTCGCGGGCAAAACCAACCAGCCCAGCCTAAACTTAATGAACACGGTCGTAAGATTATGTTGTCTGTTTTCTGGGATTGGCAAGGAATGATTTTATGGGAACCCCTCGAATCTCATCAGACTATTAACGCCAATCTGTATACGCAGCAGCTTCGCAAACTAGCAGAGATGTTAAAAATTAAGCGGCCAAAACGACTTGGAGTGCAACTTTTGCATGACAACACACGACCTCATTGCGCCAAGTTAACACATAAACAGCTGGAGGAGCTAGGATGGCTGACTGTTCCACATCCACCGTATAGCCCGGATCTTGCGCCTTCAGACTTTCATTTATTTTGAGCTCTTAAATTTCAAATACTAAGAAAAAAATTCGAAAAATCTGGAAGTATTAAAATTGAACTTGAAAATTTTTTCGAGTCCCAGCCTGCCTCATTTTGGGAGAAGGGTATTCAAATTTTGCCCAGTAGATAGATGACTGTTGTTGATAACGAGGGAGACTATAATTGATTAAATGTATTTTTATTAATAAAAAAATATAAATAATAATTTGTTTTTTAACTGGCAATAATTTATGAGACAACCTAATAATAAGAGAAACCTACAGTGCCTCTTAATGCCAACATATCAGTAATTCTCTGTTATTTTTTGTATGTTATTTTATTTTCTTTCATTTTATGGTGTACAAAATGAAGAATATTCTATTTATCTTGACATTTTGTTAGTACAATCATCAAAAAAGAACATAAAAATGAAAAATGGTTTCCTTAAACTGTTCCCACAAAAATGTTGTTAAGAATTCAATTTTTGTATCATTATTACATTGATTTTCAGGACTATTGTTACAACAAAATCATCACTACACTTACTTCCTTCACTAATCTAGATGTATAAAACAAAGTCAAAGCACAACTTCCCGATTTTCCGAGAATTAACCACAATTATTATAAACATATAATTTATGTAGCAATGTTAAATTGGTTTTCAGGTTCAAAATCATTACTATTGTTACAACAAAACTCCACAAATTTAGATGGATATGAAAATAAACCAAGTCAAAACACGATTTTTCCAAGTATCAAGCACGCTAACTCCCACTACATTCACGGAGAGCGTTTAAGAGAGTGAGAAAAGCTCGCCGCCCCGGCCTATTCGTTTCATGAGGGCGGCCCTACTTTTGTCTTGGCTGTCGGCTGTCGGCGACCCAAACCGGGTAAGTTGGGATTTTACAACATTTTCACTGACTTTTACGAGTTTTTCTTTTAGGTTTGGTTTAAGAGTGGTTACGTAAGATGGGTTGAGTTAAACGAATGTTTTATTGTTTTTAAGCTTTAAGTACTATTCAATTACGCTTTAATATAAGTTACGGTATGGCTAATGTAAGCATTTTTTTCACGATTACCTAATGTTATAAATGTTTTACATAGTTAAGTCTCAAATGATCCAGCATTTAAAGAAGATCTTCAACTAAATTGTTTTTTTTTTTTTGTAAAGAATATAAGGGCAGTTTTATATTTAAGTTGTGGATAAAAAAGTAAGGAACTTTTTTTGATGATTACAACTCTTTATCTCGTAGACGCGTAGGAAGGCGTTTTCTATGATATTTAAAATTACCCTGTACTTATGGATGCCAACTGTAACTAAAGACTCTAGATAAGTATCTGGTATGCATACTCATCGCTTCCTACCAAACCCGAGACATTTACTCTACTTGGTAAAAATCTTAAATTCATTAATGCACTGACCGAAAACGCTTAGCCTAAACCACTGGTTAGAAGCAATATCAAGAGCTGCCCAATTTTTTAATAAAAAGAAAAACGAAATCGCACAATCGTTTTTGAAGGATTTTTGAAAATTCGTTGTCTATGTAGTTATTTTTGCCGATTGGAAATCCTACACGGCTCGCAAAACTCATAATTTCTAAAAAAAAAAGAAAAAACATAACCTCCAGACTTACTCCACTTCTTTGTCTCGTCGCCAATCTGAGAAGAATCTCGGGGCGAGGCTGAAGTGACTCACGGGTTGGGGTCGCCGGCACCCCACCGGACTTGACACTCATTTAAGTAGCATATAATTCAGTTTATTTAGCCGAATTCAATCTTCAAGAAGTGGAGAAGGGTTGCTGGCTAAGTATAAATAATAGTTTTGAGTGGAAAATGTTGTTTTTGGTACTAAAAATTTTCGTGCCTTAAAAAAAAACATATTCCTTTGCTGTCTCCATCATTTAGACAGATTATTTTTTTTTTGAGTACCTACTCTGGTATTTGGCATTAAAATGTAAGCCATCCTTGTTTGTTCAGTTACTTTATTGTTTTCAGAGTAGAAGTAGGTTGTATAGTTTATAGACAGAACACCTAATCTGTCGATAAAAGTTCAGTAGTATACAACGTGTAACGTTAAATGCGCAAAACCTCAGACACCCCAACTGATTTTTAATTCAATTGACCTATTTCACAGAGAAAATAAGTCATTAAAAAATTGTAAAGGTTTTATGTGCTGTTTTATTTTTACTGGCCATTCTGATCGTTTCTTGCGTATGCGACGACGCGTTATCGAAGGAGGAGTCGTCACCGGGCCGCTGCGCCGCGCTGACAGCGCGTTGCTTGACCTATTAATAAATAGACACGGCAACGTTTTTAATGAAGATTTTTTGAAAAATGTGACCTATATTAAAAAGTGGTTCAATTCATTCTGCTCGTTATTCTGATCAAACTATTTTCAGGTTTTGCGCATTTAACGTTACACGTTGTATAGGTATGTAGGCCCTACCTATAAAAAAACGAGGCGATTCCAATTTCAGATATGTGTAGTTATACACTAGCTTACGTACTGACATAAGCTAAAAACTGTTATAAGGTAAATATCACGATAACATCAAAATTCTGTGTCCTGTAAAAAAATACATCGTCAATAAAACTCAAGGAGGGACCTACTGAGCGGCTAGCAAAAGGACGATTTGATCAACTCGTCGCGACGATAAGTGGATCTATGCTTCATTCGCACTAACGATCAAATCATTTTGATCCTCGTAGAAAAAGTAAGATTATTCACTCAACAAGAGCACAAAAATGATGTGTGAGGGTGGGTGATGAGGAGATTTTGAATAATTTTATGTCTTTTAAAGTACACAACTAGGTCATTTAATTATCCATGGATGTTTGATATGTTCTCGTTGCTAGTGGTGCCGCCATGACATGACAGGCTTGGTTATGTCACTGGCTAAACAAGGCTTGAAACTCAATAGCTGGAAATATATCAATTTATTTTAAACCCGACCGCCCGGTGGGATTTCCCATCAGCAAAAATGACGAACTTCCATACAAACATTTATCCTCCTATTTAACCCCTTCAGGGGATGAATTTTCATGAAAAAATCTTAAGTGCTAACCCAACGGTTTAGGCTGTCAGTGAATCAAATATTTTTATTAAATAGATGGCCAATAGGTAGCTAGCATAACTTCAAAAAAATCTTTGCAAGAAGGTTTTAACATCAAGCCAAGTTGTCGCCAGCTTTTTATAAGAATGTAGTTCTGTCATCTCTTCAGCCCTAAAAGAAAAGGGGTGATTTGGAAGGGTTGTCAAACCTTTTTCTTTAAATAAATTAGCGGAATTGTGTTCTTTCTCGTGCTAATGAATGTCTTGTGGACTCGACGTCAGACCTGAATTAATTCCGTCTTTAATTAATTGATTTTAATGAGAATTCGACGAATTTATCAACTTATACCCATGCTAATTAAGTAAAGTTAATATTATTCAGTCTGGTTTGTTTTGGTATACTTACTTGGAATTTAAATAAGTAGATTAGGTAGGTACTAACATACGTAATTGAAAATAAATTAACAGATACCTATAGTTAATTTAAGTTGAGTAAACGTGCATTTTTCAATGACGTATAACTGAATAGGTATATATCCACGTAAGTGATAATAAGGCTATTTTTATAAAAACCAACTCTAAAATCCGGCACCCTAATTGCGTAATACACTATTAATTACAATTTGAATAATTTTGAAGGATATTGCTAATCCATTGCTTCATATGTTCGAAAAATTTGTCTGCTCAACAACGTAAATAACGCAATGAATGTTGTTGAACTGTCAAAATGAAAGCCATTCCTACTGTTAGTGGTTTACGCAATTACCTTTCAGTTCTTTAGATGAGAAAGAGCTTCAATTACATGAAATTATCGTGTTAAAAATATTAAATAAAAAAGAAACGAAAATCCCAATATAACACACCTATTGTGCGCATTATAAGTATTAGAAGCGTGTGTTTTATCACTGCGACAATCAAAACGTACGTTCCCGACCGCAAGTTTAATTATGCAAACATCAAGCCGTCGCCAGATTTCTCATTAGAGCCAAGATAATGACGGTACACACTGTCGCAAAATTAGATAGCAAGCACGCACCCAAACAGATATACGCGCCACATTAACATAAACCGAATTTGCATGTAAATTACATTTTACAGCATCTTAATTAAAACATTTTGGCATTATAAATGATCAAGCGGGGGAGGGTGGTGTACCCCTGACCTTAGCGCCTCCTCCCTCCGGTTAATTCGATAGTTTGAAATTTGGAACATTTGAATTTGACGTTCGATTTTATGAATTTGTTTTTTTTTGCGTTTAGCGGGAAACCAGCATTTTTCGTTTGGCAGTTATTGACAAAGCCAGTGTTATTTTTGGAAATGTCATTGGATAGATTTCAAACTGTAGCGTATCCAAAAAGGTTTAAACTTTTCTTTAAAAAAAAAAAATGCCTTGTCTCTTTCTAACACTTAATCCAATCTCTTATCTATTAATATTATAAATGTGAAAGTTTGTGAAGATGTTTAGATGTTTGTTACTCAATCACGTGTAAGCCGCTGAACTGATTTGTATGAAAATTTCGACCATTTCCTGGATTAATACATATTATACTTTTATCTTCTTAGTAATAGTTCAACTTTTATCTTAGGAAAGTTACTTTTTACGTGGGCGAAGCCGCGGGCAGAAGCTAGTAGTATTATAATTTACTACAATTCTACTATGTCTTTAATCTTGTACAAAATTCACTACTTACAGATTTGGATATTTTCTCCCTAAAAACGTAGCAAACAAGCAGACACACACACACGCGCCTGTATGTATCATAATGCTGCTACTGTTTAACCGACATTTTCCCAGCATTTAACCCTCGCACTGCAGAGTTACCGCGATGCATCGCCATGACGTATGGTTGACCCTCGACGTATCTACGTTGCACAGTCAAGTGCAATGCAAGAGTTGTAAGCACTCAGATACACGTGTTTAGAACTAATTATGAGATGGGACGTTTTACACTACGTTACTTTTCTTTTATAGGAAGAGATATTTTTTTAAGACACCTATTTAGGTTGGTTGTTAGTTTAACGCATCAGCTGGGTAAGTGCGTAATACCGATAGAATGGTAATTGATCGCAATGCCTTCCATTTTGACAGATCAACCATGTTCATTGCGTTATTTACGTTATTGAACAGATACATTTTTCAAAGGAATGGATTAGGAATTTCCTTTAAAATCGGAGAAGATTGAAAATGAAAGTGTGTTACTTTTTTGAGGTTTTGGGGTTTTGGAGTGCAGGTTTATTTTTTTTTCTGTGACAAAAACTACGTATTATCTTCATAAATGATAAGTTTCCCAAAATCAAGCTCACATTTTTGTGATTGTCTTCCGATTTCCACGTGGTTTCGGGAATATGAGTGCATGAAATACATGAAAAATACTAATTAAAAATCGCGACATGCAAAAGAAACTTAAGAAATTTCGAAATCTGTATTTAAATCTAAGTTAATTAAAAATTTCATTGGCTGACCAGCCCCATCGGATTTCTTAACAACATTTACATGAGATTAAAGGCAAAAATGTTTTTTTCAGAACAACCCCTCCTTTGAGGGTATTAACTGAAAGTTCTTTAAATAAGTTGGCAATTAGGGGTAACATAAAATTACCATAATTGTATAAGTTCGTGCTGTTTATGTTTCGACAATAACGATTTTGTCTGTTGCAGTCTTCGTGGTGATGTATAATGAGAGTAGACGAAATTAAACAACTTGGAAATAGTACAGTATTTTTATCTCACGAAGCGACGCGTGCTTTACTTGTGGTACCCAAGTGTACTAACACATCGTGAAGGTGCGTTTGAAGACGAATAGCGTCAGCCAGACCCGTCTTTCCCATTGGGCACTCTGTGCAAGTGCCCAGGGCCCCGCGATCGACGGGGGCCCCGGCCTGCCCTAATAAAAATCACTCTTTGCAGCGGCCGTTCCATTCTACGCATTATTAGTACACGATTCAATGACAAAATAATTGATTTGCAGTGCGAATTTTAAGCACCAACCTGTGAATGCTAAGAGTTACTGTTCCAAATCATATTACAATTATCTATTTATTTATTGTGATTGTAAAGAAATAAAAATATTTGTTGAATAACTTTAGAAATTTGCTTTTCTACTCTTATCTACACAGGCTCCCCATGATACTTATGTGCCCAGGGCCTCCAATAGGTTGAAGACGGCCCTGGCGTCAGCACATAATAAACACACGCACACACATCTGTCTTCGCCATTTTTTCGGACGGTACCGAGAGCTCCTGCGCTTACACATACACATTCACAGCGTGTAGCCACAAGTAAAGCGCGCGTCGCTTCGTTAGATAAAATACTATAATACCAGCTTCGTCTGCGTGGAGTTCGGATATTATCCCACGGGAACATAGTACCGGGTTAAAAATATCTTCTGTTCTTACCCAGGACATAGTCTACTAACATGTGTGCAGAATTTCATAGAAATCCGTTCAGCCGTTAAGGCGTATAAAGGTAACAGACAGAGTTAGGCTGCCTGTCCATTATGACTGAGCGAGGCTGCGGAGCGGAGAAACGGAGAAATATTAACCAATAGAAAAATGACATTGAGATTTTATGCAATCCTATTGGTTGATGTTTCTCCGTTTCTCCGCTCCGTAGCCTCGCTCTGTGTCAATGAACAGGCAGCCTTACTTTCGCATTTATGTACCGAGTAAAAAATTACAGCTGGTATCCACTGGATGCGGTGCGAGATGATGATGATGAACTTGGTTACCGGTTACTGTCACCGGTTTGGAGTGTGATAAATGGGCCTCCACGAGTGAAGATACTTAAGTGCGTCTCTTGCGCTCCTGGATGGAGACCTAGTACCACCTTGCTGACTGGTTGTACAGCATGAGCTATAGAATCTCGAACGGCTACGGGACTAAAAGTTTGATAGTAACATCTGGCTACAGAGAACTCTGGACACTAACTAAATTTTGTCCATTTTAACCGAATCGTTGGTCTTGTGGTCGCAAACGCTATTGCTGAGTATGAGATCCTGGGTTCGCTTCCCAGGGCGGGCAAGATGTTATTGAGTTTTTCCATCAGGAATTTATTAGTGGCGTTAGAATTTGCGCCCAGCTGTTGCCGCCAATAGGTTCGCTCCCTATTACCTACTTGGGACTTTACTGGCGAAACGTGAGTGAACTATGAGTATAACTCTGTCTAAACCTTCAGGGGTTGATTACAGCCTTGACGTTAAGTTAGAAAAAAAAGAGACATAAACAAATCCTAAACTCGAAAACAAAAGCAATCATAACATCCTAAAAGCTAAAAGACTTGAAACTTGACACAAATGTTTTGTCATACTAGTGCCGGACTTTTGTCCCGGAACAGGAATAAATAATGAACACTGACGACTGCTACTTCTGTTGCTAAAGAAACTAAAAAGTAACGGTTATAGCCGTTGGCGATCCCTCCGTGAGCTTCGTTGCGCTACACTAATTTTAGCAGAATAGAGATACGAATGTGATGTTTACGCGGACTGATGGAGGTCCGTCAAAAAGCATTTTTTTTTTTCGTTTTGTTGCGTTAGTGGCTCGCGGTCGAATATTGAACTTCGTAGATTATTCGATTTGTGGGGAACGGTGGGGTGTATTTATCTTTCTTTAATAATGATCTGCACTTTGTCGTAGTAGAAGGGCCATAGACAGGCATTTTGTGTTATGAAATGAGAGGGTTAGTCTGCTTTGATTGGCATCCGAAGATATATGATGACAGACGTTACGTATGGCCTTTTGGACATTCGTAATTCTAAAGCTAAGTTAGCGGTCAGTGACTGTGTCGAAATTAAAATCTGACGTTTGACCCTTTTTCCCTTTCCCTGACACAATGTTCCCAACATTGTGTCAGGGCATAAATCTAAGAATATATACGTGGGGCGTTCAATGTAAGTAGTTGTATGTAAGTACAAAATGAATGAGTAAAGCAGTTAAATCATTATGGGACACTGACCATGGAGTCCAAAAGCTTTTTATTACGTTAGCGATTGTTTTTTTTTTTTTGTCTGTGTATTATATTTTTACAGGATGATAATCATCACTAGTTACTTCGAACTGGCCTCAAATACCGTGATTTCATTGAATAGGGAAATTTGAACTAAGCGTATTGATTATTTTAATACTGTAATGCCACAGTGTAATGCGAATCCTTCTAATAAAGTACGCACAGAATTTGAACCAATAAGAATGGATGCCACATACACCTGCCTCTATTAATTTCAATTCCAACAAAACTATTTAACATACCATAAATATATCAAGTGAGAGTATCTTGATGTTGTTTAAGCATTGCGTGTGTTGACGTGATCAATTTTATTATCTGTGGACTCGTTCTAAGTGTGAAGCCATCTCATTTGCGATTATTTTAAGTTGTGGCCCGTTTGTATTAAAGTTATGCCCCTTTCGTCTTCTAATTACAAAAGGTGCTATGGTGTGTTGCCCTCTCTATTTTTTTTTTCAAATTACATGGACTGGTAGAATTTTGAAAGAGTTTTTATGTGTCAAGTTTTTATTTGCAATGTGTGTTTGGAATGAACTCAGTACCTACTTATCGTGTTTAAAGATTGATATAAAAAAGTAAACTTATAACGTTATTCACCTAATTAAATTGATCAGAACGGTGCTGCTTACATATTTTTGCTGTAGGTTTTTGCAGATTAAAATCTAATAGCAAAAATTATCATGATTTGGTAATTAAATGACCCTACAAAAGTAGCATGTAGGTATAGTTGTTTCAATTCGATAAAATATATAACTATGTATTTTGAATAAAAACTATCACATACCAACATACGCCGACTAAAGGAAATATTTATAAAACAAGTACCGCGTCGTTGAAGTACAAAAAATAATAACTCCACCAACAATACGTTCAACAACTCTTAGCGCAAAAAGAAAAAGCAGAAAAATAATGATACAAAGCTCTTTATTTCACACAATTACAGCGATATGTGGAGGAGACGAGCCGTTGAACATACACAATTAGTCGCTTTTTCACACAACAAGCCACAGCATAGCAAACTTGTGAAGCGAAAAAGTTTGCTCCACCAGTAAGTCAATAAGTTCAGAGCGCGTTTTGTTAGCATGTAGAGATTTCAAAAATAGGTTGTTAAAGTGTAGACGCTCAGCGACTGCAGCGCCGTGAAAAGTAATGAAAAACAGGCGCCTAGTGTCAAGTGTAAATCGCCTTGTTAATTTCACTAGCCCTGCGGCGAATTTCGCCGAGGACGCATTGTGTGTGCCGGCTTTATGTCGCGTCTTCCCGTTGTCTGTACACGGCTTTAATTGCGCGCGTCATTGGCGCGCTTTTTGAAAAAAGAATGACGTGTAATTAACGCGCGAATATGGAACGTGACAACGCGCGTTCTGAGGGAGCGATTTTTTTTAATTTTTTTAATTAGGCACACGAAGGGTTGAGTTCGGTGTTTTGTTTTTGTTCGTTTTTATTATTTTGTTTTTATGAGTCCAGTTATAGCAAGCGAATTTAAATTATAATGAATAAATTAAAATGCTTTTAGTAAATCAATCGTATTGATTATAATTATTATAACTTGCTGTATTTGACACCTTGCATTCGGTTTTAATATAGCTTTATGCCATCGCTTTCGTTTCATATATTGTAGATAAACATCTTTTCCTTTTGTGATAGAGAAAAGTAAAAATACATTTTCAGAAATTAGGAACTAAAAAAGCAAGCTGAACATTGTTTTTCGCAAAACAGCCACAAACTACTCCTCATTGACCTAAAACAATTCCATAAACATAATTTACTGAGTAATTAATTTGATGTATACTTTCGCCGTTTCCCGTGTCTGTGGATTGTAAATAAATAAAAAATAAATATAATTTTTTTTGAGGACAATGACTGTCCGAAAAAAGCGATGATACATGATCCTCGTTTGGCTGGCTCGCGCACATTTTTTTTTTATTAAAAAAAAATCACATTAACGGCCTTCATTGGGGCGGCGATAAATAATGCCCTCCTTATTCAAATTTTTGTTTTGTTCATCCCCCACACGTTATAAATGAGACTTATTTGGAAACGAATGATAGGGAGCGATAAAATTCTCGATTATGTTAGAATGTGTGAGTGCAGGACGAGTTGGTAATCGGGCCATTTATTATAAATTTAAATTTTATTTTTACGCGCATTACCTGTACCTGTACTTATTTGGTTACGTATTTTTTTTAATTAATCACGGCAGCTAAACGATTTTTACAAGTGATTGCAGGCAGATATACCTTTATTACGAACAGTTACGACACGTATTGCATGATGTTACCTATTTATAAAAAAAGTCTCATCACCTTATGGTTAATTAAATAATATCTATAGGTATGCTCCTTTGTAAAATAGTTGATTCTCTCAACTGAAGCCGAAAATACCCTCCCGGACTGCTTATTCGAGCCATCGAAATCAAACCTTTATAGGTATAACCGTTTCAGACCGTTATACCTATTTTTGAATTTCGAAAACAATAAAATAACTATAGGTCAAAAAAAGTTTTTATTCGGATTTGAAGCCGACTTATGTACTTGCCATAATTTTGGTGATATTGAATTCACGATGATCTAAAGAGTTACAGACCTTTATATTATACAAAAAAAAGTATTTTCAAATAAATACTTCTTAATCCTTAGAGTTGTATGTACCTTTTTGTGTGCGAAAAGTTTAAATAAATAAATAGAACATCTTTACAAGAACACTGGCTGAATTCTCCGCGAGTTTCAAACTCTCAAAGAAGAATCCTACCAAGTTGGTAGTACATGCATACCATTAATGCAACGATCCTTAAGGACCCTCGACGCTCCTCAATCACGACGGATGGGTAAGGTCGCTGCGATTTTCCTACTGACCTTCAACCGTTGCCAACTGATGCAGCTAAGTGGGATGCTTTGTCTCTTTCTAGCTGAGGAGTGCCGACTACATCTTGGTCTGTTTCTGGTTTGGGAATTAGGATTTTGCGATAGGGACTTTTCATTAGATCAAGAAATGAAAACATATTGAGGACGTCTGAAAAGTTTAAATCAAATATATGATAACGTTACCGTTTAAGGGTGAGTGAGGGTGGGTGATTTTTCTTTCTTTGTGAGTAAATAAACCTATTTTTCTTTCTTTCTTTTTTTTAACTACAATATTCTTTCAATGCTTTCAAATCTACCATTTCACTGTTCGAAGTATCGGTAACTGAGGTATTTTATTTTCTGTAACATGCACTTTACTTTTCTGTACTACAAAATTTGCGTATCAAAGAAAATGTGGGCCTTTACGGCACACACTCGTCTTCCTACCACCTACTGTCAGATATACCTAGCCAATATTACTACTAGAATACAAACCCAAACAGAACAACACCGCCTGTTCCCCATACATAATGTATGAACTTAAAGAAATGCAATGAAATGATAGAATGATCGCTCCATTGTAGATAAACGGGCGAGTTCTACTGGCACAATTGAATGATGACCAGCCATTGTGACTATGTTTAGAGATCCTGCATATAATGCCTGGATAGGTGCTCCAGAGTCTATTTCATCCACTTATTGCGACGTATTACGGCTTATTGGGTCAGTATGAGCATGTTCAGCTGGTAATTGGTGACAGATTTGGCGTGGAAGATTTTTGCACGTTGCGTCTTGGGAGGATTAGTTAACTAGGTAAGTATTGCTTTTGTGTGTTCATTGGGAGGATAGACGAGCGGACATGAGTCATTGGTATTGAGGAAAACACAACTATGTCTATGAGATCAGTATACCTACTTATATGGTCGTGAAAATTGGCAAAAACTGGGTCGTATCCGGCATTGGTACATTTAGAATCAGAATCAGAATCAGAAATATTTATTTGCCAACAATGTAGGTACAGGTTTGAGATGGTACAGAACAGGATGTTTCCGCTACATTCTACCTTACGGCATGCAAAAACATTTAAAAAAAAATTACATTGGGATTAAAATAACAAGACATCAAAAAATTAATACACATAAATAAATTGTCAAATAAAAAGGCTGCGTTTAGCTATAGAATGCTGACCATGGTTTTATTATTGTTGTCATTAGTAATAACCTGTTTATTTAGTTTCCTTCAATGGTCCTAGTTCATCATTTGTGACTTCAAGTGACAGCTATGTAAACAGAACCCAGCATTGCATAAATATGTAAGCGGTCACGCCCTTTACACCTGGAGGCTTTTATTTAATTTAGATTTATTATTTTTTTGCTTGAGTACGGATAGTTTTTTATTGTATTTGTTGGTATATTGGCGTAGCTAGCTGACATATTGCAAATAATTTAATTTAGTGTTCTGTGTCTTGTAACGTTAATTACTTCGCATAACTTATATTGTATTCAATCAAGTATTTTCTAACTGAAAAGACATCTGTGCTGCTGGGGAGTTTGTTGCGCCACTTCTTCTTCCCAGCGAAAGCACTAGGAAGTGGTGAAGGGCGGGCGTTTTGGGGGACTGTCTTTTGTAATTTTGACGTTTGAAAAGTGCTGATTCTCAGCCTAGTTTGAATAAATGACTTTTGATTTTGATTTCAATGAAGGAAATGAAGGTATCTTCCTAAAGAGTGCAATCGCATTTAATTATTATTTTCTAACTTTGCATTAGGAAGAGATCTTATTTTGAGCTGAAAACAGAGGGGCAATTCTCGTAATTTTAAGAACGTTTACAGTCTAATATCAGTCTCAATCTGTCAAAAATACTGCTGAGATGAGATTCCGACATTTTGAACGTTTTAAATTACAGAATTTGGCATCATCATCATCATCTGCCTAGCCTTTTCCCAACTATGTTGGGGTCGGTTTCCAGTCTAACCAAATGCAGCTAAATACCAGTATTTTACATGGAGCGACTGCCTATCTGACCCCCACAACCCGGTTACTGGGTAATACGATACCCCTAGGTAACTTAACTGCTTATCAGACTGTCGGGCTTCTGACTACTCGTAATGACTGTTAAAGATCTACTAATGACAGCCGGGACCAACGGCATAACGTGCTTTCCGAGGCACGGAGGGGTCTCGGTATGTAAAGATGGTCACCCATCCACAGACCAACCGTGGCAAGCGTAGCTTAACCTGATCTATCGACCTGTGCGGCTGTTATTATTTAGCCAAGGGCCCCTCAAATAGCAAATGAGCAAATTGGCCTTCTGTTCAAAATATTAACCAGTATGCTGGTTGGTAAATAAGACGATCGTTGAAACAATATCGTTTCTCGCATGGGTTCTTTTAATTGGCTTCATGTTTACACTCTACAGTATCCTACTTACAAAAATACCAATACATCAACCTCCCTTCGCGAAGGCTCAGGTGTATGCATAGATACGTATAATATCAATAGTAACTGACCAAATATCAGCTGTCTAGCGTTGCAAAGTGACTGTGTTCTATAAATTATATGGAGTGAATGTCTGCATTGTTGCCAACCTTTTTGCGTTATGATAAGTAGATGAGCTTTTGTTTTTGGACTTTGTTTGAATGTGGAATGCTTATTTTTGTTCTTTTGTTTTTGTGCACTGGCATCTATCTAGTGTCATAATTAATCAATTATTAGATAGTTTTAATGTAATAGGTAGCAAGGCGATGAAATCCTGATTTTCGTTAAGTAGATTAGAACATCTTGGGAATTTAATGGTTAAAAAAATATATCTTAGAAATAAAATACCGAATTTGTATTTATTAAAAAATACTAGCACGTTAAATTATTACATTTTTCGAAACTAGATGTTATAGGAAGATTTTATTTCGCATAGTACGTAAAGGACCAAACGTGATATAAACAAACAAAGGCTTAGTAATAACACGGTTTCCTGAAAGTAGAAATTGGAAATGGATTTTTAGGTACAGGCACTGCTACTATGGTTACCGTGCCGACATTTTCAGGTAAAAATTTAAACTATTTCTGTGAAAAGAACTCGGTAAAACTAGCTACAGAAATTCACACGTATTTAGGTACTCTACCAAATGCGAATGAAATGAGACAAAGGGGAGTGAATGGTACTTATACATGCAGTAACAATTTTTGGGAAAGATGCATACAAAGGTAAATGAAAGGCTAATGAAAGAATTGATGATGAAGTAGACGGATAGATATTTTAGAACTATAAGAGGAAAATCAAAAGAATACTGCGGGGTAATAGCGTAACACACTTGCAGTAGCAATGGCATTCATTTTGACAGTTCAACAACATTCATTGCGCTATTTACGTTGCTGAGCAGACAAATTTTTCTAACATATGAAGCAATGGATTAGCAATATCTTTCAATATCATTCAGATTGTAATTAAAAGTGCGTTACGCAATTAGAGTACTGCCGTGCGATTCTGTAACCATCTCACTGTCAAAACTTGGGTGAAGTGAGCGTGGAGTGAGTCGTCAATAGTGTCAATCCCTAGCATCAGCATGACTCACAGCTCACTCTAAGCTCACTTTACCTTAGTTATCACAGTGAGATTTTCACAGTGACAATTCATTCACTGAAAGCCTACGCGCCTTCTTTATGACGGCTAGGGTGAATAATAATAAACATATCCATATGAAGGGACATCAAATAAACGACACACACCACGCTCTTTAAACCACCCATCAAAATCAAAAGCCAATTAAAAAAAAAACATCAGCTTATAAAACTGCAATGATTATGAGAACGTATACGAAATATTTTTCAAAATTTCCTACCCGAGGTTATCGACAACTGGTAGGACGCTTAAATTACGGGGCAGGCACAATTTTATCTGCTTTTTTTGCCCGAGCCTAGGGGTGGTACGGGTTTTTTGGACTTATTTTTTATCGAGCGCTTCGAATGGACCACTTCAATGTAGGGGTTAAACTGTCTGTGCAACGAAAACTACGTTTTGTTACCTATGCGTACGTAGGCATATGTTCTATGATGTTATTTCGTTATTAAAACGGTTAATTGCTAATCTGAACGTGTGATTGGCTGGATGAATTCTGAATGATGTTGTTTGTGAAAATTTTGTTTTTGATGAGCAATAATTTTGTGTAGATTGCTAATCTAAATACTTAATTTAATTCGCTAAACGTAAGTATTTCAATCATCTTCCAACAGTATGACATATGAAACATCGAATGATAGATAATGATTATTTTATTAGGTTAGTAGATATATTGAATTGAGTATGTATGTTTTATGGTAACAATTGTATTTTTTTTTCTTCTAGTGTACAATAAAGTATGTATAAATAATAAATAACTCGTTTTGTAAGTCACGTCATAATGTAGATTTTTAAGCGTTATTCTTATAATTATGTTGTCTTCTAGAGAGATTCTATATATCTTTAATATTGCATTATATAATCCAAAATGGAGGGGCCCGTGGCTAAATAATAACAGCCACACAGGTCGATCGATCAGGTTAAGCTACGCTAACCGCGGTTGATTTGTGGATGGGTGACCATCTTTACATACCGCGACCCCTCCGTGCCTCGGAAAGCACGTTAAGCCGTTGGTCCCGACTATCATTCGTAGATATTTGACAGTCGTTACGGGTAGTCAGAAGCACGAATGTCTGACAACCAGTCTTATCGTATTACCCAGTAACTGGGTTGTGGAGGTCAGATAGGCAGTCGCTCCATGTAAAATACTGGTATTCAGCTGCATCCGGTTAGACTGGAAGCCAACCCCAACATAATTGGGAAAAGGCTAGGCAGATGATATATAATCCAAAATGGGTTTTCTAATAACTATATTGATTTTTTTCTAAGGTCGTAATCACTGGGATTCAATACCTATGCCATAATCACAATACTAAACTGAAGTGGGACTGGGTTGGCCACGTCTGCCTTATGCCCAATGAGCTGTTTGCTAAAATAACCATTACGTGGAGCCCTGACGCAGCCAGAAGGCGTCGCGGCAGACCTCGTAGAAGATGGCGGGACGAGCTGGAGAAAACAAACGAGCAGTTGTCCATTTTAGCCCTGGATTGGAAGAGCTGTAAGTCATAACGAGAGACCACGGAGGAAAGAAAGCTTTTACTCCGTGCGAGAGACCTTTGCCGAGCAGTCGCATGATGGAGGCTAACAGTAACAGTACTCACAAAACTTACAAATGAGTAGCCAGAACCAATAAGGAATTGCGTTAGAAGCAGAAGAGGATTTCTATCCTTCATCTTTTGGCTTCTATAATTCTCGATGCACGCATATCTTTGGCTTTAATGATTCTATGTCTTTATTCAATGCTGATTTTATTTTCCCTGAAGCTCTAGTTTCTCTAACATCACAATTTCCAAAATCCTCTGTAACCTATCCACTGCTGCAAAAACACGTCAGTACCACGTCAGGCCGAAATCAAAACACGCATTGTACGACGTTTTGTTTGCGGCTCAAAACAGCGTGCAATCTGAGTAGCAAAATCTAATCCAACGGCTTTGTGCTTACTTTCATATTCGCTGCATTGACAGCTAAAGGACGGGGTAGGGTTGGCGAGAGTATACATTAATATATTTGAGCATTTTAACATTTTTCGGAAGCATTTTTTTTTTTTCGAATTTGAAGATGTGGAAGGAAGGATTTTGCATTAAAGTTTTTTCTGCCCCTCATTAGTGTAAGTTAAGTAATATGTTTGTTTAGTATATTATGAAGTATTTTGCCACCATTTATAAATTCTAGAGCCTTTAGTATTATTATAATAAATAATATGTGTTACTCGTATCACCTATCCGCATTCGGTTAGACTGGAAGCCCACCACAATATCGTTGGGAAAAGGCTAGGCAGATCGATTTGATTGATGTGTTATCACCTGTCCTAAGATTACTGGTTAACCTGTGATTGGCGACTCGGTAAGTCCGGGGCTATTGTTACCTATTACTTAAGTTATATTATGTACAGAAGCCGTTCGTGTAACTTAATAAATAAATAAATATATATTTGACGGAGAAGGCAGTGTGTCTCGTTACCATCAGCCATATTTTAATTACTGTGGGCGTACTATGGGTAGTGTTTGTTATTGCGCAATAGAAAAGAGTTTGTTTCGGCATTTCTTCACAGAGTAGTCAGATAGGAAACGCCGACCTCAACTAGTTTAAAAAAAAAAACGTGATTGACATGTAAAAGTGTTTGTACAAACGTACTTACAGAAAATAAATCATTTATCATTTATCACGATTAAATACAAGCACACTTAAAATAAGACAGGCACAAATTGACACAAATTGTCCAGAGTCCACATTATAAGTTGGGCTATATCGTTAAACAGAACAACACTTTTAAGATAGCTAATCACAAGATAAAACAACCAACCGATCCAGTCCTTAAGGAATAAATTTATCACAATCTCAATCAAACCTCGTCCCAACCCTAGGCAACCAACACATGCACAGTAGTCGTACCGACCGCCTTATTAATAAACATACGCTAACAATAAATAATTGTTTATAATGAACTTTATAATATATTAGTGCAGATAGTTCATTATCTTTAGCACGCACACAGCGACGTCGGTCCACGCGAGACGCATCGGGTTAACGTAGTGTTGGGAGCAATCGATATCGATGATTTTCGAATCGATTTATGAGTGTGAGTCATTGGATGATTGCGTGGTTTTGAATAATTTTGTGTTTGGAATTTGTATCGCTGTTGCACAATGTGTTTTCGATATTATTTTGATGGGCATGCTCGATCTATGAAGGAAGGATGTGGTAATTGAAGTCAACTAGCTGTATGAATGATCCAAGGGTTTAAAAAGCCGGCATAAATCGTGGGAAAAGGCTTAAATAAAAACCGAATATAGGTATTAAGAGTCATAGCAAAAGCTATCCAACAAAAAAAAATAATAATATGAAATCATTATAATCAACTATTCAACTAGATCAAATAAACTAACCAAAAAGACACGTCAAATTCCTTATATAACTTTGAGTGACGACTAATAACAGTTTAACGCAAAATACACAATCAATGAAAACGCAATGCAACTAAATCAACAGCCAATTGACAACACAAATCCCAAAACTATCGATAGCAAAAAAATCGACAGCACCCCCAATCTACTTTGCGCAGGAGCATCGCCGCTCGCATTTTCTTTTATCAACGCATTGATTAATGCTGGTTGATTTGAATAATAATTTTCTGGTACAAACGTTATTGTATGATAAATTTAGTGCAAATTGTAATGTGAGACCGAACCTGAGTTATGGCTAGATGTTGCTATCTGTACTCCTTGATTTAATAGCGAAGCCAGGAAGTGAGCTTTTATTATTTTATTGTTATACAGGGACGTAATTTGCTTTGAGTTGGATTATTGTTTTGTAGGATTATTATGAATGGTTTAGTTGTCATTTGTCTTTTGGTAAACATACCTAGATATTTTTTTTATTATGGATACTGTCATCAAGGTAAGTTAAGCTGAGGTAAGTTGTCTGAAAATAATCAACTTTATTGATACGGTATCAAGTGTCACGTATTAAATGTACTTCTAAAGTTCCAACTTGTACCGGAGCGAGAAACAAACTGAATGACTACTACTTTGTGTATTTTTTTCAAAACAGCAAAACACACATCTTAATCTAATTATTTTATTTTGTTTTATTACAGCTTACACAGCTTAGTTTATACAGTGTTCTTAAACAATATAAAATTGAAGGCCATTTACAACTTTCCACTGATATACAGGCTGGAATTTTACCTGACAAAATTAAGTAAACTCGATGGACCTTTGAGTAAAAGTGCTTCATCTTGTCCCATTGAATTTATAAGTTTGGATTTTATGATTCTCCTTTAAAGTTTACTAAAGAGATGTGATCCTTATGATTGACCCTATCGATTGGTGCCATAAAAGTACAGCATGCTATTTTTTCGAATTTTAGTCGGTTCGATTCCCCGGTGTGGCAAGCGTTTTTTTCAAAAATCTTCAAATGCAATTTTGTTTCTTTTTAAAAATAAAGGAATGTTTCCTTTGAGTAAAATTTGCTGTCTTCAGTATTTAGAGTACTTTCCCTCCAGGTACGCTTTGAAAATTCCATCCTGTATACTAAAAACAAAACGAAAAACGAAGGTCGGCACAAAATAGCTATAACATAGATAAATTAGGGAATAAAGTAGACGATCGACTAAACTAAAAATCGGTTAGACGCAAATAATTACTTTTCTCTGAAGAGGCTTTTCACCAACAAATGCTTAAGCCGAGAAACACAGGTTATTAAAACTCATTATCCCCTAAGAAAAACAAACGCAAATCCTTAAAAGTAAAGTAAATAATACAAACCCACTCAATACAACCTCCCATTCACCCATTCACTATACAAGTAACGAAAATCCCATTCACAGCTCCCAAAGGTCAACAAATCGTTCATAAAACAAGGAGAACGACATACTCGTAAGAACGAGCAAAACAAACGTCGCGAGGTGAAGGTCGCCCCACAAAGACGGAGCGTGTATGCAACATACACGAACATCCAAACATCCATACACGACATACATACATGCACATACTCATGGACAGTACAACGCTACTCACTTACATGGACCAAATAAAAACGTGTTTGGGAGAAATTGACAACTATATAGAGCTGTTAATTTTGCAAATTATTTTTTTATCTAGTTAATTAAAAGTTACGTTTTTATTTTTCTCTATAAGAAATAGATATCAAATAATAAAAAAATAATCAAAATTATTGGTCAAGACAGCTATAACTAATATTGTGCTTGCTTTTCATATCCACAGGTATCAATAAATAGAATCATAACGTAGAAATAGTTTGACAGATAGAGATTTTGGTCTGTTAATAATAAATAAAAAAAAAAAATCAATACCAACATTTTTGTAAAGCATCGTAGTAGTACCTAACCGTTCAATTGTCTCGGTGGTCTTCTCCGTATTTTATTGGACTACTAAATAAAATTAGGAAAAACATCTGGACAGTGGACTCAGGAATGATTAATAACACCATGCAAACGACTGACGAAAACTGAAACGAAAGGTAATAAATACAGTCACATTATTAACCTCTTAATGTCAGATGTCCAAATATGTATAATGTAGTATAATGTAGTGTAGGCCTACGATCCTTCTTCGCATAAACAAACTTTGCATTGAAATGTTAAAATACCTTACATTCTTGGAATTTCACTCGCTTGAAAAAACTCATCATCATCTGCCTAGCCTTTTCCCAACTATGTTGGGGTCGGCTTCCAGTCTAACCGGATGCAGCTGAATACCAGTATTTTACGTGGAGCGACTGCCTATCTGACTTTCACAACCCAGTTACTCGGTAATACGGTACCCCTAGGTAAGACTGGTTGTCAGACTTTCGGGCTACTGACGACCCGTAACGACTGTCAAAGATCTACGAATGACAGCCGGGACCAACGGCTTAACGTGCTTTCCGAGGCACGGAGGGGTCTTGGTATGTGAAGATGATCCCCCATCCACGGACCAACCGCGGCAAGCGTAGCTTAACCTGATCGATCGACCCATGCGGCTGTTATTACTTAGCCACAAGCACTCGCTTAAAAAAAACTGTCATACCTAAAACAAACACTAATATAATTTAACAGCTCTATATAATTCCTCCCACTAGGGCGGGCGGCGTAAGTCCGGTGGTCCCACATATCAGGCGCCACCTCCAGTCTTTTATAGTTAACACGACGATGATGGCTTAGCAGTCATACTCCTTGTTGCTTTACTCCTGTTTATATTGCCGCTTTAGCTTTCGTATTAAAATATTCATTTTGTAGGAGTTTTAAGGTATTTTTTATAAGCTGTGTAAGGGTAGCCTAGTACGAGTACTTTCTTGTTGCTTTACTCCTGTTTATGTTGCCGCTTTATTGCAACGAGGTTTTTAAAAGTTTCTTTACTTATTTTAATATTGATTTTGTTGGATTTTTAAAATAGGGTGGCTTACTTCTAGTTTCTTTACTCCTGTTAATATTGCCGCTTGACGTTGTAAAATTGATTTAATACCAAGTGTGATTAGATATTTTATACTAATCAAGTTTTAGGAATAGGTTTTCTTTAGGCTGATTTTAACTGCGGCTGTATGAAATAACTGTTAGAATTTCAAAATAATTCCTCGAAAAAAGTCATTAGATGATTGGAAAATCAGCTCTTAATTTAACAAATATCGAATGCGTAGTCTTTTTCAGTCAGTTCTAACAACTTTTGATAAAGCTGGAAGAAGAAAAAGTTTGCATTTAAATGTTGATAAGAAAGAAATCCACACTAATACTATTTGGTTATTAGGTCGGTGTTTCATAAATAAGGTCATAATACATAATATATATTATTCTATCCTTTACTAGAAAAGAAGAAGTGTGCTTTAAGCATAGTCAAATAAAAACCATAAGTAGGTAGGTTGGTAGTCTCGATCACGTAGGAATATCGGGATAATAAGTATTCTATGTGTTAATCCTGGTTATAAACTATCTGTGTGCCAAAATTCATCAAAATTTGTCCAGCCGTTTGAGCGTGAAGAAGTACACACACACACACACACACACACACACACACACACACACTCACAAACTTTCGCCTTTATAATGTTAGTGTGATTGTCCAGCTCTTGACCTCGGTCTCGCCTGGTGGAAAGCAATGGATGAGGTCTGGAATGGAGCGAGCAAGCCCAGAAAGGCTTAAGAAGAGGCTTAAACCACAAAATACGCGAATAGCAGGCCTCAGTTTTTTTTTTTTTTTAAAGCATTTCTTTTGTGGATGTACTCGGCCAGTGGAAACTTCTACTAGCGGAATAAGTACTATTTATACGGCGTCACGTGTCAGTACAAGTTATTACAATAAAACAAGGGCTCATTAAATGCGTACGTAATAAAGCGCCACATTACTCCGTACAGACACAATGTAGCTCCAGCTGTAAATTACTTACTGTCGCCAAATAGCGCATCAGTGAATAGTTCGTGATTGCCCAATGGTTACGACGATGAAGGTTCCTGTTTTACAGAGAAATATATGTTTTTCTGCTTCATATTTTTAAGAATTCACTATGAGAAGCAGGGACATTGTTCTATTCAGCAGTATCTCTTTCAGTAAGTTAAGTACTCGTAAATATATATATATATTTTTATATGCCTTGTTAGTAAGTATATAGCTTGAAATAAAAAAAAATAAAAGGCAGTAAAACCAACTTCGAAATGTAAGTTATTTTTAGGTCTCGGTCTTTTTATTTACTATTGAATATCACTGCAAAAACAAATACACACAGCATTTTAAAATATTGATTTCATCCAAATGTCAGAAAACGTAGAACTGCCAACATTCCTTACAGTTTTGCTAAAAAAACGTGGTCACAATTTTGTCAACAAATTAATCAAAGCAAACCACACACTGATTTCCAAGTTTTGTTACCCCATAAAACGTAACACATCACTAATCATGCATTGATATATTTCGACAACGTCGACTTAGCCACCCTTAAATTATGATCTTGATCACACAGTTCTGATAGACGCTGTAGAGTTGAAAATATTTCCTTTTCTATTACTATTTATTTGATGTGCTATCATTATATTATAAAAGAAATGTGACTTGATTTTGTAATAGGTGCCTATGTGTGTTAAACATTTATCAAACGGCGCGCGGTGGGAATTCGTGTCGGGCCCAGTGGAAACGACGTAGACAGGGCGCGAACTTGTGTCCCATCCTATTGTGTGGACTTGAAACAATAATCTGGAACCGTAGTAATGAGTCGACGGGCCAAGGGTTCTTTTATAATGGTCGCAAACATTCATTGTAATTATAAACTTTTTAGTTCAGCTTTTACTAAAGAATACTTTGAAATGAGGTATGTGAAATTGCTTTATCTTTGAATTGTAACGTTCAGACATAATGTATCCAATAAATGGTAACAGTTCGATCTTCTTGAACCGTGACTTCTTGAACTTATGAACCCCAACTCCACCAATATGTGAACATCGAGGCAATTCAGCTGTTAGACCACACAAATATAGTGCGAAGACTAAAACGAATAAAACCTTTTCAGTTAGTGTAGTGTAAAATGTTTAGAAATAATCATGACAATGACACACAAATTACACATGAACAAAGTGTTTATATCATTATATCAGACTCAAAAGAAGAAAGTGGAACGGACTTGTGTAAAATACAATACAATGAACACTATTCTAAGTTTTAAAACTATTATCACGTACAAAATTAATTTAGATTAAAATTGCTTACCTATTAGTCTTACAGGCTAGATTGTAATTAATGATTAATAAATAGGTTCTTTTTAATAAAGGATAAAAAAAGTTCGGTCTTCTTAACTTTTATCCAGTAGCTGGATTGTAATTTTATAAATATCTGATGAGAGAATGACGTCTCCGTGTGTAGTTATGACAGTAACTTCAAAGCAACCTATCACAATCCTCTGTAGGACGTGCTATTTGTATGTTGTATGTCACGAACTGTTACCAAATAAATGTTGTATATGTTTTATTTGTTTAAACATGGTGTACATGATACATTGCATGCAGGATAATAATGGGGTAAAGAAAAGTTTCAACATGTTCAGACGCATAACGTGGCGTACAAATTGGTAGGAAAAGATGATGCATAAACCGTGATAATATTATTCATCAAAGTTACATTTCATCACTATTCATTAAATATTAGTTATAATTAAATGATAAATGTTTATTTTCTGTAAGTAGGTTTGTACAAACACTTTTACATGTCAATCATATTTGAAGTGAAAACTTCTTTAGCGGCGCTGTATACTTTTTTTGTAATGGGTAAAAAATGTTAAACTCGCGTCAGGAGACGTGACCTGATCGAAAATTCGTAAGACGGATGGAGAGTAGACAGCCGGCGCGGCGTAGGAGAGGAAGTATCCCCCTCTCTTTCTACGGCGCGGCGAAAATGTATGCCAGCGCCTGATGTTTCGTTTAGGCGGCGCAGGGCGCTTGCGCGAATGTTCGTGTGTGTTTATAATATAATATAAATTGTCATGTTTGTGTACGATAGCGTAATAAATAAATATTGTAATCTACCACATAAATTATAGTACTTTTATACTGATAATTAAAGCAATTCGTGCAAAATTATTCCCTAACCATTCCAAAATATCACAAAATGCACAACGTTAATATTCAAGTTTTCACTTCTGCGGGCACTCCCAGAGTGCAACCCGTCGTTTTTTTTTTTTAAACTAGATGAGGTCGGCATTTCCTATCTGACTACTCTGAAAAGAAAAGCCAAAACAAACTCAGAGGTTAAAATATTAGGTTGTCTCATAAATTATTGCCAGTTAAAAGACAAATTATTATTAATATTTTTTATTAATAAAAAATATATTTAATCAATTATATAGTCTCCCTCGTTATCAACAACAGTCAGCCATCTAGTGGGCAAAATTTGAATAACCTTCTCCCAAAATGAGGCAGGCTGGGACTTTCAAGTTCAAAATTTTCAAGTTCAATTTTAATACTTCAAGAATTTTCGATTTTTTTTCCTAGTAAATGAAATTTAAGAGCTCGAAATAAATGAAAATCTGAAGGCGCAAGATCCGGGCTATACGGTGGATGTGGAACAGTCAGCCATCCTAGCTCCTCCAGCTATTTATGTGTTAACTTGGCGCAATGAGGTCGTGAGTTGTCATGCAAAAGTTGGACTCCAAGTCGTTTTGGCCGCTTAATTTTTAACATCTCTGCTTGTTTGCGAAGCTGCTGCGTATACAGATTGGCGTTAATAGTCTGATGAGATTCGAGGAGTTCCCAGAAAATCATTCCTTGCCAATCCCAGAAAACAGACAACATAATCTTACGACCGTGTTCATTAAGTTTAGGCTGAGCTGGTGGGTTTTCCCCGCGACGAATCCAATAGGCATAACGCGTGTTAGTTTCATAATGTATCCAGCTCTCTTCACATGTAATAATGTCCTTGAGGTGTCCAACGTGACATCACTTTGCGATATCCCATCGATTTGAGATAACGATCTATAGTCGTGTGGGATTGTCCAAGCGCCTTCTCTAAATCGCGCGTACTATAGTCTGGATGTAGCTCAAGTTCGTGACGCAAAGCATCTTCATCAAAGCTGGTGGGTCGGCCTGGGCGAGGTTGATATTCGCAGCTTATATCACCGGTGTCAAAACGCTTGTACCAGAAACGAACAGTCCGATCGCTAGTAGTACCCGGTCCAAATGCAGTGTTAATCTTTTTAGCCGTTTCTGTTGAAGAGACTTTAAGTCGATGCTCATATAGCATAATAGCTCGCAGTTGACGCTGATCCATTTTCACTAAAGACTAATTATTGCGTTGCGTCCGCGCCTATTTATACCCTCACCATAAAAGATACTCATTCTTACTAGAAAGATCTAGAACTTTCTTGAATTCACTTTAGTTTAAATACGAGAAAATTCGACAAAAATAAAATATGGCAAGAACTTATGAGACAACCTAATACAATAAGCATATTGTTTAGATACAATTCAATGTCAAAGTAGTCTTTTAATCAAATGGTCAATAAAAATATGAATTACTTACTGTAATTAAAAATTTCAATTCCAAATTACAATTATTCCAAAAAATACAATGCATTACAATAAAATATCAAAAATACAACATTGTTATCTCAAAAACGAAGAAAATTGTCTTCTTTTATGAACTCTGCTATACTGTAATATGCTCTTTCACTCTTCAATTTACTTTTAAGAGCCGATATATTTAATGTTTTCCATGAGTTGGGTAATTTATTAAAAACGGTCGGAGCCATGCAAAAGATGCTCTTACGCATAAGAGTTGTTTTAGCGCCGTGAACACAGAGTTTGAAATTATCTCGTCTATTCCTGGGGACAGCATCAGACAAACGCTGAAATAAATGAGAATTGGATTTAATGAACATTACTGTTTCCAGGATATATAATGAGGGCAATGTCAATATCTTACGTTTTATAAAACAAGATCTATAACTGTCCGTTGTTTGCAGTCTAAATATCGATCTATTGCATCTTTTCTGTGCCCGAAACGCTATTTCATTGTCCGTGCTATTCCCCCAAAAGACGACTCCATATCCAATAAATTATTCTTTCTTTATTCTTCCAAGTTAGCGTCACAACACCCGGCTCTCTGCCTTCCGCATCTATTTGTCCAAGCTTTTTAAGGTTGTTAATACATAAATGTCACTTATGTAATTTTTCAAAAAGATAATCTTTATCTGCCTCCGAATAAAAACTTTAAAGTCTGATTTTTTAATCTAATATAAGTGACGTCTAACAGTTTTTGTATGGAAGAACAAATTCAAAATTCTTCCTCCGATAAAGTTGCCTGGCGTTGGAAAAATCAGCTCTAAGAGAATTACGTAGTCAAAACAAATCTGCACCCATTGTAGAGAACGGACCGCAAGCCGTCCGCCTTAAGGCTGGCTTCTTATGCAGATTTTACGAGAGGTTATAGCTTTAAGCAGCGCTCGAATCGCTTAATTGTTCGAATCAGACGTCTTGAGAACAAAAACTTAACAACATTCGATGTTTTTGGCAACAAAGCGATATGACACGCTAACTCCGCTTCATTTGTTAGTTATTCGTCTAGCCGCTTTAAGGACCCTTGTGGTTTGTCTGGTATGTCTGAATGAATAAATTCTATGAATGTGAAGTGAGGAATTTACTATTAAAGAACTTATTTTCAGGTATGTAAACTTAAACAACAGCTTCATGGTTCCTAACAAACTCCAATCGTATAATTAAACCAGAATCTTTGAAACCCAAACAAGACAAAAAGCACAATCTATCTTCTAAGAATGAGCCCAAATCACACGTACTTACAAATCGTAGAATTTATAATCCTTTACAAAAGCTCCCAGGGTGTTTTAAAGGGGTCTCACCGAAATTAGCTCTGATACGATAGTACAAACTACTAACCAACATCCGTCCGTAAGTTTTAGGAAACGGGCACTAGCTAGACTCCTTGAATTAGTCGATCAAGGTTACGTTTCTATTTCAGGAATCGTGCTCTATATACGAGTATCTACTTAGTTGTTTATATTTCTTAAGGAACTCGGCAACGGTAATCTGTTTAATCAGTATCCTGAAGACTAATTGCCGGTTGTATCAAACAGTTAGTTAACTCTTTCAATCATGGTGGTTAGTGTCACTAACCACCTCTTTCTGAATGTTTAAATTAAAATCCATGGCATATAACGACAATCGCTTGAATTATCAAGAAAGTTCGAATCGGTCCCATATTGTCAAGCATGTTGACAATATGGGACCGATTGGCGGAATGTTGAATAAATGACAGTTCATTTGCGTCGAATTAAATATTGCTCTAACGTACTTTTATTCGCGTGCTTGTTAAAAAAACTGTGAAACGGGTAAGTATGCTTTTTTCTTTGATGTTTATTACTCACTGTATTATCATATATATATTTTATACGTTTTCACAAGAAAATAAAATACAGGATATTTTTTCACTTCCTTGATTGTTGTATTCTATTCTATTCTATTCTATTCTATTCTATTGTCAATGCATTTTTGATTTATAAAGAACTGCAATTCTCTTCACACCCGGACGGCCGGACCTATGCACATTGACTGAAAGAATTCAGACGCAGTCACCATCAACCTGTTAGAAGTACTTCGAGAAGATACTGCAAATGTAGCACTAAAATATCTCCAGTGCGTACTATATGGCAGTGCAATACATGTAAAGTGCCCCTTTGTCTACGCTAAGGAAAAGCATGTTTTTCAAAAGAAGTAATTTTTATGTTTATGAAAGTTCATTAAATAAATAATGTACATAATTCATCATAGTTTTGTTTGTATCAATAGTCATGGTGGTTAGTGTCACTAACCACCTCATTCCTCGAGAGCCTTTATACCTAGATTTTTTTTTCCTACTTCCTGTGATTATTTAATTGTAAATGATGCTAAAACTCTAATATAAATGCTCAAAATATTGTTAATGTAAAAGCGTCACTGAAAGAGTTAACGTGACATAAGTACGCCAAATAATAACGAGTACGTAATCGTAATTATTAGACGTAAGTCAAGGTCATAATTTTGTAAGTACAATTTTAAACAAAGTTTTTTTTAGTTTGACGATAGTTAGCGCCATTTTTGACGTATAGGCGTGCGTTAAGTGGTCGTGAGACAACCCGCCCTACGTCGTCTTGGTTTTATTTTATTCTCCTCGTTGCAACTGTTGTTGATTTTAAATGTAAAAAATTTGAAGAAAATCCTGCTATTTTATATTGTTTGACTTTTGAAATTTATCAGCTTAGCACTTGAGTTAGGATTACTTAGAAAAACTTATCAACAGATACCAATTACATTCAGTAAATGTCTTCTTCTCCACATAGGTTAATAATTGCCAATGTTCCGAGCTCTAACCATTCTATCAGATTATCCATGTCTTTCATTTATTTATTTAGGATCTCCAACAAAAGATACACAATACTTAACACATAAATAAAAGGCAATATTAAGAATGTTTACCTACTCTTTCACTTATAGGATATTTAAAAATAGAATAGACGATTTTGCTTAAATGACCACAGTTGCCCGAAGGATTGGTGATCACAGTTCGTTTTTTAAACTAGGAAGAATATAACGTCAGTCCTCATATAAGATACTCAACTACAAGGTCCTCTAAACAGCACTGAAACAAAGATACTCATGAGTCACCTAACACCTATGAATCAGACCACTTACTCCTATCATCAGGCCTTAAACAGCTCAGCTACAACACAGCCTGTTCTCTGTAGTCACAGCCACGTTTAGGCGCCACCATAAAAGTAGTAATTGCTCGCGCCATTGTTGTCCTAATACAGTATATTGATGGATCTAGAAGTGTCAAAGACGATTATAAAAAATGTAGAAAATAATATTTTTGAAAATAATTAGGTTTGAGAAAATTGGTAATAGTGACATCTGTTGGTTGGAACGTGAACGAGTTGGTATTTATTTTGAGGGTTAAGCCTGCATCGCGCAACTGAAATTCGCATAGAATAATCGCCTTTCTTTTTGCTACGATTATAATATTTACTAGCATCCGCCCGCAACTTCGTTTGCGTAGAATTCGGAATTCCCGCCGTTTAAATCCTATTACCCGTTTTCCCGTAAGAATTAAGCATTTTCCCGCGGTAAAAAGTAGCCTATGTTCATCAAGGATAATGTCGGCTTCTAATGGTAAAACAATTTTTCAAATCGGTCCAGTAGTTTCGGAGCCTATTCAATACAAACAAGCAATCAAATCCCTCCTCCTCCTCCTTCCTCTTTATAATATTAGTGTAGATTTATGTTTTTCATATCTATTTTGATGAGGTTTAACTGGTTCCAGAAGCCATATTTTATCATTTTAATGGTCTTTTGAATTTATAAATAATTTACAAACGAGGCATTTCTACCATTTGACTAACTCCAATAAGGTTTTCATGATGAGCAATTGAATCAGTTTTCAAAAAAAAATCTAAAATAAATAAAAAAAAACGTAAGAAAAACACATCTTCGTTTCCATATTCTGCGTCTCTATTGTCTTAGCCGGTTCACAAATAAGTCGTAACAATTAATTGGCATAAGTACCAGGCTTGGCCCGATAATTGTACTGTGAACCAGGGGGTGACTCATTTCATACGTCTCACTGGTTATACACTATCATATTAATTAATGATGTCATAGCAATTATTATAAGTGCGATTATATTTAGTCAGATTCTAGATTATGTTTGTTGAATGAGTTTCAGGTTACAATAGAATAAACTTTATGAGGATAGAAGGATAGAAGGGTCGTCTATCTGTATACAACGTGTAACGTTAAATGCGCAAAACCTGAAAATAGTTTGATCAGAATAACGAGCAGAATTAATTAACCCACTTTTTAATATAGGTCACGTTTTTAAAAAAATATTCATTAAAAATGTTGCCGTGTCTATTTATTAATAGGTCAAGCAAGCCAATGTCAGCGCGGCGCAGCGGCCCGGTGACGACTCCTCCCTCGGTAAAGCGTCGTCGCAGACGCAAGAAACGATCGGAATGGCCAGTAAAGCTAAAACAGCACATAAAACCTTTACAATTTTTTTAATGACTTATTTTCTTTCTGAAATAGATCAATGGAATTAAAAATCAGTTAGGGTGTCTGAGGTTTTACGCATTTAACGTTACACGTTGTAGGCAGTTTTCATTAGTTTGTACTACTTGCCTGCAGTATAAGCATAATCAGCCTATAAGATTCCCACTGCTGGGACACAGGCCCTAGTCCGTAATCCCCCACGCGGGCTCAATGCGGGTTGGTAGATGTCACACACAGTCTTCGAAAATTTGGTTTTAGAACATGTTTCCTCACGATGTTTTCATTCACCTTTTTGAGAGCAGTGGTGATGAAATAGTTTACACAAAGTAAAGCGCCTGTCTGGGTTCGAACCTATGACCTACAACTCGTAAGTCGCGGTCGTTACCAATGGGCCACCGCTGCTCATACCTGCAGGGTTTCATTATAATGGATTTTATTTGCAAAAGGAACAAGTTAATAGAGTTAGCAGGAATAGGCTTATTGGCGGTTGGTATGTCAGGCTTAACACATTGAACGCCGTGGTGGTCACAGGTGATCACCACTATACTTTCCACATATGGGCTGACGTCGATTCGCGATTCCGACAATTTTTACACATTATATTTTATTGGCTCATACGGTTAAAAATAGTTAAAAACCCTCCTATAAATAATTAAATGATAAATGATTTATTTTCTGTAAGTAGGTTTACATGTATTTGTTCCGAGTCTGGGTGTTTTTCTATCTATAATATGTATGTATTTACAAAAAAAAAAATGTATATAAGTAGTTTATCAGCCATCTTGTTACCATAACACAAGCATTAGGTTGCTTAGCTTGGGACAAATGGTGCTGTGTGAAATGTCCAGGGATTTATTTTATTTATTTATTTGTACAAACATTTTTACATATCAATCATATTTTTTTAAACTAGATGAGGTCGGCGTTTCCTATCTGACTACTCTGAAAAGAAAGGCCGAAACAAACTCAGAGGTCACAGTCTCTTTTAAAGTTCATTACATATACAACACACACATCACACATACAAAGTTATGTATAATTACTATCCAAAGAATTAACAAAATAATTGCTATCGCTCACACCGTTGACCTACGGCGTTCAAAGTGTTAAGATATGATTAAGTTTGTTCTTCAAACATTTTCATTTTCATTTCATTTTTCATTTCATTTATTTTATTTTGTGAAACATGGGTGATTACAGGTGTTTTTCAATATAAATGTCTATTGTACAAACCATGTCCCGCCGATAGGCATACAAAATCAGCTTAAGGACAATGTCAAAGTTACACAAGGATGTCAAAAAAATATAATAGTCATAATAAAATAGGGTACATGTAATCTTCAATATCCTTTGTTAACATAAAGGATGTCAAAAGTTTTATTGTCATTGGTTCCAGCTAATAGAAGGCTCGTAGCTAATAATAACAGTCTCACGGGTCGATCTTCAAGGTCAAGCAACGCTAGCCGAGGTTGGTCCGTGAATGAGTGTCCATCCGTAACATACCGAGAACCCTTTGTGCCTCAGAAAGCACGTTAAGCAGTTGGTCCCGGCGCGGGCGGTCATTTGTTTGACAGTCGTTACTTGTAGTCAGAAGCCCAAAAGTCTGACAACCAGTCTTGCCAAGGGGTATCGTGCTACCCAGTAACTGGGTTGTGGAGGTCAGATAGGTAGTCACTCTATGTAAACACTGGTAATTCCAGCTGCATCCGGTTAGGCTGGAAGCCGACCCAACATAATTGGGAATAGGCTAGGCAGATTGATAAGAAAACTAGATTCTTAAAGGATTCTGTCATAAAAAGGTTACAGACTGGACTTTCACTGCATCTCTATACAGTTAGTTAGTCAGTTAGTTGACGTCCCGTGGCCCAAAGACTGGCTTTCACCTTGGCCAGAGGATAAGTATGGCCATACAACGACACAATGCTGCCAGTCTCTTGGGTACATTGCCAGTCGACAGCGGAGGAATTTTGCGACGTCATGTTTTAGCATGTTAATAGTTGTTTTTTTTTTTTAATTGTTAGGTTAGGATTAGGATATTATATTTTTATTTTATTATTTTATTTGGTATTGGAAGTCTGTCCCATTTACTTTTCTGAAATTTATAATGTTCGTCTAGCTTTCTCAGTGGTAGTCGATACTACTCTATTAATTTTTGCCATACCTACAGTTACATGATCAATGATTGCTTGCACACATTACCTACTACACGCTTTTTACAATTCTGAGGTACTAATGATTGAGACCACTTAAATATTCGTAAACACCTGTACATACCACTTACCCACGTGTGTTTATTGTCCAAAGTTTCCTCGATTCCCACGGATTTAGACGGATTGAGGTATTAGTCGATTCGCCACGATGCCGCTATGACATCGACCTTTTACACGCAGCCATTTCTTTTTATGTACCAACAAATCGATTAAGCAAACGATTGATAGATTTCGGACAGACTGAGAGTCGAGCAGACTAGAAGTGCGGCGGACGATGGTGCAATGGACTTTACGAATGTTGAATCAAGATGGTCATTTGTTTAGTTTGCAGAATGCAGATTGCAGAGCTTTTTGGAATAATGCCTATAAATGCCTGTAATGCCTAAGGCCTGTTGTGCTAAGTTTGTTTGTCAAAATCAACAGAATTTGCCATAGTAGGTAAGTTCATTCATAGCAGTTTTAATTATGAATCTTATACCTATTAGAACTAGCTACTATTCATTTCAGTACTAGCGACCTGCCCCTGCTTCGCAGGGTTTTTACGATTTGATAAAACACTGTGCATAATAAACATATAAACGTTCCTGGGTAAATTTTCTTAATGTTGGTGAAAACTGCATCAAAATCCGTTGAAAAACCATAGGTACGGTCACACAGACAGACAAGAAAAGCGAGTTCAATCCGAATCCTAACTTATAATAATAATAATAATAATATTCCACAACTTTATATTATAAAAGTGAATATAAGTTGATTTTTGTTTGTTACTCTTTCACGCTAAGACGGCTGAACGGATTTGGCTGAAATTTGGCACATGGGTAGACCATGAGCTCGAGAAGGACATCGTAGTTGCATATGTCTGATTCCTAACTCCTTTATGTCTTCCACGAATAAAGACGATGAAACTGTTCTTCACACACATTTAGGAACGTCTTTATAATTAGTTTAGGCACGCACGGGGACATCAAGCTATACACGAAGGTTGAGACCAACTGGACTGTGAGGGTCGAGAAGTTGTTGCCACGTCACAACACGAACTTCAAGTCGTTCGTGGTGCGACACATCATCTCGAGAAGTTCCTCAAGGAAGAGTTCTGGCCGAAGGGTGTTGTGTATCGCCGTTTTCATGGCTGGCTACATGACACCAGTCAGCGAAACACGACGCCGACACTTCGTGTGCAATAGTATTTTTTTTGTTTAATTTTTTTTTTTTTGAGTTATTTTATTATACCTAGTATCGTTTTTGTGATACTTTTTTATGTATTAGTTTATAAGTATTCTAATATTTGCTGTAGTATGTATTGTTTTTCTATGGGCCCTAGTTGCCTGAAATGAAGGAATAAATAAATAAATAGGTATACATAACCAGTATAAGCTTCTTTCTTAACTTCTGAATTTACGAAAAACCTATACAACGAGAGGTAAGTCAAAACTGGAAATGTATATCTTGATGTATAGCCGTGTGTACAACAGTTTAAGTGACAATTACATTATATTTTACCAGGAGACAGAAGTTGATAAAATTCATTAAGGTTTAAGTTACCCCAAGCAGGCGGTCAAGCAAATCACTTGTTCCGCAATTTGTCCTATTTAGAAACAGGGTGTAAACTGATACCCGAACGAACAGTAGGTGGCACGTCAAAACAAAAGCGTGTTTGGCTCGTTATACCTTTATAACTGCTTGGCTAATAATGCTAATATCATTGGAAACTAAGTTTGTAGCAATAGACAATGTGTTCTGTAAAAATCACAACGTTAAAATTTAAGAGAAGTGAGCTGTCAATATTGGCAATCTCTTTCATCAGGTGGAATGACAGCTCATATTCAAATGAGTTTTCACAGTAAGATTTTTATCGGAATAGATTGAGAGGATAGTTTATTAAAATAAAAACAGAAGTTTTAAATTTTTCTTGGAAATTCATTTGGAAGAGGTCTTTTTCTATCAACCTCACACGATCTTTAAAATATTGTTTTTTGTCGTTGTAGAACTGATTATTGCCTCTTTGTACTCAAATTATTACTATGTCATATCCATATGTTTTTTACTGTGTGTACAGACGCCAGCACATCAAGCTACCCGAAACTGTTAGATTTTCCCAATCAACTTTGAACCTTATGCTTTAGCGCTAAAGTTGAAAATCTATTAAAGAAATCTGACAGATTGTAGTAGCTTGATGTGCTGGCGTCTGTACATAAATAATAAAATAAATAAATAAAATAAATAAATGGCAGCAGTGGGGCTTACTGCCTAGGGTGTGCCGGGCGTATGATAAGTATCCTGGCGAAGCTTGATTTCCAAAAAGGTCAACTAAGTAATAAATATAACTGGCGTCAAGATTATTTCAAATGATGAGTCGCTCCTACAAAATCTCCGACTCCCACCCTAATTATTCCAACAGTTTTTACATCAAAAACAAACTAGCCCGTGCTTCAGGATATGCTAATTAATAAATATAACAAAACAATCTGCGAATAAGCTTAAAACGTAAGCGGTTGCAGTTAAGCAAAACGTACATAGCCGACTATCGCAGACTGACCCACCCTTATAAATAATAGTGGCAAGGCGCCCATCCGTGCCTCCTACCCCCTTCAAGGGTACCCTCCGGATCTCATTTCCAAATTGCATTTCGAAACCGAATCTCGACCTTACAACTGGACACAACGGATCAAAAACCCACTTTATCCTTAACTGTCTAAAGTCTTTTTTCGATTGGTGTTGAGGGTTGAATTGAGTGTTTAGTCGTCAGGTCATAACCCAAGGAGGCAACATCTCCGTGCACAAGCACTAACTTGTATAATGAGATATGATAATAAACGCTTCAGTTGAATATTGATGTCGACGAGTTAGGAATGCACTCGCCATGTTTACGGCTGCTTAGGACTTCTAATTAATTATAAATCATTTCACTGGTTTGTTTTAAGCTGACGTACCTATCTACCCTTCTACGTGTTTGATGGGAAGGTTCAGACGAACTAATTAAATGGGATTTCAGCTGCTGAATTGTGAATTATTGAAGATGTGGGTTTTAAATGCTAATGATACCATCAAATTAATCAACTCCTAAAGAGAGAGCAGAATCTTCCGCGTCTATTATTTATATCATCATCTGCCTAGCCTTTTCCAAATATTTTGGGGTCAGCTTCCAGTCTAACGAAGTTGTAATGTGTGTCTTATAGTCTGTGCTTAACAAATGTATTTTCTTTCTTTCTTATCTGGGTGCAGATGAATACCAGTATCTTACATGGAGCGCCTGCCTGACCTCCACAACCCAGATACTGGGTAATACGATACCCCTTGGTAAGACTGATTGTCAGACTTTCGGGCTTCTGACAGCTGGGACCAACGGCTTAACGTGCTTTCCGAGACACGGAGGGGTCTTGGTATGTAAAGATGGTCACCCATCCACGGGCCGACCGCGGCAAGTACAGCTTAACTTGATCGATCGACCCGTGTGGCTATTATTACTTAGCCACGAGCCCCTCCATGTTTATTGTTTATATATTTTTTGTTTGTCATCACCAACACAATGTTCACAAGATCATCCACACGTCTCACAATTTATCTCATTTTCTCGACCGATTGAGGCAGTGACTGAGCTATGGGGCAGCTACACGGGGGGTCGTGGTTTTGATTCCCGTTAAACAAATATTTACGTAATATGTCCTACAGATACGTTCTAGGTAGGCTGGCTACAGTTTATGTGCATGTGTAATTTGATAAGGGAGATGGCAATATTTATGACCGGACAAGGATAACGATTTCTAGGAAACGTTATTACTTTAGGACGATTTTTAGGTTTCCCTATCCAAAAGGGTAAAACGGGACCCTATTACTAAAACTCCGCTGTCCGTCCGTCCGTCCGTCCGTCTGTCACCAGGCTGTATCTCATGAACCGTGATAGTTAAACAGATGAAATTTTCACAGATCATGTATTTCTGTTGCCCCTATAATAACAAATACTAAAAAACAGAATAAAATAAATATTTATATTTAAGGTGGCTCCTATACAGCAGACATGATTTTTTTTCGGTTTTTATATAGGTACATATCGCCTCTTTGCAATGACAACGTGATATTTCGAAAACTGCAATTTTTAAAGATGCCACGGTGTTATTGCAAAGAGGCGATATAATGGTACGGAACCCTTCGTGCGCGAATCCGACTCGCACTTGGCCGGTTTTTTACCCACTGGTAATTATAATGCTTCTTGTTAGATGATTCGGTCTTTAAGGTACGGTGGGTATACGTATCTACTTATTACTTAGTTATTGTATGGTGACATTTTTTTACATTAGGAATCATAAAAAATATCACATTACTGGGACTTTATTTAGCTGAAATTAATATCAGCTAGAAAAAAAAAAACATGCTATGATTGCTACTGAAAGGGTTGATAAAAAAAAAAAAAACTAAACCTTTTAAAATATAATTATTGTAAACTCAAAAAAAAAATAAGTTTTTATACCATTTTATATAATTTTCTATTACCACTCTCTAAAAAACCCACCCATATAATTACCACTTTACAAATATGCTGAATGAATGAACGAAACTGGCCGATGAGTGTGTTGACCGCGGCCGGGTTGTCACGCCATACAAATAGTGAGGTATTAAAGGGAAGTTGCTTATTGTGATGCGGATCTGTTTAGCTTTTGTGATCTTTAGGTCATTCTCACCTTCGTCTAGGATATCTAGAAGGATTATTTTGGATTGCTAAACGTTTTAACACGTTATGTTTTATTCGTATTTACCTACCGATTTACATAAAAAGTACTACGCTGTATTATTGCACAACGATATACCTAATGTTGCTGAAAATAACTAAATACTGCAATGAATAATTATTTTGTGTCATCTCCATTTTGCTAAACGACATTCATATAACCACTGACTTTATTTTCCTCTCAGAAATATCTACACTGAATGATTGAATGAACGAAATTGACCGATAAGTGTGTCAACCGCGGCCCGTTTGTCACCCCCTACAAATTGTGACCTAATAGAGGGAAGTTGCTTATTGTGATGCGGATCTGAACGTCTGTTTAGCTATTGTGATCTTTAGGTCATTCTCCTCGCGGTCTAGGAGATCAAGGATTGATTTGGGAGTTTATTTGCACTATGTGATGTTGTAAAATGTTAGAATTGTGTTCTTTGTTAGAAGATAAGTTATACCACTATTTCACTGCTTCTTTTTTAATTTTCTGTAACTTGCTGTGGCAGGCGGTAGGGGGTACAAGGTACCTAAAATAAAAATTTTGTAACACCTTCCTTGGAGCTGTGCGCTCAAATAAACGTATTTGATTTGACTATGTGTACAGCTGTCAGGACAAAGATGGCGGGACGAGGTTGACTCCTACCGTTGGGACCGGCCGGCACTCGCAAGAGAAAGAATTGTATGGAAACGGGAGACGGACGCCTTTGCACTGCAGTGGAAAATACAGGCTGGTTAGATAAAGACTGGGTAGCTGTCAGGACTAGACTTTTTATATAATGTGTCCAGAGGTTGGTAATAAAGGGAAATATACATATTCACACAAGCATCCCGTTTGCAGTATCCGGCAAACAGGATGCTTGTGTGAATATGTATATTTAAACACGTACACCACTAAACGTGATCCTGCAAAAAACCGCACCTGCAAAAAACGGGATTTTGCAGTGGGAAAGACCCCTTACGTGACCTTCAGCACTGTGAAACTAAAACCTTAATAATTGGACCAACATTTTCCAACAGTAGCCCTACTAAACACCTAATAATTAGCATTTAAATAGCAATTAATTATGTAGTACGAGTACAACTACAAAGAAGTTAATGCTCCATCTTTTACCTATCAAACAACGTATGTCTGTATTCGAGTCGTTTCATGAATATTATCTACGTTTTTCGTCCAGACAAGCATATTAGTAGCCATCAAATTAAAACAAGCACACGATTATGCGTAATTTATGATAATTATTCTAAAATTGCCTGTTAAGTAGATTTACTGTGAACGTTGAATTTTTATGGGAATGGTTCCATTGTCTGACGACTCTTTCAAAGAAAAATTCTGTAGCATATACGAGTACATATGTATGAGATAGAGAACAAAGAACACTGCAAAAGTTTTTCTGTCAAACGTTTAATGATACCTTTCTATTACGAACTGGTTGACACTTCCCGAGACCAGAGGGCTCGTTCTTTGGCCAAAGAATTAGCATTGCCATTCAATGTTGCCAGTCTTCTGGACACGTTTCCGAACGACAGCGATGCGAGTACTTCGACGCCTAAGTGTCCTTTTGCTTTTGTATTTATTTGTATAGTTAGTTAGTCGTTAATATGTAGCGCTGTGTACTATATATAATATAGTATACACCGCTACATATCAAGCTATGTATTTTCAGGATAATCTGACCTGTTGTTGTACGGCAAGCCGAAACAATGCGAGGCTAGCTTGATTGGAAATGTTTACCTTGATATGTACGTAGTGTAAATGGTTAGTTATGTTAAATATTTTAAGAATTACGAACTATGTACCTAATAGTCACTCTATCATGTATCAGTCAGCAACAACGAAATTAGTGTCAGGTAAAACGATATTAGATTAGAGGAAGCGTTTTCGTAACTTTCAGAGTTAGAAAGATTTATTTATTGATTAAACTTTATGCACTATAAAAAACACAACGGGCCGCAGCGCAACGTATTTCCATCCGATGGTTAATGTAAAATGTACATAAGTGAAAGTACCTAGGTGTGTGAAGTACAAACTCATTCTCTCTTCAACCAAGAGTGGTGGAGAGATAGCATAGCATGGCATGACTTCTATGAGATAGGTACTCGTAGATACTGCAGAGAGGGTGACGTATTTTTCTATTCCATAGGGCCCCGGATCACAAAAAACAGACAGACCAAAAAGGTCCAACTCCCAAATCACTTCCAAAGATGTTCTCCATTTTTACATGGGAATGGCTTTACAGAAATAATATCGTATGGGTAGGATAAATCGGCGTCAACACGATAGCGCCTTGCCTGCTGATTGATTGGTGCTCCAAATGATTTACACTCCCGGGATGGCGACAAATCGTCGGCTGAAACGGCTGATGCGATGACTATGCTCAAACTTTGTGTTAGCGAGCTAAGTCGGGTTAGTTTTGATGATGGTTGGAAGGGTTTTTTGGTGATTTCATAAAAAAATAATTAAGGCAATGGTACTTAGGTACCTGCCTAAATTCGATCCTACATGCGATTTTGAAGATTTTGGTAAATGTTGGCTCGTAGAAGCCAAAAATAAATATTTTCCATATTTGGAAATCTATTTCTCGTTAACCATATAAGATTTTGTACAAAAACAATGAACACTTACCAAATAATTGTACAACTTTACACGTTCTAATTTTTAGTAAAGGTGAAAAAATGGTTAAAGCAGAAGTATCATTACCTAATGATACTTCCGCTTTGATCGCAAAAAGTGCCAGAAGATTTTCACAGTCACACTTCAATAGTCTTAACAAAGCTATCTATCATCTACTATGATTTTTTTTTGTGAAAGAAACTTGCTATGGAATGGCTCTATTAGCAACTAGGGCCATTCCATAGCAAGTTCCTTTCACCAACAAAATCAAGACGTACCGCAATGGAAACCACTCATAATGAGACATTAACTTCCGTAATTAGATAGCCATGAAATTATTACGCTACAACATGTGAACTCGTAAAACTAGCTTCATAATTATTTTTCTACCAACATAAAACGTTCATGTATTGAATCTTGAGTCGGCATCTTCAAAGGCAAGTGCCTACATCATATAGATATTGTTAATAGAATTTTTATACCCCACATTATAAAATTATGAGGAATTAACACGATGTAATATTTATATGATAATTGGGTAGATAACGCACGTGACGTCATTAGAATACCGTAACGATTAACAAGTGTTGATGAACTAGAGATTGGTGTTTTCTATTCAGTTTTTCAAGGTTAATTTCGAAATAGGTAATTAATGTGAAGCCGATGCATTTAAAGTGTAGCGAATTTCAATGGAGTTTTCTTATAGCTCTGCGTAATACATTTTAAAGAATAACCTAGAAGTATCAACCTTTAAATGTTGTTTTAGAAATATTATTCTTTGGTAGTTACTAAAAAGGAACCGATCTTACACTCAACTTTGCTTAGTCAAGGAGCAAGTTACCAAACTGCAAACTAAAATTTTTACAAGCTCAAAACTTAAAAGTTGACATGAGGGGGTGGGGGTAGGGTCGATAGTTAATTCTGTCGGTACTTCGAAAGGGGGTTAATTAATAATAACGGCGTATGGGTGATTAATGAAACTGTACCCTACCTAATTTATAGTTGGACTTAAGCACCCCGCCCCGCGCGCCCCGCCGGCCCAAAGCAAACTAAATATCCAATACCTCGATGTTGACTGCCGAGTTAATGTTTGGTTTTGATACTTGCATTACTCTGAAGTTACACTGGCATTATTAAATTAAATAAATTTTTGGTTCTTTGGATTGCTATGTGTGCTTGAAATGCATTTTGTGAGCAAACTTCTGAGGGCCAGTTCAAGTTTTGGGAACGTGAAAAGACGGTTTCTACACACACTTAGGTATACTTTAAAAAAAGTTATATCTAACCTTTTGGAAATAAGTAAAACTTTTTTGAATAGTTTCGTCATAGTTACTGCAAGTCAGTCAGTTTAGTTGACGCTAAGAAAAAAGTGCATCTTGTCTCATATTATTTTGCAACTTAGCGTTGGACGATGTTGAAGAGAAAAATTGTAAACAAAACTTGAACTTATAATGGTTTAAAATGTATATTTGAGAAGACGAATTCACCATGTTGTGGGACTGCCACAAGGTGACATATCTTTCATCATCATTTTCTTGATCTGATGCCAATTTTTTCGACGTTGGTGCATGTTTTTTCCTTCCATACTTCTCTATTAGTCGTCATCTCGGTAGCCACCACCTTTCTAGCCATATTACCTTTCATACAGTCCATCCATCGCTTCTGTGATCTTACCCTAATCATAATTAAAACTTTTTAATAATTTAAATAAAATTAATAATTAAGTATCAACTCCAGTCAATCCGCTCACATTATTATGAAGACAAGTACGAGCAGTGTATTCGGACTTTGAAAATCTAATTACGTAGCCGGTACCCTTACCTCGATCGCTCCTTCGCGCCGCCCAGCCCGCCGCCCACGGCGCGCGGTCCACTGTTGCCGACACAGACGCTACGTGATCGACACGTCGACAACGACAGATGATAATGTAGTTTACTAAGGCATATTTTATGGTTCTAAAAATTTTTTTAAAGAAATAGATAAAGCTGCTGAAAATTTGGCGATGAATGAATTGAGATAAGTGGCTTCATTACGGCATCTTTGAAAATGTTTGCAGTATAATTTCTTTTTATACATGTCTCTGAAATGCCCTGTATCTACGTAAGAACGATTTCTGAAGTCTACTATGGCTGTACCAGAGTTAATACATACTTATTGCACAGTATTATTATAAAAGAATATCATCTTCAGACTACATCAGTCCACTGATGGACATAGGCCTCTCTACTTGCACGCCATTCAGCTCGATGCAACTCTCATCCAGCTGCTACCAGCCATTTGCTAACATTAAAAAAAAAAAAAAACAACTACAAACTGCAGTCAGGAGTAAAAAAAAAAATAGTACCAAAGTGCAAAGCAACAAGCAAGTACAAGTGTGCAAGTGATAATGGCTTTCGATATAAAAAGAAAAAATAATCGGAAAAAGTTTGAAAAAATCGTGTCGACCCAAATGGAAAACGCGTAAGTTTGTCCAGGGCGCACGAATTATACATGGTGTATTAATACGCTGTTCAACTCAACTATTGCTAGTGAAGTTTTAATTCGATAACCCACCGGCTGGCCGCGGCCTAACCCCCTTTACCCCGTCTGCTTCGTCTGCCCCGCGATAATGTATTTATGGACGATACCACGGGCCTAATGAGCGAACCTATGCCTCTTTACGCCACCTCTGTACTTAGATTTGGTTAGGATACGTTAGATAATGTACCGTTTGCGTTTTAGGGTTAAGGGGTGGCTCTGTTGTAACGGTTAGATAGTTTTGGGTGTGTAGACTAAAGCTTGGTTTTTCTTAGATTTTTTTCTTCAATGTGTGAGTCGACATTACAGTTGTAGTGTTTGGAAGCCAGATCAAGTTTTTCATCAGAACCAAATCTGATGTGGATTCTTATGACCAATAATACAACTTTCCTTGAGATTCCGAACCGACATAAACCGTCTTATTACAAAACGAGTTCTAACTTTCGACCTTGCCTAAAGCTTCGAGCCAGTTACTTTATTTTGAACTTTATTCCAACAAACGTAAAGTTTTTAATGCAAAATTGACATCTTACACTCGGGTTTGTCAGTTTTTGTAAAAGTGGGTTTAAATCTGGGTGTAGAGATAAACCTTGTTGCTTTTAAGTTCATAACCATTTTTAACATTATAGGCTAAGCATACACAAAACTGATAAAAAAAAAAACAATTTTGCTTATCAAACCATGATCTGTTAGTACGTAAGTGCTACTACTCTGTAAAGGACTTCCTATCAGACAAATCTCTGCTCCGATACAATCCCACACAGTCATGATGCGTTCAGTGGCCTATTGACAAATTACCTACTTTTATTCATTTGTGTAAATCTAGCAACTCATTGAACTTTATGTAAATTTCTATTTTTATTTGAAATACTGTAAGGTTATTTATTTGACTCAGTGCCCTATTGACCTTAAATTGTTTTATATAATTTTATAATTTATTGAATTTTATATTAATGTTTATTTTAATTTTTATTTTTTAATGTTTAGTTCATTTTATTAGCAATTATGTAATTTCATTTAATTTAAACCACTTGACTATTGTATGCCCTATGGGCGGGACATAGCTGTTCAAAAATTTTTTTAACTATTTAACACCTGTACCATGTACCTACCTGTGATCCACAATAAAGAATGAATATGAATATGAAATATGAAAATGCTTTGACAAAGACGTTATGAAGATGTATGGAAGAAGAAGACTAGTTATACCCACCTAATATAAATGGGGAGAGAGATACAAGTCGTTTTGAAGAAATTCCTTTAGGTTTAAAATCAGTTAGGTATACATAGTTAAATCGACTCGTATTTCGATACTACAGCAGAATAGAAGATAAATTGCAATTACCACATATTATTGAGCTCATAAAGAATATACTAGTACGTAATGAGTAGCTGCCGCTCGTACACAGCCGACCTGCGAACTGTATCTGGTTTTGCTGTTACGATTTCTAATTGAAATGCGTTACCCTTGATAGGGTTATCGCTGTGTGGACTAACGAGATTTCTCTAATATGTACGAGTATTAGCAGTATGCTCTAAGAGTAAAAGAGAGAGAGAGATATTAGTATAGGTATCAGTCTTGGATAGAATGATTAAATCGAATATAATTTCTTAATGAACTGGAACGAATAACAAGCTATTGAAAGGAAACTGTTTTACTGGAACGAATAACAACCTATTGAAAGGACACTGTTTTATTATTGTTGGTGTAAAAGAGAGAGAGAGATAGAGATATTAGTATAGGTATCAGTCTTGGATAAAATTATTAAATCGAATATAATTTCTTAATGAACTGGAACGAATAACAAGCTATTGAAAGGACACTGTTTTATTATTGTTGGTACTGATAGTGGTGTCGTACGCCGTACCATCACATTTAATAGGCGGTTTATTGATAGCTGTATTTATTATTGAAGTGGGACATAAGTTGGTATTGTTATCTAGAAAAATCTGTAAAATGAGTACGAGTGGTGTCGTGAATGTGACCTACATATTTCGTAACTTCGCTACATAAAACACTTCATATTATAAAACTAAGTCCCCAGACCACATCTGTCTGTCTGGACGCGATAAACTCAATGACTAACAAAAGTATTTTCACACATAATCAGCAGTGTTACCACTGCTGGGACACATGCCTCCACTCTGTGAGGAGTGGGCCGTAATCCACCACGCGGGCCCAGTGCGGGTTAGTAGATGCCATATTTCATCGATTTTTTGTTCTAGGACACGCCGGTTTCCTCACAATGTTTTCCTTCACCATTTTGAGAGCAATGGTGATGAAATTATTTACGCAAAGTGAAACGCCTGTCTGAGTTCGAACTTCGGACCTCCAACTCGTAAGTCGCGGCCGTTACCACTGGGCCACCACTGCTCTCTCTCTATTTTCATACATTTTTCACTAATGTACGTGATACATGAAAAAATGTATGATTTTTGAAGATGTCGGAAAAAATCATGCTGACTGTGAGCTTTACTGGCGTCCCCCGCGTAAACCAATTAATAGATATTTGGCACATTTATATAGTTTACAACCTGGGTTAACACATAGGGTACTTTTAATCTCGGTAGTACAGACGCCAGCACATCAAGCTACTAGGTACAATCTGTCAAATTTCTTTAATAGATTTTCAACTTTATGGCTAGAGTATAAGGTTCAAAGTTGATTGGGAAAATTTTACAGTTTCTGGTATCTTGATGTGCTGGCGTCTGTACGTTCCCATGGGATATTTTTCGACATATACTTGGGTGACGCCGCGGTAAAAACTAGTTATAAAATAAGACTAAGATGGCCTAAATGTTCGTCAGAAGCCAAAAAACATTTTTTACTTTCCAATTTGTACACCTATCTTCACTGCACCTGCTTTTCTGAAATTTCTTTAATAGATTTTCAACTTTATCGCCAAAGCATAAGGTTCAAAGTTGATGGGGAAAGTTTGACAGTTTCGGGTAGCTTGTTGTGATGGCGTCTGTACCTAAATCTCATTCATCTACTTTAACACCCTCAAAAACTTTCATAAACAAAAACAATTGAACATCGCCAAACCACACTCGAACTACATCAAAGAGCGTCTGGGAAGAACAATAGATACTTCCATCCAAATTTTAATTATAAGTAATAATGATTAGAGCAATCAGGGCGACAACGGGTTGACCTACCGTCTCACACCCTCTGTGCTCGTGGAGCTGTGGAGGGAACAGGGAAGGTTGATGCGGCATTTTTTTTTTTAATTGTTAATGTAGATGGTCTGTTGGCAGCCGATAAATATCAAGTCGATTGTGTTTAATTAATAGTCATTGGCGTCGATTTCCTTGTTCACAAACTAAACAAAATTTATGTTCAGTGTCTCTTTTTCTTTCTATTTCATTAAGAAAAGGACAGTAGATAAATATTAGTTTAGTCCTGTCAAATTAAGATACTCCATAGACAAACTATAGACGTGATTAAAAAAATGGCTACTAAAAATACGTCAGGCGCTGACTAATTTGACAAGACCTCTCCTTTTCTTAATGAAGTAGAAAGAAAAGGATGCACTGAACTTAGATTTAGTTTAGTTTCTGAATAAGGATTCCCTTATTCACAAACTAAACTAAATCTCACCAATGTCTTGTCTGTCAAAGGATTTGTATTAACATTTCCATCACAAACAATTAGATTATTGCAGTTGACTTGAGTGTCATTGTAAGATTATCACACGGCACACCTAATGCTCGTATTATAAAGGCGAAAGTTTGTGAGTGTATCTGTGCGTGTGTTTGTGTGTTTGTTACTTCTTCACGCTCAAACGGCTGTACCAATTTTGATGAAATTTGGCACACAGATAGTATACAACGTGTAACGTTAAATTCGCAAAACCTGAAATAGTTTGATCAGAATAACGAGCACAATTCATTGAACCACTTTTTAATATAGGTCACATTTTTCAAAAATGTTCATTAAAAACGTTGCCGTTTCTATTTATTAATAGGTCAAGCAAGCCAAGGTCAGCGCGGCGCAGCGGCCCGGTGACGACTCCTTCCTCGATAAAGCGTCGTCACAGACGCAAGAAACGATCAGAATGGCCAGTAAAACTAAAACAGCACATAAAACCTTTACAATTTTTAATGACTTATTTTCTTTCTGAAATAGGTCAATTGAATTAAAAATCAGTTGGGGTGTCTGAGGTTTTGCGCATTTAACGTTACACGTTGTATAACCAGGATTAACGCAAAGAATACTTTTTATCCCAATATTCTTATGGAATCGAGACTTATGCGGTTGAAACCACAGGGCGCAGCTAGTTGTTTAATATTTCTTCCCGAATATACTGTTCGAAGGAGCAGTGTAGGCCCAGTTGTAGCGACCTCGACTTATGACTTGTAGATTGTCGGTCGTGGGTTCGAACCGGAGCAGGCCGGTGAAGGAAAACATCGTGAGGAAACCGGCCAAACCAAAAATTCGAAGACATGTGACATCTACCAACCCGTACTTATGATTACGGCCCACTCCCACTCTAATTTACCAGCTAGGTGCTAGAGTTTCTCTAAGAGATTTTTTTAAAGATATTGGTATTCTCACGGTTGCATCACAATTCATCTTTGCCAACATCTTATATATTAGGCAAAATGTACACTTGTATACTAAAAACAGTGATATTCACAATGTTAACACCAGAAATAAGGACAAACTACGTGCTCCCTTTCACCGGCTTCATAAGGTTCATAACTCATTTGTTGGTCTTGGTATAGCCTTTTATAACAAGCTACCCTCTTCTTTGCTAGATTTGCCTTTTAATGCATTTAAAGCTCAAGTAAAATCTAACCTTTGTTCAAAGGCATACTATTCTATCAACGACTACTTAAACGATAAGAATAGTTGGTCGCTCTGATTAACTCAAGACAATGTTTATGTTCTTTCTCCAGAATTAATTTACAAAGAATTACTGATAGGTTATATGAGCTCATTATACAATTGTTTTTTTTATTGGGCTGTATAAGTCAAATCAGTTTAATTTAATTTTAATTTTATTATTGACATAATCAACCCATTGCAATGTTTTCTAATGAGTTGATTGCAATATGTGGTTAGCTAGTGACCTCGACAATTGATCATACAATTCTTACCTGAGCAACCGGCAGCAAGTTCGTCATGCTCCCTTAGATGTCACTGCTTGCGGTAGCGTCGGGGGTCGGGTTGTCTCCTTCCCTCAAATATGGCGAGGGGGGTAATGGCTGACCTTTGCGTTATGCTCGTGAATGGGTGCTGCTTGTGGTGACTGGTCGTCTTGCTGACCATGGTTTTATCATTGTTATCATTATTAATAACTTGTTTATTTAGTTTCCTTATGGTCCTAGTTTATCATTTGTGACTTCAAGCGACAGCTATGTAAACTGAACCCAGCATTGCATAAATATGTTAGCGGTCACGCCCTTTATACCTGGAGGCTTTTATTTAATTTCCATTTATTAATTTTTGCTTGAGTACGTATAGTTTTTTATTGTATTTCTTGGTATATTGGCGTTGCCAGCTGACATATGGCAAATAATTTAATTTAGCGTTCTGTGTCTTGTAATGTTAATTGCTTTGCATACCTTGTATTGTATTCAGTCAAGTATATTTTCTAACTGAACAGACAGCTGTGCTGCTGGGGAGTTTGTTGCGCCACTTCTTCTTCCCAGCGAAAGCACTAGGAAGTGGTGAAGGGCGGGCGTTTTGGGGGACTGTCTTTTGTAATTTTGACGTTCGAAAAGTGCTGATTCTCAGCCTAGTTTGAATAAATGACTTTTGATTTTGATTTTGATTTTCCCTCTCACAGAGAGGAAGCCTGTGTCCCAGCAGTGGGAACATTACAGGCTGATTATTTATTTATTTAATCATTTATTTAATTAATTAAGTTTCACCAAAAGTTGCTACAGATATTATAGAGATAGGAACATACAAGTAATTGTGTCTTAGATCTAACTGCACAACCAATTACAGGCAAGCACCACATGCAAAATGCTCTTTGTAATTATACATTCAATTTTACAGACTCAATGTATTTAAAATCTAGGTAATTATATTAAATGCTAATACTAATTACGTTAGACAAACGTCGATATTGAGTCTGCGTGGACGTCAACACATGCGGGGTATAGGCGAATTAGCACCAGACACTGTACGGCGAAGAGGTGGAGCTAAGGGTGTTATAGGTTTGAGAGGTGGTCTACGCTATTCTACACTATTGAATTTGTCTGCCCGAAACTTACAAAGTTATAAGCTTGTTATGTTACCTGGTTGTCCGTACAAAAAGATAGTTACTACGTGGTGCCCGCGCGCCGCCCGCGCCTATTGCCGCTATGACCGGCCGTAACCTGTGTTGTGCGCCTATGATTGCGGATGTACGTAGTGTCGCTCGGTGTCCAACTTGTTACCTTTTTTAATATTTTTGGGACAAAGTATAACATGGTGTAAACATTATTGGAATCGATTCTGTTACTTATTTTGAACAAACTATATTCAGGTTTGCAATATACTAAAAATAATGTTGTATACAACAATGTTGTATATAACATGATAAAACAAAAACAAAATTGTTAATAGGATTAAAAAAATTGAGTCATCGGTCATCGCCATAAAAAAATCTGAAAACAGATTTTTCTGTGTAGAGTTTCGCTAGCTAAGTTAATTTGACCCATTATAGCAGTTGTCTTTAAAACAAACTCAACAAAATAAATACCTTATCCAACCCGAGCCACAACTTACCTCTTTCACCACCCACCAACCCCTCAGTAGGTACGTACGTCTTGAACCAACTTTCCATAATTAATTATACTCATTATCATTATTGTTTGGAAGGCAGTTTTGCTTCGATAATGAATTGTTCGCTTCCATCATTAATTAGTTTATTATAATAAGAACGTAAACTTTCTTGGTAGATTAATCAAGTTTATCTGATGCCCGTTGCGTTTAAAAATAGGTATTATTTTGCTTAACTGAAGATTCACCAATTTATTTATTTTGATGGATGGTTAAAGTTTTTGGTGATCTTTTGCTGTTTTTTGTTTAGAGTATTGTTATATTTCTGTTGTTTTGTACAATGCATTAAAAGTTGGTTTGAAATAACATAACATTTTATGACGCCTGTGGAGAAAGGGAAGACAGAAATGTAATAAACACAGAAACAAAGACCCAGCGTATTTTATGTAGCATTGCCATGAGCTTAAGCAGCGTCTGCTACGCAGCATCTAAGTCGTGACTGCTACACAGCGGTTACTATGCCACTCCTACACAGCGGCTACTACGCCACTATTACGTAGGGTCTACGACACGGTTGATACGCAGCGTCTACGTCGTGACTGCTACGCAGTGGTTACTACGCCACTGCTACGCAGCGTCTACTACGCCACTGCTAAACAGCCTCTACTAAGCCACTATTACGTAGGGTCTACGACACGGGTGATACGCAGCGTCTACGTCGTGACTGCTACGCAGCGGGTACTACGCCTTTGCTACACAGTCACTACTACGCCACTGCTACACAGATTCTTCTACGCCACTGTTATGCAGGGTCTAGGACATGACTAGTAGTGACTGCTACGCAGCGGTTACGACGCCACTGATACATAGCGTCTACTACGCCACTATTACGTAGGGGCTACGACACGACTGCTACGCAGCATCTACATTGTGTATGCTACTCAGCGGTTACGACGACACTGCTACGCAGCGTCTACTACGCCACTGCTACACAGCGTCTACTACGCCACTGTTACGAAGGGTCTACGACACGTCTGCTACGCAGCATCTACGTCATGACTGCTACGCAGCTGTTACTACGCCACTGCTACGCAGCGTCTACTACGCCACTGCTACACAACGTCTACTACGCCACTATGACGTAGAGTCTATGACACAACTGCTACGCAACGTCTACGCCAACGCTGGTAGTCCCCAGTGCGGAGTCACATCTAGTACCTGTGCGAGTCCGATACAGGCTGGCAGGCACGTCGAAGCGCAGCCTGTTACCATGGACTCAGTACATGATTCAGAACCCCCCCGAGTTGAAAATTTTCGTCGGTTATAAACAAAAATTGTTTTTCCATACACGGTAGGTAGGTATCACACTTTTCTATGAAACAGCAGATTTTTTTTTTTTAATAACCGACGCAGCATTTCCATGTTAGGGGGTTTAATTCATGTGCCGAAATCATGGTTACACTTTGCGCGTCGACGTACAAACCCTTCCCGTCCTATATAGTATTGCAAAGTACGCAGGTATGAACCACAGTCACTACGTCAGTCCATTGGGAGTTGAACGGAGATGTTTAACCGAATATTTGTCCATGATCGCTTGCACTTCGACGACAGTAGCGTCTTCTAGCCTGCTTATCACACTAATATTGTAAAGGCGAATGTTTGTGAGTGTGTGCGTTTGTATGTTTTTTACCTTCACGCTCAAATGGCTGAACGGATTTGGATGAAATTTGGTGCACAGATAGTTTATGACCGGGATTAACACATAGGATACTTTTTATCTCGATATTCTCACGGGATCAACACTTACGCGGGTGAAACTGCAGGGCGCAGCTAGTTACATAGAAGTATGAGGCTAAGTACTGCAATTACGAATTCGTTTGCAAGGAATGGTGATAGATTATTTTTCCTTTAATTGTTAATGGTAGAAAACATGGTAAGGCTTGGATTTTTCTCCTAAGCATAATTTTATAATGCAGACTGGCTTCTTAAGTTAGCAAATTAGAACAAATTTTTTAAAAGACTCAAATGGACTCAGATCGAACTCTACGCGCTGGATAGGAGGGTCCGTACGCTGCTGGCAGCAAATCGAACGCATCACGCACGGTCATCGGTAATGGGGCTGTATATCCCGCGAAAGTGTGGAGGCTTTTAAGCGCCCTTCCATAATCGCGAGACATGCAGACTTAGGGAATAATCCTGGAAACCGACGTTTTCGATTTCTTCCACGTGGTTTTTCTTAGCCGAACCCTTCAACTGTCTAAGAACGTAATACTTTGTATTAACATACACCCACAAACAACATTACTGGTGGCCTCAATAACTGAGATGGTTCATAAAACTTTTTCATTTAATAAAACTTCATTTAGTTTTGCTATCTGCGCTCGTATTTCAAAACTTTTAACTGGCCAGTGAGTTTGCAATGGAAAAACGTAGTTCGATTTGTCTTTCCCAATTTGTCCAAATCCGTTTAGCTGCTTAGTCTATAGATAGGTGGACGTGTACGGGATAAAACATTGCCTGTTTGATTAGCTTTCACTGTATATAAGGTCTATCTATTCATACACGAAATCTCTTAAGTGTTCATCATTACGAACAACTTTTACTATGGGACCAAACCTGAAATCGCGAAAAAAAAACAGTTATTCCCTGCATTTTGACGAGTTATGTGAATATAAATATAGGGAACAGCTGATTTTTTTTTCGCGATTTCAGGTTTGGTCCCATAGTAAAACTTGTTCGTAATGATGAGTACAATGACTCCTTCAGATATTTCGTGTATGAATAGATAGACTTTATATAAATGAATCAATTTCGTGTTTGCTTAGATTTTGTGTGAGTTTCTTCTAGTTTGAATTTTAGATGTTATATTTCTTTCTTTAGCATAGTTTAGTTATCTGTCTAACTATGTTAGAATATTATTTTTATTTATTTTTCTTATTATTGACGGTACACCATAGATCGCTATGGATTCTTTGTTCCGAAATAGAAATCATAATTTATTATTATTTATTACAGAGGTGTGTTGCAGAAATACTTTTTTACATTTTGACCTACTTTATGGTTTAACTGCTGCAGCAACATTTAAGAATATTCTATTATAAACTGTATAACTGTGACTGTATAACTGTGTGAAATGTCCAGCATATTGCTCAACACAAGACTCAACATAAATCTAGGTTTTTTTTTCCTATAAGTAATACGGGCTGGTGTCCGCAACTCCGCGACAAAGTGGGTATTTGTGTTCGGCTATTTTTCCAAGAAAAATAGTGAACAGCTCAAAATTAGGATGGGTTTTTACTAAATCATGAAAAAGTTAGGTAACGAATTTTACTGAGCTCGTATGAAAAAATAACATTCATCATACAAACCACATCTTCTATTCTATTACATTATTGAAAACAACTGAACAATAACAACTCAAAAAAAACCTCCTTTCTCCATTTATGCAAATCCATGGACGATTTTTATTAAGTTACAAATTTTAAAATAATAATTACGCATTGTAAACACTAGGATCGAATAAAAAAGTTTTTGTTCAGAAGTTGTTTAAAAGATTTTTCTCTTTGGACGTCTCTCATAATTTATTCATATCTCGTTACCCCATTCTACAAGTTTTTAGGTACGCGGTCGCCATTTTTTTTCGTGTTCCCGCGTTTTTCTTTATGGTTTGGTTATGCTTAACGTTGACTTAATTTCTTTAAAATTTAAATTGAATATTTGTTTTAGTAGACTTAGGATTTATTTAAATGAGCTGAGCTGAAAATCCTACGGTAAATACAGTAAGCAGTTAGCCAGTTGCCTTGTTCATAGATACATAATCAGCCTATAATGTTGGGAACATTATACAGACCTTTTTTTAAATACATGGTAAGTTAACATGAAAATAATTTGGCAGTGGCTGGCAGTCATACCATACTTCAAGATTCTGAGTTCACGGGAAGTACCCTGTAGGTTTTGATTCCCTTGCGAAAGTCGAAAATTTGCTGAAATTTGCGGCATAAACGGCTGTATCTTTTGATTGCGTTGGCTTAGAAGTTTGATTTTTTCACAGCTCCAAAAAAAAAACCAGCTTGATACCTTCACGCGTTCCTGAGAAAAAGAGTCTTGACAGACAGACGGACAGACAACAATGTGATCCTATAAGGGTTCGTTTTTTCCTTTCGAGGTACGGAACCCTAAAAAAGGACTTAGATATCCACAGATTTAGTGCACAGAGTCACCCAGTTGAGGGGCCCGTGGCTAAATAATAACAGCCGCACAGGTCGATCGATCAGGTTAAGCTACGCTTGCCGCGGTTGGTCTATGGATGGGTGATCATCTTTACATACCGAGACCCCTCCGTGCCTCGGAAAGCACGTTAAGCCGTTGGTCCCGGCTGTCATTCGTAAATCTTTGACAGTCGTTACGGGTAGTCAGAAGCCCGAAAGTCTGACAACCAGTCTTACCAAAGGGTATCGTATTACCCAGTAACTGGGTTGTGGAGGTCAGATAGGCAGTCGCTCCATGTAAAATACTGGTATTCAGCTGCATCCGGTTAGACTGGAAGCCGACCCCAACATAGTTGAGAAAAGGCTAGGCAGATGATGAGTCACCCAGTTGATTGGCATTGTCTGCAAATCGTAGAGGTCAGGTCTGAGAGTAGGTCACTGTGGCACGCTGACAATTGACTGACTGTCAACTCTTAAGTATGCACAATCTCAATCGAGATCATTGCCGTGCTTACTTTGTGTTGTATGTCGAAAGCATATGAGTCATTGTCTCTTGCCCGGTGTACCACTATCGGTGAAGAGGTATTTAGTACAGTCGCCAGCACATCAAGCTACTACAGTCTGTCAAATTCCTTTAATAGATTTTCAACTCCATCGCTAAATTATAAGGTTCAAAGTTGATTGGGAAAATTTGACAGTTTGGGGTAGCTTGATGCGCTGGCGTCTGTACAAGCATTACAAATAACAATGGCAGGACTTTATGTATTCTGGTTGTCGCACTTACCCTTCGCGTACATTCGTACAAATACTCACAAAAGCTAGATCTTGGTCAAATCAAGATAAAAGGTAATCACGGCACGGTTTGACGGCACGTTTGGCGCAGTGGTTAAGCGATTGACTGCTGCGCTGCGTGTCGCGGGTTCGATTCCCGCACGTAACAAATATTTGTATGAACTAACAGTAGTTGTTCCGGGTCTGGCTGTTTGAGTATGTATGTTTAAATGTTTGTAAACGCACCCACGATACAGGAGAAATTCCTAGTGTGGGGGCAACGTTTTTTTTAAAAAAACAAAAACAAAACAATGCGGCATATTTCCTTAATCTTGGGTATCGCCAGAAAAACATTGTATAAAGAGCAGGTGGCTTTATACAGACTAATTACCGTTTATAAACTAAAAAGTATATTATTGATAGTGAGATTTAATCATCGTCATCATTATTTTAGCCGAAAGACGTCCACTGCTGGACACAGGCCTCCCCCAAGCACCTCCACGTCGACCGGTTCTGTGCTTCTCGCATCCAACGGGTTCCCGCGGCCTTCACAAGGTCGTCGGTCCACCTTGTGGGAGCCCTTCCAACGCTACGTCTTCCGGGAGATTTAATACAATATTTTTTTTTTTAAGGCGCCCTAAAAAAAAGTCCAACGCATACAAGTAAAATCCCTGTTTCTGTTTCATATACCTTATATACATACTTTCATTTCAGAACGCCAAATCTGCCATTCTCCTTTTATTACTACGCATTTTATTATACTTACCTTACCTCGGTAAGACATCAACTAACAATTCCTAAAAGTTTTTTTTTCTTCAGTTTTGCTATTAACAATTGCACGTCAGTACTAAAGTAATATTCATCTTCTGTCCTTTTCTTAATCAAATAGAAAGAAAAAGATGCACTGATCTTAAATTTGGTTTAGTTTGTGAATAAGGTCATGGGCGCCATTGTCTCGCTCTTATTTCAATTTATTTGGTGTCAGCACAACATCTCTTTTTCTTCCACACTTCTCTATTAGTCGTCACCTCGGTAGTCACCCCCTTTCAAGCCATATCATATTTCCCACACTCCATCGATAGCAACTGTCTTATCAAAAACTATTTCAAATCATTCTGTCTTTTAGTAGAACAAGCAAGAGTCGACGTCACAGTTACATTGGTACCAGATTAGTTAATTTTTAGCTCGACCCCAAAACCAGAATACAATACTCGGAGATCTAACACGTAGACCAACTACATGTTGGTAAAGTCTATTGCTATTCTAGGCAGTGTAAGAAAGGACGGATTTGACGGCACGGTTGGCGCAGTGGTTAAGCGATTGACTGCTGCGCTGCGTGTCGCGGGTGCGATTCCCGCATCATCTGCCTAGCCTTTTCCCAACTATGTTGGGGTTCTTCCAGTCTAACCGGATGCAGCTGAATACCAGTATTTTACATGGAGCGACTGCATATCTGACCTCCACAACCCAGTTACTGGGTAATACGATGTCCCTAAGTAAGACTGGTTGTCAGACTTTCGGGCTTCTGACTACCCGTAACGACTGTCAAAGATCTACGAATGACAGCCGGGACCAATGGCTTAACGTGCTTTCCGAGCGTACCTACATGCTTTCCGAGGCACGGAGGGGCCGTGCCTCGGAAAGCATGTAGGTACGCTCGGTATGTAAAGATGGTCACCCATCCACAGACCAACCGCGGCAAGCGTAGCTTAACCTGATCGATCGACCTGTGCGGCTGTTATTATTTAGCACGGAACAAATATTTGTATGGTCTACAAGTAGTTGTTCCGGGTCTGGCTGTTTGTGTATGTGACTTTAAATGTTTGTAAACGTACCCACGATACAGGAGAAATTCCTAGTGGTGAGCGGCAACGTTTTAAAAAAAACAAGAGAAAATTGGCTGGTATCGTAATACCCAGTAAGTAGCCGCATCCAGCAGATGCAGCTACTTACTGGGTTAAAGGTATCATAATATAAATTATTTTGATATGTCAATCCTTTGTATATATCCGAGTTACACCACCTGACAAAAGCCGTCACTCTGAACGTGTAACCTTACATTATTTTTCTATGCGACTTTTTGATATGAAATTCAGATGAAGCTTACATTTGACAGTTGCTTTGAGATTCAATGAGCCGTCATGTTGCCATTTTTTTTTTAAATTAAATCTGACAGTTGTTGATGCCAAAATTATCTTTATGCACGGTGGCTGGATGAAGGGGTCCAGGAATGTAACTACGTAGATATGTGCTTTTCGTTCCAGCAAATCAAAACACAGTTCCCTCAAAAAAATATGGTAAAATAAAAATTAAATTTTGCTAAAAATATTCACCTCATTCACCGTCAAACCCTTCAAACACGATCCATAGTTTACAGACACGCACACAGCCTAGGCATCTACATATTATACTCTTACATGCACTGGTACCGTCCAGTACACAAAGCTCTGCAGTGAAGGGTTGATTTTAAACTTGTACGTGCATATAACCTGTTGAATTAAAGATTACGCGTGCACAGTGACGCTGATGACCTGAATTGTGTAGTGGTAGAGTTTGTACTTTATGAAAGTGTAGGTTTGATTCTCATGTTTAACAGTACCGGAAAAAAGGACTGCCCTTGTCTGGAGTTGTTCTAAATTATGATTTACTAGGTGTGCAAGCGACTTCATTCGCGTGCATGTCGGAAAATAAATTGGATTTCGTTTTCTTTCGTCTATTTGTTTTTCCTTATACTCTTTATAACATCAGCTGTCTGTCACTGAAAATCTGTCCAGCCGTTTTAGAGATTAGCCGGAATAAACAAACATAAAAAATCTTTTTTTTTTTGTATAAGTATCTACCGTAATTATATACTTTTATAATATGCATTTAGTAAAAAGCTGTTATTTTAACATTACAAACAGACACATCAACTTTATTTATTTGTATAGAAATGTGTATAGAAATTCGCCAATACTTTGCAGGATACTTTGCAATCTGCTAATGTTCCCGCATTAAAATCCATAGTGTAGTTTAGATAATCTAAGCGGTCACAGATTCAGACACAAAACGCGACTTTGTTTTAAACCATGTAAAGATTAAAGTGGACATAAATCCTCATCGCTTTGTCCAGGAAAGTGCCTAATACACCTCTTTCATTTAGAACATGTAGGTCAAGAACTCAGAAGATTGTTGGAGGCAGCACGAGCGGTCCACACTTGAAAAGATCGCAGACTCTTCGCATGTGGTGCAATCTTCAGTAGTGCGGGAACGACGAAGACAACAATGCACTGAAAAATTGGGAATATAAATGTTCAAAATCTAGTTGCAATCTCATCTTGGCGACAATCAATGTCAAAAAATTTAGGGAAATGAGAGGTATTTATATATATAAAATAATTAATATACTTATAATTAATAGAATTGCCCCTCTGATTAGAGTATAGTGACGTATGTTGTTATCATTCTAATATCTGCCAAAAAATCCAATCAATTTACAAACATTTTTGAACAGAATTTGGACAATGATTGTCGCTGAGATGAGTTTGCGAAAATATTAAATATCTTATAATCATAACTGAATATTTAAAAACCATATTTTCCTCATATGCAATCAAACAAACTAAAAAGTTAAAAACCTTACATCTGATAGCATTTCCTTAGCCAATTAAAATAGCACACGTAACATTCAGTCGGTATCAATAAATAATTGAATCGGCAACTTTCGTCCGCTGCAAGTTGGTCGGGTTTGAAGGCGTGACGTCATTCAGCTATTTATACGTATCAGTGACGTGTTACCTGAGGCTCAGGTGATGTCTCGAATATTTATCGAATTGTTCCGATTTACTTTTGATTCCATTGATTTTTGTACTGTTTTGTGCGGATTTTGTTTAGGTAAATGCTCAAGGGACAAAGATGTGTTATTCATCTTCGATTATTTGACTGAACGGTACTATATAACAACAAATGCATGCTACACACGCGCACACATGCCAGGCATCGAGGTAAACCCCCAAGCAGCTCGCGATGTATCGCAGTGAGGTATCCTTCGGCATGTGCGTGCGTGTCTATTAGCATTCATTTGTTTTACATGGAGGTGACAATCGAGGTAGCGAGCTAAGCCGCGATCGCGAGGTATCGCAGTGAGGCATCTTCGGTGTGTAAGTAGATTCCATTATTGACCTCGAAAGAAGGAGAGAAGCTTCATTCTTTCCAGGCTCCTACATCAAACCCCCGAAGTCTTACTTAAACTCATGGTTACTCCTGTAAGACTTCGGGAATTAATTCGGGGGACAATTGTCATCGATTGTTCGGTATTTTCACCGAACAATTTAGTTAGCAATATCGGCGCGACACGTTGACTTTTATTACTTATTACTAGCGACCCGCCCCGGCTTCGCACGGGTGCAATGGAGAAAAACTGATAATTTTTTTCGTAAAAAGTATAGGATAAAAATGGTTATTGTGGGTTATCCCTAAGAGATAGACATATACCATCGCGGACTTTTTTGTAGAACTTCTTAAGGTGTACAATACTGTAGTACATTATTTTGATCTATCTCGACGGGTTCAGCCAGCGTTTACAATGTAAGCTCAAAAAAATGTGTTTATTTACGACATCACATTAGAAACCTCTAAAATTATCAGTGTTTGTCTACTATATTATGCATGTATTATACATATAAACCTTCCTCTTGAATCACTCTATCTATTAAAAAAACCGCATCAAAATCCGTTGCGTAGTTTTAAAGATCTAAGCATATATAGGGACAGACAGACAGGGAAGCGACTTTGTTTTATACTATGTAGTGATTTTATATTAGACTTAGTGCACTTTTGTCTACCGCGTTAGCCGGGTGTATGCAAACATTTCATCAACATTGCATTAACATTTCACGAACATGTTAACACTAAAAGCAGCATGGCGATTTTGTAAAAATCTCACCGTGAAAACTTGCGTGGAGTGAGCTTTCAGTGTCATCCCACTGATGCTAGGGATTGACCAAGCAAACATCTACAATCATAATCGAGATTTTTTTATGATTATTCTATTTTTTATAATTTAATATTATTTCAAAAACAGTATTTTAACTTTATTGTGAAGATATAACTATTTTGTGGGGTTTTAAAATAAATTAGCAAAACAGAAACTTAGTCAGAATAGCATTTTTTTCCTAGACTAGTACTTATATAAGGAGTAGTCTTTTTTCCTAGATTAAAACCCACAAAATAGTAATGTTTTGACAATTAAAATACTACCTTTGAAATTATGTAAAATGTTCAACAGAATTACCATCAAAAATATTATTAAAATCTCGATTGTGATTGTAAATGTATCATCATTGGTCAATCCCTAGTATCAGGTGGGATGACACTGATAGCTCATTCTACGCTCACTTCACCTAAGCTTTCACGGAGAGATGGGTACAGAATCGCACTGCAGTTTGAGAGTGAGTCAATAAATAGTGTCCAACATACAGATTTGATTCTCCTGAAAAACACCGACATCTTGCTACGTACTCCGGCAACAATTCTTAAAAAATTACAAATGAGTTTTCTTTGACCTGTTGCAGAAGTTATTATAAAACCCTTTTTAGTCTAAATTATGGTGCCCTTATATTGTGAAGGACACGTTGAGAAGCTAGCTATTCAGTTGATATAATTAGGACGTGCAAGCGATGCTCGCTGGTTGATGGTGATTCTGTTACCTCGATAACGTGTGTAGGATGTACTAACCAGTGTTAGGGGCTGGACAGATGGGACGCTTTTGGACATGTGACTATAAAGACTATATTTAATAGTAATTGTTCTTATAAATTCAAATTGCAGGTAGGCTAGTGGTCAGTGGCCCCGTCTACTATACGAATGTTTGCAAAACCCCAGACACCCCAACTAATTTTTAATTGAATTTACCTATTTCATAGTATTAGCTATAGTCCAGAAATGAAAAGGGTTCGTAATAAAAACTAAAAACATTATTTAGGCAACAGCATATTTATTTCCTTTTCCACAATATCTATAAAACACTCGAATCTCCCCGAAACAAATAAATCCTGTACTTACTTGCCTATACGTGCTCACCGCTTGGCGTCTCGAACAAGAAGGCCGGCTGTCAGTTGTCTCCCATGGAGAATGACAGTGAATGTCACCGTGAACGAATAATTGACCGAGTTATACGAATGTTAGTCGATTTAATAAGTAGGGTTACCAGATGCATACTAACAGTAGGGTTACCCGATGCAAGCTAACAGCTCGGCCATCCTGTTCAAAGTGCGTCCTCGCGCTTACAATCTCATGAAACTATTAAGAAAAGAGAAAAACGGAGAGATAGCGAAAAAAAAAAAAAAATATCTATAATACAATACATTATTATCTAATCAACAAACAAAAGAAAAATTTACTATTCAGTTCCAGTTCATTATCCATAATAATAATCTTAAATCAGTTACAATATTTTATAATTAAAATAACATTTCGAAAGTAATACTTAATTTTACTTACTACTCCCTAAACTTTAACTCAATAATTCATATTCTTAAAGGATCAACATCATAATTATTATATGTACAATACAAATCATTTAATTTAATTTTCTACTTCATCCCGTTCTTTACCAGTATTATTATCGCTGTTCTCATCGTCACTACTTTCTAAGTTCCTAGTAAATGTTAGCCAAGGCTGTATTTTGTCTATAGCTACCACGGCTTCGTATCGACGGCCGTGTTTGCGTGTCATAGGGGTGTCCTCAATGATATACCTTTCATTGGGAAGCACTTTCATTATACGATATGGACCTTGGAATTTAACCACAAATTTTTGGGATTGGCTATCATGAGGAACTTGCCTCTCAACGCGCACTAAGTCTCCTATCTTATACGTTTTGGCCCATTTCCTACGTCTGTTAAACCTTTCTACGTCTTTTAATTGCTGTTTTTATACTATCACTTGCCTTATCTCTTATGCTATTCAAATCTTCCGAGTCAATACAATTTGTTGTATCGGATATAACTGGGTTCAAGATACCTTCTCACCTACTAGTTATATTAAACCCAAATAATAATTCGGAAGGGCCTTTTTTTTGGGTAGTCTTATGTACTGTGGTATTGATACAGCTACTTGAATTTCATAAATATAGTCATCCCAGGATTTGTCATCTTTGTTATGAGTACAAGTCGAAAGGGCATCTAAGATAGTCCTATTAAACCGTTCAACTTGTCCGTTTGCTCTGGGTGTTGCTACGGCGTTAATAATGTGTTTTATTCCATATAGTGTCGTAAATTCATTAAGCGTTTTACTAGTGAAACTAGATTCCTTTATCGGATATTAGCCGTGTGGGCACCCCAAAATAACTTATGTGTTCTTTTATTACACGTATACTAGTGAGGGACTTAGTATTTTTGACAGCATTTATATTTACAAATTTCGTGAAACTATCCACCAAGACCAATAAATAACAGTTACCCCTCTTGCTCTTTATAAAAGGACCTAAGTGGTACACGTGAACCGTATGGAAAGGGACACTGACCTTTTCAATCGGATGCAGTCCACCTTCTCGTTTGCCACCAGGGGCCTTGTGATGGGCACATTCTAGCCAAGACTGAACGTATTTTTTTGACGAAACGACGCATCTTAGGAAACCAATAATGCTGCTGTATACGCTTTAAAGTTCTGTCAAATCCGTAATGTCCTAGGTCGTCATGGTTACGTTTCAATATCTGCCAACGTACACCCTTTGGAACCAACCACCTAATCTCGTCTCCTACCATACGATATATACGACCGTTTTTGATTTTATAATTTTTATGAATATATGACTAAATCCGCAGTTTTATCCTCTAATATATTATTTTTAATCCTCTGTACCTCATCATCCGCATCTTGTACGGTGGCGATCCAGTTCAATAACCATTTCTGTTACTTTAGTAAACCCGAGATCTATTAAGCCTTTAGAGAAACAGTCTTGATATTTATTTAATAGTTGCTATAACCGTAAACGTTCCAAGTCATTGAGTTTTTCGCCACACTTAATTAGTTCATTGGAATCTACAGAATCAAAAGACATTTGACAGCAATCAAGAACTTTTGCCAAGTCTAAATATTCGCTTTTAACAGAACGAGTCAATAAAGAATTTTTAGAGATGTTTATTTCGCTTCCAGACACATTATAAACAAGTAACGACCCGTTTCCTTCCTTGATGTAGTATTCGCCCGGTAAAAGATAATATTGCTTGCCATCTGACTCCCTAAGGGACGCTCGTACGTAAACATCGCCACTAAAAGATGGCTCAGATTTGACTGGTATTACATGCAATGACAATGGCGGAATCAAAACACTATCATAACACAGCAGCTGTATTTTAGTAGAATCTATTTGTTTAAATATCAATTTAGTTGGAGTTTTAGTAATTATAAGATCGGGCATTTCAGTAAACGAGTGCCCCAAGAGAGCAGGATGACTTAGTACGTGATCTTCAACTACGTAAATATCTATAACTTTTCTTATACCCTGAACTTCAACTTCGGCAGTAACAACGCCTAATGGAATAGTCAGATTTGAACCTATACCTCTCAACACAGGTAGATTCGGTGGGTGCTTAATGTCCACGGAAAGGTCGTTGGCTTTGCTTATTGTAATAAGCGTACACTGGCTTCCTAAATCTATGTGGCATTTTACAGCTTTATCATTAATTTTAATGTCTAAAATGTATTTATTAACAGACCCATCAATTGTCAACTCAGATACTTGTTTTTCATTGTTGTCTTTCGATTGGGTTTCGTTTTTAGAAGAATCAGTTTTAAGCTTGTTTTTATAACAGTTAGAAGCTTGGTGCCCTAATCTGTCACATAACGAACATTTAATAGAGGGTTTATCGCACCTAAAACTGGGGTGACCAAGTTCGTTACAATTAAAACACCGTATACGAGAATTCACCGTACTAGACTTCGGATCCTGGGGCTGGGCCCGAGATGTTGCATTAGAAGAGGCTTTATGATCGTTCCTATTTTTGATATTAGCTTCATATACTTCTCTATTTTGACCTACTTTTACTGTTCGAAAATATTTTAAAATTTGTTCTGGTTCACTAAATTGAGCCGCTTGCGCACCTACTCTAATAGCACGATCATCTACTCCGTATAAGACACAATCGACTGCTTGTTTACCATAAATTCTACATCTATTTAATAAATTCAATTTCGCATAATAGTAGTGCTCCAATGATTCACCGTACTTAGCACGCTTAGCCAACATTTCCGTCAAGAGTTCGGCGTAGTCCTCGCGACAAGGGAATGATTCGATTAGTTTTTTCTTCCATTCGCCCCAAGTATAAAGAAGAGAGGGTAAACCTTGGTACCAAGTTTTTGCTACCCCCGAAAGTTTAGGAAGAGCGTAGTGAATTATTTCCTTTTCAGACCAACCATAAATTTCCGCACATTCTTCTACTTTAGTGATCCATACTAACATAGTTTGCTCTTTACTTAGAGGGTCAAAATCCGGCAAAACATTACTATTAAATGATAGCTTGGGCTTCTCCGAACTCTTGACGTTACTTAAGATCGACAAAAACTTATCTAATAATATATTTGTTTCAGATTCCTTATTCCTGTTCCGTCTAGGTTTATAAGCTCGGGTTGACTCACGGTTATCCGAGCTGTCGCTGCTTTGCTCCATCCGCCTGGAGCCACCTCTCCTTGCTCGTGACCTCCTTCTGTATTTCCTTGTCCTCCTCTCGCGGCTTGCACTACCACGTGACGAGCTGTCCGAATTCGTGATAACATTGCGTCTTTTCCGGTTCCTAGACGGACGCAGTGTCCTTTCTTCTATCCTTGCCGCCATTCCGGTAGTAACCCGTTCCTTCTCCTGGCTGTCTATATCCCTTCCTTTGCCCTCTAACCTGGGCTCACACCTGCCCTCAAACCTGGGCTCATTCCTGCCCTCGAACCTGGGCTCACTCCTGCCCTCGAACCTGGGCTCACTCCTGCCATCAAACCTAAGCTCACCCCTGCCCTCAAACCTGGGCTCACCCCTGCCCTCAAACCTGGGCTTACCCCTGCCCTCAGACCTGGGCTCACTACCGCCCTCAAACCTGGGCTCACTCCTGCCATCAAACCTAAGCTCATCCCTGCCCTCAAACCTGGGCTCAGCCCTGCCCTCAAACCTGGGCTCACCCCTGCCCTCAGACCTGGGCTCACTACCGCCCTCAAACCTGGGCTCACTCCTGCCCTCAAACCTGGGCTCTTCATCCTTATCCATATTGAATAACAACCCTTCCCCTCGGTTGTATCCAAAACGAATGTGTATCTGAAACTTACGTTTGAAAGCTTAGCGCATATTCGTGTTAAACTATGATTAAGGGGTATTCTCAGTCCATGTGTCTGGGCAGGGCCACCAAATAATGTAAAAGACAGAAACTATTGAAATTATAAAGTATCTTCATTTTGCCATCAACATCAAACCATCAGCTATGATTATTTTATTTAAGATATACTCACTAAGTCAATGTCACAGTATAATGCTTCAATCAAACACACTAAACAGCAGTAAATAAATGTATTTACGTATAACAGAATCGAGTATAAGCAACCACTAGTCATCAACCTATTTGTCGTTAATTTTGTTCTTTGTATATCTCAAATCCGTTCAGCATGATAATTAGTTTTAATCGTCCATATTCTTAGATTGCCGCGTTCACCAATTGTTAAATATTTAAGTTTTCAAATTCAAGTTGTTTTTCAAAATTAAGTTTCTCGTATTTTATCGACGGTAATCGGAAAAATAAAATTATTTGTCAAGGAAAAGAAAATAAAGTATGCGTGTTTTTAATCCGTAAAAATCTTTCGAATCATGCCAATAACGATTATGTTTGAGTACTCATTATTATATTAAGATCGTTGTGGACGTAGAAAAAAAGAAAATTATGAGAATTCTCTTCCGATCCCACTTCTGAACTATTAGCTATAGTCCAGAAATGAAAAGGGTTCGTAATAAAAACTAAAAACATTATTTAGGCAACAGCATATTTATTTCCTTTTCCACAATATCTATAAAACACTCGAATCTCCCCGAAACAAATAAATCCTGTACTTACTTGCCTATACGTGCTCACCGCTTGGCGTCTCGAACAAGAAGGCCGGCTGTCAGTTGTCTCCCATGGAGAATGACAGTGAATGTCACCGTGAACGAATAATTGACCGAGTTATACGAATGTTAGTCGATTTAATAAGTAGGGTTACCAGATGCATACTAACAGTAGGGTTACCCGATGCAAGCTAACAATAGAGAAAATAAGTCATAAAAAAATTATAAAGGTTTTATGTGCTGTTTTAGTTTTACTGGCCATTCTGATCGTTTCTTGCGTCTGCGACGACGCTTTACCGAGGGAGGAGTCGTCACCGGGCCGCTGCGCCGCGCTGACATTGGCTTGCTTGACCTATTAATAAATAGACATGGCAACGTTTTTAATGAAGATTTTTTGAAAAATGTGACCTATATTAAAAAGTGGTTCAATTAATTCTGCTCGTTATTCTGATCAAACTATTTTCAGGTTTTGCGCATTTAACGTTACACGTTGTATATATGTTTACCAGTTGTCTAGTACTCATAGCACAAGCTCGTTTAGTTTGGGACTAGATGGCGTTGTGTGAAAGTTGTGGAATATTATTATAAATTGGTTTTTGGTTGGTACAGACTGGAAGAAAAACAGTGATATATCGGATACTTTAAATGAAAATATTGGGGTTTATTTATAAATATTGCATACACTTATGTAATGATTAGTGACTATTTAACCATACATTTTTGACGTTTAACAGTCTCATAACTTTAAATAATGTTTATAAATAAACCCCATGATGTCTGGAAGACTAAATGTGATAGGTATGTTTAGTTATTTAATTGATGGTGGAATTGTAAAGATTGAAATGTTTGTAATAAATTTATTGATTGAGGCAAACAATTTAAATTCTCTCTTAATTTGTAGAAAGGAGACGTTTTTAATCGAAATGATAGATTCAATTCTTTCATCAGGATAAAAATACGCAACCTTACTTTAAAAAACCGGCCAAGTGCGTGTCGGATCACACACAATGAAGGGTTCCGTATTTGGTACAAATTTATGCTCAGAACAAACTTAACATTGTAGTTGAAAATCATGTTCTCCCATACATTGCAATTGCAAATGTAAGTTGGTCGACTATTACTCGTAAACTGGTAAAGCCTACTTAGCTGTGATAGTTTTCCTTTTAATTTCGTTATATATACAACTACCATGACTTTTTTCACATATCCAAAAACAACCATTTAGCTGGCAGCCGGGGAAGTGGGAGGGGCACTCGACTCTAACAGAAATTAGCACTTTAAAGTTTAATATGTCACGAAAGGATCCCTGAATCGAAAAATTGTTTTCACAAACCCGCAATATTTTTAAAGACATATCCAACGATACCCCAAACCATGGGGTAGACGAGTAAACTTTCTAGTACTAAGAGTCTCTGAGATAAGCTGCGGGCGGACGGACGGCCGGACGGACAGACCGACATGGCGAAACTGTAAGGGTTTCTTGTTGACTACGGAACCCTAAAAAAGATGAAAACGATGTTAGTAAGAATGTAAACGTTACATGAAAAATTGATATTGCTACATAATTATGGTACAGACGCCAGCACATCAAGCTACTACAATCTGTCAGATTTCTTTAATAGATTTTTTACTTTATCGCTGAAGCATAAGGTTCAAAGTTGATTGGGAAAATCTGACAGTTTCGAGTAGCTTGATGTGCTGGCGTCTGTACCTACTCACCTTAGTAAGCAATCCAATCATAAGCAAAAGACGAAAAGGTAACGCAGTATCTACGAAACCCCCATAAAATGACGAAGCACAACGTACCTTTAGCCCATACCTATATTATATTAAGTCCACTCAAATGCCATAACAAAAACCAAAGTCAATATTACTGATATTATCAATTCAGATACCAATGCTTGTGTTCACAGCTACAGGTATCACGTCGGCGGCGACGCGTTAGGTGTCACCATCACAAATTATGCTTGAGCGGTGACGGGTGCCGGTTGAGTAACCCACAAATGTCACTGATGACTATCGAAGATGGAAATAAAACGTGTGGTCATTTGAGAGTTAAGTATAAATGAAGTTGAAAGTTCCGCGATCATATTATATTTACATATACTTACTTGTGTAATTAATGTATACAAAATATTGTAAAACATTTTAAGCCAGGGAGTTTCTTGGTCATTCTTCGTCATACGAAACTATCTCTTGAAAGAGGCTATTTCCTTGTAAATTTTGATGTTTAAAAGTGTCTTTTATCTAATTGATACAGGTGATTTGAATTTATGTTTAACATTGACGGTACAAGATTAATGTTCACCACGAAATATATTCTAATAAAATGTGTGCCGATACGAGGGACTAACTCCTTCAGTAAGTAAACTGTTGTTTAATATTATAATTTATGAACCCCTACAAAATAAGGGAAACTCACTATAAAAGTAAATTCATAATGCGAATTATTTATTATTTATTTATTTATCCTCACACTGGCACGCCATACAGCAATTACACCAACGGAGCAAAAAATTACTTAATGTACTGCTTCCCATCCATCCTGTGCGCGGTGGACATCGAACGGGCAGCGATGGAACACGCACGCTCACACAGCGTCAGCTCCATAGTGCCAGTACTCCATCCATGTTGCGCACATTCTTTGCGATCTTTTGAGACACAATTAATTTTTCAAAATAAATGCATTAAAATAGTAAAAACGGAAAATTTTGATGTTTCGTCCTGCTTGTCAGATGTCAGAATGAATGCTTTTATTAAAGTTAAACCATTTGTAGACTAAGCAAAATCTACAAAGGTGAACATCAAAAAACCACTGGAGCTTGGTAAGTCCTTGAAAATCCATTAAACTGTACTCAAACTCGTAATCAATTAACCATGTGGACTTAAGACACACGACTACAAAATATGACCGATATGCTTAGCTATACATCTGTTGAGAATGCCAGGCATTGAAGAAAAAAGGAAGGTTTCGTTAAAAGTTAAGAAACCAGGAGTATAAGAAGGACATACAACGTGTAACGTTAAATGCGCAAAACCTGAAAATAGTTTGATCAGAATAACGAGCAGAATTAATTGAACCACTTTTTAATATAGGTCACATTTTTCAAAAAATGTTCATTAAAAACGTTGCCGTGTCTATTTATTAATAGGTCAAGCAACCCAATGTCAGCGCGGCGCAGCGGTCCGGTGACGACTCCTCCCTCGATAAAGCGTCGTCGCAGACGCGAGAACCGATCAGAATGGCCAGTAAAACTAAAACAGCACATAAAACCTTTAAAAATTTTTAAATTACTTATTTTCTCTGTGAAATAGGTCAATTGAATTAAAAATCAATTGGGGGGTCTGAGGTTTTGCGCATTTAACGTTACACGTTGTATAGTGACTTTATTGGCGATGTTCTTCAGAAAGGTCAGGTGCTTGTATGACCTGCCGGTCGATTCTGTAAAAATCTCACCGTGATAACTAAGGTGAAGTGAGCTTAGAGTGAGCTGTGAGTCATGCTGATGCTAGGGATTGACACTATTGACGACTGACTCCACGCTCACTTTACCCAAGTTTTCTCGGTGAGATGGTTACAGAATCGCACAGCTGATGTATAAACGTAAACGAAGCAAAAGGAGTATGTATGGACCGTAGCAGGTGGCGTTCTGTAGTTTCTGCCAACCCCAATGGAAAGAAGGTGTAATTTTATGTATGTATGTCGTTAAAAGTGAGAATGTTTAAAAATGACATACGATTACTAAGCCAAGAAATTATCGTGGTTTCCGAAGTTTATCTCCAACCTTACTTGACTTTTTCTATGTATTAAAGCATAGCTGTGTCGAAGTATTTTCTACATGAATGTGATGATCCGAACATTGATGTTTTTTCTTAGTTTGTATCGACTGACTGAAGCATTTCAAATCAAACACTTGTGAACTCATTTAAGTAGCTTTCGAATTATAATTTCCCCATTTCCCTGACCTTATCCCAATTTATTTTGGGTTAACGCAATATGTTTTTTTCTTCCATAACTACTTCTCTTAGTCTTCATCTCGGTAGTCACTGCTTTTCTAGCCATATCATCGAATTATAGTTTGCGATATACATTTTGTGTTCTTTAGATCAAGCAGAAATACTGTGTCTTAAATGTATACCAAAATGGATCAGTCTTACTCGAACCATAGTCTTCATGGCTAAACGGTGTGATAATTTAAACGAGGGACAAGATTTAAAAATTACTAAACATTTATTTAAAACATGTTTCTGTCTCTGTTGTCTTCAAATGATTGACCAAAGACACAAATATGTTTTGAATACGATTAGCGTTAAACACATTTAGTGATTTATGGTGTAAGCGGGCCGAAAGAGATGGTATTACTGAACCAACTAACATCTTTTCAAATAGAAAATCCAAAAAACTATATCCTCTAACGTCCGAAGGTGTCCCATCTAAACGCAACCCTAGTATTCAGCTAGTTGATATATTGGCAAACAGCTCCTAATACAATTACTTAGAGCTTTTACAGTTGAAACCTCTTTGATATGAGAGGTCAAGCAGATTATTGATTAACAAGCGATCGCCCGCGGCCGGGCCCGTTTACGGTATACTAACGTACGGAATATAATGTCTTGACATTTAGTTTGAATTTATTGAGACGGAATTTTAGGGTTAATAACGGAGCGAACAAAGTCAATTTAAGGTTTCGCTGCTTGTCTTTCAAACATTCATTGATTATTTTTGTTAAAATGTTTTTTTCTAACATTTTTCTGTTATTAATAATCCCAGCTGCAGTTAGTGTTCTTTCAGTGGACGTCGACAAAGTAACATTCTATCGCGATAACAATGATGGAAACCTCAAAATTGTTTTGATTGATTCACATAAGCTATCAAAAAGCTAATGTCAATCCTGTGGGTTATAGAAATCGCTTTGAAAGCGATTGTCACTGGTCTAAGTCCTCAGATGCGTCTTCTTTTATTTTTGTTTTCACCTCCACGTACAAATAAATCTGCCAGTTTAGGCTCTTCATTGAGGCAAGGCAGGGTATTCTCTCAATATAGGAAAAGTCATCATTCAAAGTTCAATTCGGTTTCGAAATTTAAAAGTCTGATTCGAAATAAAAATATTTTTACTCAGATTCGTGATATTATAAAACACGGTAAGAAATCTTGAATTCATCCAATAAAGTTAAAATCCATCTTTCAATACCCCGCCTACTAGGCTATCTCTTCTTCGCCGATTTCTACAAAGGAGTTAATTTTTATGAAATTATAATATTTTCACTAACCCTAAGACTCTCAACTACTTTATGCGCAAAAAATAAGTCACTATTCCAAATTTTTTCGAAATCTGGAAAAATTAATCTTTAACGCAGAACGCAGGAAGCACATCACACATATAACTAATTTTCTCCTTCGGACAATGGTCATTGCGAAATCACAGGGAGGTGGTGGATGAGACTAACTCAGAATCGAAACACACGTATCGTAATGAAGAGGAGGCTTATGTCCAGATGACTACACAGGTAGACTTATAAACACATCGAATAGGGCAAGCGATAGAGATGAAACTGTGCCAATGAAAGATCTAGTGACATACACACATCAAGAGTCTCTAGGGATCAAATTATTAAAAAAAAATGCCCTATAGAAAATTTCTATTGAGATTGATTAAAAGGCATGTTTTTATATGTGTACATCGACGAAGAAAAAAACGGTGAAGGAAAACATCGTGAGGAAACGGGCACGCCCTAGTACCAAAGATGTGGAAACCAGAAATGTGACATCTACCAACCCGCACTGGGCCCGCGTGGTGGATTACGGCCCACTGCCTCTCGAAAGGACGAGGCCTGTGTCCTAGTAGTGGGAACATTATAAGCTGATTATGATGACATTGACGAAGTACTCTCTGCTTTTGCATTAATAGAGACTTCGCCATTTTTGTTTATGATTTTTTACCGTGGTTAATCCTGACATTACAATGTAAAAGTAAAAGTTTTTAAAGGCTTTTACTGCGTAAAATAAACAATTAGTAGATAGTCTGTATTTCCGCCGCTAACGCGTATAACATAATCAAGATCTCGAAAGATGAAACTTATTTAAATTTTTTAAGCAACATATCTGTCATATTTTTTTTTTTTACTGCAATATTTTCTATCCAACATCCTTCTATACAGCACTCGTTAAAAAGAATATCGGGCTTTAACATTTACGACATAAAAATCATAACTTTTTTGGTAGATTTCTTTAGGTTTCAACCTTCATCTGTTCTGGAAAAGGCTGGTCATCTGATCGTAAGTTAATAAGAGAAGGTTTGGATGCGTTAGATTGCATAGCCATTCACAATCTGAACTTCTAGTAAAGATCAGGCAAAGATATTTTAGATCAGTTTTTGAATTAGGTGTAGGGAGAAAAATGTGCTATGGATTTTTTGTAAGAAAAAATAAAGAATAAAGTTGGAATCTTCCATTTAGAAGCAGGCGATGATTGTATAGAAGTTTATGATCGCAAAGATCAAAACTTTTTGAACGATAAAGGATGATCATGCGAACTAAATGACGTAAGGAATGAAAAATTTGATGGAAATATAAACTTTATTTCTGAATAATGGACACAATAAGTTAGAAAAAGTTCAGATAATAGATATCAGAGCATCCAGAAACTCAATTGATACGTGAAATTCGACTTTATAAGTGCATTGCACCTGTGATTTTTCTAATCCAATTCATCATCCTTTTTTTAAAGATCAAGAAATCAATCCAATGATACACTCAAATCATTTTATGGCGTATTTATTGATTGTAACTCATTTGGGGTACTTAAAATTGAAATCCGTGAAATTTTTAATTGCGTTTAATGCTTTTTGTTACTTTTTTACTATAATGTACGAAGTGTTTATCCAGATTCATTTTCGGAATCTATTCGAAATGCGGTAAAGCGATTATATCACCGGCCTGGCTATATCACATTCAAATCCAGTTGTTTTCGAGTTCAAATGGGCCACCAAGGTGATGCATCCGATTCCCCGGCACTGCTCGATAATGCATTGTCCAGTTACGCGAACACCCCCGAAAATACAGCATGCGAAAAAAGCCATCCTCGCCACCTCCCGCCAGCATTAATGTCCCCCCCACCTCGCACTAAGCTTCTTTTTTTAATACATAACTTTTTTTCAAGATGCATTTTTACATGTTTCGGCCTAAAACTTTACACACCCAGAAGTGAGAGCCGATGGAAACGGGAACGCCTATCGGCGCTCGGACGTCTCGCTCGCGCGCGCGGCCCAAGCCCGCCGGACGATAGTGGCGCGAGCGAAACGGACACATCCGTGCCCACTGCTGCGTCTTAAACTAAGATTAAGGCTCTATTCCGCGTTTCCGAACGCAGATTCTTAGTTCAAACGCATGTAACGTCAACGTTTCAACACAAGACCTGATTCTCGGTGCACTACTCCACACTACATGAACGGAAACAATTAAATTGTATTTAATGCAACGCAGCCACTGAAATAAGGCGAAAGCTATACGTCTCACTCTAGCGTCCAGTGCGAAGGCATTCGCGCCACGACAATTGAGTTGAGTTGAATTGAATTGAGTCGGTTAAACCGTAAAAATGGTCGGGCGGGTATAGCCGCGCGAGAGAGAGACGAACGAAAGGCGTGTTGGCCGAGACCGCTGCCTTCTTCTCCTCGACTTACGCCGAGTCGCGACTAGTGAACGTCAGCGTACTGACGTGGACGGCCGTATCTGCGTTTGTTCGTGTCTCGTTTGACAGTTGAAAAAAAAAACGTTTCGCGCGTATTTCTGTCATTTTGATTTGAAACTTTCGAGTGCGTTCTGATATCGGACTGAGTGTTGTTGTAGGGTTAAGAAGAATTTTATTTGAAGGAAACTGGTAACGTGTTTGGAGTGTAATAATTAACTATCGGCTTGAACTAGCCGCTGAGACGCTATAAAGTGATGAATCAGCGAGCGCCGGCTAATTAACAACGTCACTGCTACGAAAACAAATCTAAAGCTCTAACCACTATAATTTAGCTTCTGGGATATTGTAAGTGTTAAGTTTTGTATTGTTATACAATGTATTTTCTTGTTTTTTGTCTTTTCTTGTACAAATAAGTTTTGTTTTGATAGTTTTACCTACTTATATTTTTTTTTTTTACAAAATGGATACTTTTTAGAATATTTTTTTTTCATTATTTAAGATATTTAACGAAGCCGTTTCTAATGAACGATAGATTTTTTTTATGGAGGTAACATAAAATAATATTTAGTAAGCCGCGTGTAGTAGATTTTAAGTCCATCACGAAGTTTAAGAAAGAAATAGTATGAATGTGGGACAGAGAGCGAGATAAAAAAAGAAATTTAATACCTTGATAAAAAGTTTATCACACGCATCGGGAAAATGATGGAATGGTTATATTTTTGACGTGCCAAAGAGGAAAAGTTACGCGGGGCGGGGCGAACGAAGCCAACAAACAGCTGATTGGTTCGAATACATGTGTCGCGTTTTTCTGTAGGTATTTTTTTTACTTTTTTCTTTTCTTTGGGCAACTTTTTTTGTAGGCTGTATTGATTTTCTGTTTAAAGTGCATCATCATGCGTGTATCTGGACGAGTACTTAATGTTTTTTGTAGACAAAGTAAAAGTTTGTTCAATAAATTATTTTGGTCATAAAATTTGTTGAATATTCATTTCGACAGTTCAACACCTAATTTGAGAAGTAATTGGATTGTAACGATAAAAACAGGTGCATTATCATCAGACCATGAATTTATTGCTATATCATTAATTTTCTCATTATAATGATATTAAATGGGCCGTAATTCGTTACATCATTTTGTTATCACCATTTAATTTTTGATAAAATCACTATTATACTCAAAATGTAACACCTAATTTGTGTTTTAGAATATTTTAAATTAATTAATGTTCTAAACATAACTTGATCTTGTCTGTTAAAAACAAAAATATTCAGTAAAACTGTTAATTGAATGCAAATTAAATTGATAATTTTCCCTCACGAATGAAGCACACACACAACATTAATTTTATTAAAATCATTAAGTTCACTCTTTGAACTAAGTTACTATCTACACTAATAAAGTTTATTTGAAACTCCAAGTCTTTATATTAAAGTTCTTAAATTACATTTTCATCCAGAAAAATATTGATTTAAATACGTATCCAAGTATATCAATACCACTGACAATAAATAAAACAGCTTGCGTCAAGCTCGAAAATGTTAAGGCTGTTAAAACATTTAAAAAAAAATATTCACACAAGAAAAATAGTAAGTAACTGATAATGGGGGTAAAAAAATAAATTACACATTATTAAAATTAATGAAACTGATCATTAATAAAGATCGTATTACGGCCACCGTGGATGATAATGATAATAAAAAACAAGAGAAAATACACAAATAATAGACTAGCGCAATACGTGATACAATAAAAATATGATTATAAAGATTAATTGCACGATAATTTTTTCTAGACAACGGTCAAACATGCGCTTGCGCAGACACAATGTTAGTTTTTTCTATTCCAATTTTTTTCCTCCTTTTTTTCCATAAAAATGAAGTGTGTGCTAACTTTTTGATTATGATTAAGTATATCCATTAACTATGTATAATAAACTATAAGTACCTATTTATCGACATGTATTCTGAATAAAGAACATTGAAGTACGTACTCTACTTGTTATATATTTTTACGGAGATTTTTTACCGCACCCTGTTTTTTTATTCAATTTTCTGATTTCATTCTTTTTCCTAAACCCTGGTTTCCCTATCACTATCTTTATAACACTGATTGTATCTATCATTGTCAAAATAATATAACATCCTGAAATATAAAAAGGACCTTTGTACCTACCGAAAAAGTCAGAAAGATTTCAACAAATTTACACTCAGCAAATCTGAAGTGTATTTAAGGAAAGAAAAATAAAGAAACGTACAAAATATAAAACTGTTAAGGAAAAATATTCTTTCTCAGAAATCAGAATCTAGATTTTGATAATTTGTAAAACATTGTAAGTTTTCGATGATGAAAATTAATCCTAAATGTAATATTGAGAAGATCAAACGTAGCTAGAAAAACTTCTCCAAAGAATATTTTTTGTTTCCCTTCGTAACACTTAACAATACAGAAACAAAAAATAAAGAAAGAAAAAAAGGAAACCAAGAAAGAAATCTGGTCACAGAAACACGTGCATGGAGATATTTAATATTTTGGATTTTACAAATATAAGTTAAAAGTAGTATAAAAAGTCTAATGAAAATAAAAAATGAAGATAGTAGATGCTCTGCCAAAAATCACTGACGTTTCAGCGCTTAACCACACAAAATTTAACCATGAGCCCCTCTGCGATGTCACAAAGTAATCTATCCGTCAGTTGTATTTAGACGTGATCGCATCATTTTATTCCTTTGAATTCTTAGTCCATTGTACCTAATTAGAGTATATCACGTGACTCATTTGTATCCCAACTTCGTTGTATGAATCAGTCATTTTAATTGTACTCGCGGTCATTAAAATTCTGTGGCTTTGATTAATATTTAGATTGTTCAATTGTGTTAGCTACTATAATCGACCACGATTTGTATATAGATATCTAGGGCTACGTAAATATATTTTTTTAACATTAAAACGTTGGAAATGGAAACATCTCACCATTTTACGACAAACAGAACACCGTCTCTGACATCAACTTTTATAACCGTTCAAACAATTACATCTGATCGCGGTGTCCCCTCGCGAGCCAACACGCTGAGAGAGACAGAGACAACCATAAACTACTCAGCTACGCCCATCAATGTCTAATTGCTTTTATTATTTTAAGGCATCGTAATCATTATGGCCGCAATAAAAATTGTAATTACTTCTCATTAGTTCAATTAAGAATTTTCTAGACACGGTTTAGTTGATATGTTGATTGCAAAATGGTTTAGTCTAGTGATGCATTGTGCTGAGAAAGCGGCTCTTTTATTACTATTACGTTATTATTAATTCCCTTGTCTGTGGGTGAAATCTGATGTCGATAATCAATAAATTTTATGAGTGTTAGACACGGCTCGTATCAATCAATATTAATGATCATTCCGAAATTTGGAACTAATCGACGTATTTTAATTTTTAATGTCCATAAGTTTTAATCTTTCCGAATCCTTTAACCCTGGCTACAATTCGAATTCGAAAACGGTTTGTTTTAACCGACAAAACGGTTTCGAAAGAATTCAAAAATTACGCGCGTTTAATTTTTCAAATTACCCGTCAATAAAAGATATCGTCTACAAAAATAATAGACTCCATAAAACAGAGCCGATCCTACATAAAGAGAACGCGCGCTAAGAATTAAAACTGCGAAGTGAAGGCGAAGTTGAGCTATCAACAAAAAAAGGACCGCGTAACGCATGCACGCGAGGAAAAACTTCGCCAAAAAGTTTTCATGCACGTGGCTAACACGTGGTCTTGGGTGAAAAATCGCGCAGCCCCACGCGTTCCTTGCACCAACCCCCACCCCCTCGCCGGCACGGGGGAACCCGCCTGAAGAGTCCTTTCTAAACGATCCAGGCGGGAAGATGCGACGAACGGGATATCCCAAGTTTACTACACCGACTTGACTTTTCCGTTCTTTTCTTTAGTTTATTTAACATGCTATTTCTATAGAGTTTCTTATTGTACAGTTGCGGCGGCAGTCCCCAGGACGGCGGCAAGCTGTTTTACCCCTACTTGAAGACGTCTTCCCTACAAAGGGACTTCCTATTTGCCAGTGGCTCCGGTACGTAGCTTGTAGTTAGGCACAGTTTATTTGTAGATCACGATAGACTTGACGAACACTAAGTGGACTTTGTCGAAGCTATTAAGATTGAACTACTATTTGGAGTAACACACATTTAGAAGTTAGTTTAAGAAGAATTTTCTTTAACTTTAAATCATGATCAGTTGATTTCACGAAGTAGGAATTATGTACGTTAAGCCAATCAATAATGCATTTATATAAGGCTCCAATCAAATAAGCAACTCATTTTCTTATTTCAAAAATTCGAAGGTATAAAAAAAGAATGCAGGCACTGGCCAGTAAAACAACATTTCACAGACTCCGAACAAAACGAAAACGTATTTTAAACATAATAATTAAGGTGAAAGTTAAATTCATTCAGCTTAATTATAAAAACCAACTTGCATACGGTTGAAGTAATTAAAATTGTCAATGCATAAATTATGTGAAGCGCGTAATAACAGCTTTTGTACGCATCTGTAAACTATTTTATCTTAAGTACGATCTCCGAAACGACGTGTGTAGCATTAAGGGCCAGTAAAAACTATTAACAATCCACTAAAAATGTTTGTTTATGTAAGTTAATTCTTTTGAAGCCATCTTATTTATCGATACATAAGTCGATCGCGGGGATCAACTGAATTAGTTTGTACGCGGAGTGATGGCCCCGTTTGACATATGGAATCGATTAAATGTTATCGATTTAACGATGCGAGCTGTTTTTCAAAATCAATTACGGGATTAGTAGGGACCACACAACTTTTTACTTGGCGCTTAAAAAAAGGGTAATTTTTTTTTAAACTATTTTCAAAACTCAATTATTTAGTAAAAAAAAAAAACCCACACAAAATCAATCACTCAAATTAGCAAAAAAGGGCTTTCCTACAAGCATGCAACTTAACATGTAAGTTGCCGTCTGCCTTCAAAGCAAGAGTGAACGCCATCTTCTGGGCACGCTCGTTCCATCATAGACCTCATCCATCGCTTTCCATAAGACGTGATCGAGGTCTAGAGTAGGCCCCTTAAGCACAAAAAAAAAGTTCTACGACATTCTCTTAACACCACTTTATATTTTGAAGGAATATAGATACTTCACTCTTGACTAAACCTATCAAGAATAGGAAACCCATAACACTTATTTATACCATAACATTATTTTCGTAACATAACACTATCTTCCATTGATAAGTCAAGCTTTACTCTCCAATACGTCGTAAGTTACTCAAAAACCGCCATAAATATTCTTAACCGAAACTAGAGCAATACAATAACACTTTCATATCAAAATTGAGTTATCATTACTCAAGTTTTATCTCGGTTGAGCTCACCAACACACTCATCGACATAGTTTTATAGCAACTGAGGCGCCCGAATTACATCGCAAACAAGCCCGATTAGATCGACTTCCAGAGCTGCCCATAAATTCAACCCTAAAACAACCGCTCTGTTTAGTTTGGAAGCACCCATCCCAGTAATTATACAATAATTCATACTTTAATAAATACTAATAAATCGTTCCCTCACTCCGCCGGCTCGCAGTATTATCGACCATTATTACACGATATAATTACAACCAATAAATTACCAAATAATACATCAATCAGATGTGTTATAATTTTCTTATTATTACTTTATTTTTTTACCTTTTTATTGGACAACGGGCAATTTTATTAAAATTATAATGCAGCGGCCGGCTCCAAATTGGGGTAGCTGGCGGCTAAGATTCAGTTTAATTATATATGTAATGTTTAATGATATATTCTTATAATAAGCTACCTGAAGCTTGGTGGGCATAAATCAAATATTTCATTAAAATTCGGAGAGCTTACAACCCTTCATTTGGTAGTTATTAGTCTGGGGATACGATTGTTCGCGAAATCCTCTAAATGTAGGTGAGTGCCTAATTTTGTGTGGAAATAGCATTTTTGTAGTGACGTTGATGAATGGGAACCGTTTAATCCGTTCGTTAATGTATATTAGGTTGGAGTATCGAGATAATGTTAGTGTCGAGATTATCATTATTGACTTTAGAGCTTTGATTTTTAGTACGAAGGCGTCGCGTCGTTTAGAATTAATTAGGTAGATTTTTAGTCTTATTAGACTTGATAACTGAAGTGGTGACTAAGTGTAAGTATATTTTTATTTATTGCTGTTTTTTTTTTAATCTGTTGAAAAATATGTAGCCAGGCAGTTGAGAAAAAAATATTGTCATTCAATTACGAAATAGGTAAAACGTTAAAAACAATATGAATAGTCGACTCGTATAGTTTCCTGTGAACATTTACAGTTATATGTTTCCTTATAAATAGACGAGTTCCTGTTGAAAAAAATACATGAATTGTATCAGCTGCTTATAATCGTGTAAATTAACAGGAAAATGAGTAAAAATTATAATTGTTTACATTGTTCGACAAAAATCCAATACGTTATGCCTACCTACAGGAAAATGAGCATATGGGAGCGATCAAGGGATTCCGTCAAGCGGAATGGCGGGAACCATTATATCGTGAAGTCCGCGAATCAATGACACGTGTTTGCTATTGCAAAAACAGGCTTTGTTAAAACCACTTTTACAGTAAATAAGTATTGTGTTCATGTTAATCAAGATACTAGCACTTATAAAGACGTCAGGAATTATCTTCTCTCAAGTTAGACTAATTAGTCTCGTCAAGACTAAAATTTGGAACTGTTTTCTAATCTTAACGCAACTAGATAATATGAGAATTAATTCCTGTTCACCATTTTCAATTTTATTAGCTGTAATAAAGCATGTAACTTTTTATTACTAGGTCATCAGATTTTTAAACAATAATGTGACTTCACAGCATCCTAAAATATCCTGAAAGATAAAAGAGACTCAATTCTCTTCACACTAAGAAAAACGACACCACTCACTTACACACATTGAGACAAGTCTAAACCAATTTCGCGTTAAAACTAAACTGGACTAATTACTTCTATTTATAGAAATTTATATCACTTAGTACTTGCCAGTTAAACAATAGTGGATGTACTATTAAATACTGGATGATTCATGTCATTGTTCTAAAATTAGGACCAAAGTAATTGTCACTTGTTTCGGAGTTCCAAAATCCGTTGATTACTTAGTTGAGTGCGACCATATGGCTGGTAAAATAGACTTATTGTGGAATCGTGAATGAGCGTTGTTAGGTTTAATTTTACTGCAATATATACTTCAATGAAGGACTACGAATTCCGGAAATCTTCAATTTTTTTTTTTTTTTTGGAAAAGGTCGTACTATTTAGGTGGACTTTAAGCTGTGACGGCCTTTTTACAAAACAAGGTTTATCTTTAGACCCAGGTTTAAACCAGAGAGCCATTTTTGAATTTCGTACTTTATTCCGTAAATGCTACAGCCGAAGAGCTTGTCCTACAACCAAAAATTCGAAGACATGTGATATCTACCTACCCGCACTGGACCCTCGTGTTGGATTACGGCTCACTCCCTCTCACTGAGAGGAGGCCTGTGTCCCAGCAGTGGGAACAGGATAAGCTAATTATACATGAATTATGCTAAGAAATGCTATAACAAAAATAGATTGCAATTATTTAATTAAAGGCACAATCCTCACCTTTGAAAACTTCATGAAAATCAATTTTGAGAACTCCAAAAAATATTCAAGAAATAGTCATAAATAGTCACCAAGATCAAAAAATAATCGCATTATCATTCAGAAGTTATAGCTATAAGCTGGTGAGGATTGTGTGGTGAACGTCTTCATACAATCCTCACCCCTAGTGCAACTAGAGACTGGGAGTATCGAATTGGTTTCAATTCTAAAAATCATCATCATCTGCCTAGCCTCTTCCCAACTATGTTGGGGTCGGCTTCCAGTCTAACTGGATGCAGCTGAATACCAGTATTTTACATGGAGCGGCTGCCTATCTGACCTCCACAACCTAGTTACTGGGTAATACGATACCCCTAGGTAAGACTGGTTATCAGACTTTCGGGCTTCTGACTACCCGTAACGACTGTCAAAGATCTACGAATGACAGCCGAGATCAACGTCTTAACGTGTTTTCCGAGGCACGGAGGGGTCTTGGTATGTAAAGATGGTCACCCATCCGCTGACCAACCACGGCAAGCGCAGCTTAACCTGATCGATCGACATGTGCGGCTGTTATTATTTAGCCACGGGCCCCTCTAGTTTCAATTCTAAAAAATAATCAAGAAATAGTCATCGTCACTAATTTCATTCCTCGAAAGATGACACAGTGTTAGTGTTGTTAGTAAGTGTTTTGTGTATTTTGTTTCTTTACACTAAACAATACCTTTATAAAAAAAAAAACTAAGAAACTAGGAATATAATATAAGTCTTATTGTTAACGCACACGTTAACACCTCCGAAACACACATGCATCATCGAGCAGAGGGGAGCGGGCGGCGTGGTAGCGCGGCGGCTCGACGACGGCTCGCGCGCCCTCCAACACTCCTTTTAACAACGCGACCACGATCGCATGACTTTTATTAAATTAAATATTGACCGTTGTAAAGACAATATAACCTTGAAATACAGTCCACTTCTTTAATTTCACCTGGGCCTATCTACTTATTACTAGGTCAAATCATGTTTATGGATTCCTACTGCACTGAAACACAACATTATTCAAAAACTAAACGTTATCAGTAAAGGTGATAACCCTACGACTACTGTATTATCATGATTATTAAAACTATAGCAATAAATAAAAAGGCGAGAATGAAAACCTGGGTATTTATCACCTGCAACACATCTGGACAAATTATTGTAAAAAATGCGTGCGCGTCATTATTGTTAATAAGCGTAGAACTAAAGGGTTGGTTTCACTAGTGGCGACCCAAATTCTTGTCTGACTTTTATTGTTCTTGTTAAAATGATATTTATATATTTTATTATTTATGTACACACAGTATGGATCATCATCTGCCTAGCCTTTTCCCAACTATGTTGGGGTCGGCTTCCAGTCTAACCGGATGCAGCTGAATACCAGTATTTTACATGGAGCGACTGCCTGTCTGACCGCCACAACCCAGTTACTGGGTAATACGATACCCCTTGGTAAGACTGGTTGTCAGACTTTCGGGCTTCTGACTACCCGTAACGACTGTCAAAGATCTACGAATGACAGCCGGGACCAACGGCTTAACGTGCTTTCCGAGGCACGGAGGGGTCTCGGTATGTAAAGATGGTCACCCATCCACAGACCAACCGCGGCAAGCGTAGCTTAACCTGATCGATCGACCTGTGCGGCTGTTATTATTTAGCCACGGGCCCCTCCCTATGTACACACAGTATGGATATGATATAATTATAATTTGAGTACAAAGGTACTGCTTATTTCTTAAGAAATTTCTTCCAGCAGACCTGCGAAAGGAGAAGTAAAAAATAAATGTAGACAATTGTGTTATTTTTAAGTTTTTTTTTTCCGGCCTATGATAGATTCCTATTTATCTTTTTGCCATGTCAAATAATTATTGGTTGAATGCACCGTTGAATGTGTCAACAAATATAGTAATTTGACGGCTTTAATAAGAAGAACCTTTTCATTATTTGAAAGCTTTTACAAATAAAGTTTTGTTCAGATAACCGCCGTGCGATTCTGTAACCATCTCACCGTGAAAGTTTGGGTGAAGTGAGCGAGGAGTGAACTGTCATTCGCTAGGGATTAACACTATTAAGTGCTCACTTCACTTATTATTTCACGGTGAGATTTTTACAGAATCAACCGGCTGGTTCTTCGAAACCAGTTAAACTTTTAAAGCTAAGCAAGCAAGCTGGTCAATTTTCTGATAAAAAATCACAGTTCCAAGATTAGAAGGCAGAAGTACTATGTTCCTTAATAAGTCCATGAAATTTGTTCATCATAGGCTTGTAACAACCATGAACTTCGAAAAAAAAATCTTTGAATAGAAATGCTTGGAAATACCCACTGCCAGTACGAATGCGGTGCTCCTGATCAAACCATGCCGTCAATGTTCAAGTGTCCAATTTTTTTTTTTACTGTATCTGCACTTCACAGGACAAAAAATTGCTACTGGCTACCTACTGGACCCCACACATCTAACATAATAATGTACAAACATTTACCATTGACGCAAGCTTATTTACCCATGTAAATACCCGGTGCATTTTCAATAGCTTAAAGATTAAGACTACAAATGTACTAGCCACAGTAGTTACGTTCTAAATGCCAGCTCTCCAGTGAACCGATACGAAACAGTTTGCACTGTAATTGACACAACTGTCTTTAGAAGACAGTCCAGAACTGGAATCAGTCATGTGTTTTACTCGATAACTTCAAAATTGTTCAACATCAACGTCTACTTATCCAGTTCCTAACAAACAAACAAATAAATTAACCGTATCGGCACAAACCAATCGTCCAAACGAAATGCAAGTTCAGTACAAACGAATCGTATCACCTACCAATGGTATCATAATTATTGAATATACATACAAGTATGTTCAAGGGTTTAATTTAAACTATTTCACTACTGTATTTCAACAGGCGTTGGAACATATAATCTAAAATTCAGAACTGTGAGGTCTAAACAGATTGTCTTATTTCTTTCGCAATATTTTCGGGGTGCAAAAACAACAAGCACCACCTCAAATCACAATCATTTAAAAATTTTGTTTTGGTAACTACAATATCTAAAGTGATAAATACAATATCTAGGTATTATAATATATAGAATTTTAGATATTATAAATGCGCTCTTAAACTATAAAGATATAAGTTAAATACAACAGCAACAAAAAGTCTATAATAGATAATGATGTTCATTTCTTTCATCTAATATCCTTTATTGTCACGTTCGACTTCATTATTTTTCTTCAAAACAATGTTTATCGCATCGCACTATTCAACAAACAAACTTCCCGTTTCAACAAGTCATTACCACATCCAAAGATTGGCTCCATTTCCAGGAATAACGCATCATTTGTTTGCTTCGAACCTCCGAGATCGTTCCTCCTCCATCCTTTTACGCTTTGTCCTCATTCACTCTACCCTCCGGTATTCTTTCAACACGTCCTAACCATTGAGATTTGCTCTTTCTTATTTTCACAAATATTTTCATGGCTTTTAGATTTTTCGGCGGTCCTGGAATCTGGATGAAGCTTTGTTTTGGTAGTGTCTAATTGCTTTTTGAAAAAGATCGATTTTGTTTCCTTTACTAGATACATTTGACTGAGTAGAGGGGGCCGTGGCTAAATAATAACAGCCGCACAGGTCGATTGATCAGGTTAAGCTACGCTTGCCGCAGTTGGTCTGTGGATGGATGACCTTCTTTACGTACCGAGACCCCTCCGTGCCTCGTAAAGCACGTTAAGCCGTTGGTCCCGGCTGTCATTCGTAGAAATTTGACAGTCGTTACGGGTAGTCAGAAGCCCGAAAGTCTGACAACCAGTCTTACATAGGGGTATCGTATTACCCAGTAACTGGGTTGTGGAGGTCAGATAGGCAGTCGCTCCATGTAAAATACTGGTATTCAGCTGCATCCGGTTAGACTGGAAGCCGACCCCAACATAGTTGGGAAAAGGCTAGGCAGATGATGAGTAGATACATTTGACTATTTGAAATGTTTGTTGTAGTTATTATCGATGGCTTTGGTAATGTTAATTGTCTTGATTCAATTAAGTTTAAGCAGAATTGGTAAAAATAAACGTATACATGACGTAGTTCCCGCAATAGATGTGATAATAGAGTGCTATTTCTACAATCAGCCAAGACAGCACTTAGGGGCAAAAGTATCGTTTTTTTTTAAATATTTATTTCAACAAAGAAGTACACAGATGGGAATACACAGATCTTCTGCCAAACAGAAGGACAGTTTGTAGTGTTCAGTTTGTCTGCATGGCGCCAGTAATCTTTCCTAAAATACCGAAGAGTTGGAAAGAGCTGCCGCTTTCTTTATTAAAAAAAAAAGACTTCGAAGCTTTTGAGTGGTGAAGGGTTATTATAATTTAAGTGAGTTCCTTAATGAAAAAGATTTTAAGTAAGTATGTTTTTGTGTATCTTTTGCAGGCCTACGTGGTAAAATGTGGCTGATCTTGTAATAATTTTGTTAACCTTTATAAACATATTTGTAAAATATTTTTTATTATTATTATTATTTTATTATTATTATTTTGTTAATTATCTATTATATTTTTTAAATTATTGTTATTAATTATTTTTGTTAAATTATTAATTATTATTATTTTTATCCTTTTTATTAATCTATTTTATCTTAGTAGAATATTACTCACCAACCATATTTAAGTATTCGACAGGAAGAATTAATAGGGATATCCCACCACAAGTGCCTCGGAACTCAAGTAACAAAAACCGGCCAAGTGCGAGTCGGATTCGCGCACGAAGGGTTCCGTGCCATTATCTATAAAAACGACAAAAAAATCATGTCGTTTGTATATGAGCCCCCTTAAATATTCATTTTATTCTGTTTTAAAGTACTTTTTGTTATAGCGGCAACAGAAATACATCATCTGTGAAAATTTCAACTGTCTAACTATCACGGTTCATGAGATACCGGCCTGGTGACAGACGGACGGACGGGCGGACAGCGGAGTCTTAGTAATAGGGTCCCGTTTTACCCTTTGGGTACGGAACCCTAAAAATGAATAAACAAACCCAAAACAGTAATTAAATTAGTTCATCGCTTCCTAGCCGCGTCGTCCTTGATAAGCCCATATAGCCAATTGAAAACATTTTCGAGTGTATGTTAGATTCGCGGCATATATAGAGGGATGTCGCTACTTATAATGATTGTTTAAACCGTCTCCCGTCGAATCGTTAGTATAATAACCTTGTTTAAATCAAGTGTCTTCTTCCGAGGAGGGGAATAGAAGCGGAAATATTTTGCATGGAAACTAAGAGGGATATTTGCTTTGCAATTGCTTTGTGACCTATTTAGGACTCTGCTGCAAGAATGCACAGAGTTTTGGAAACTATTCCCTTATTCTTATTTGTCGTCTTAGCGTGTCGACGGCAATCTAAATATCCTAGAATTCGATATTAAGTGTCCCATCGTTTGTGGAACAGCACTACATTTACACTCCAAGGCGGAGTCTTCGATGAATCCGTTCGGCTCTCATTCTTCTTTGTCATTCATTTTTCTTAGAAAGCCACTGAGGAAAGCCACTATACCTCGCCTCTCACTCTCTAAATCTCTTGTTATTAAATCTTTACCTACACTGAGAGAAAATTCTTAGAAAAATTACTGTGCTCGTCACTGTAAAGTGACATCTACAGAAAATTTTCTGAGTGAGATTGGGATAAATTTGCTATTTGTCCAATAAATTTTACTGTACAGGATAAGATTTTTTACTGTGCTATGGTAATTTTTCCATTACCACTCAAATGCACTCAGATTATGAGACAGCATAGTAATTTTTCTAAGATTTTTCTCTCCGTATACTCGGAGACTTCTACGTTCAGTTTCATGGCATATCTATGAAATCATCCAACGTCCTTTAAAGTCCAACAGACGCTCTTGCACGAATTCTGCTAGAGGTCTTAAATAATTCGTACACTCGCGAGCGGTCGTACGGAGTAGTCAAGTATTTATTTTGTAACCACCTACAAGTACCACTAACGGAAAAATACCTAAATACGATAATTGTGATTAAACTATTACAAAAACAATCGCGCTCTGTGTCGCTTAGCACTTGTTGCTTTAGAATGAATCCTATAAACTCGACATTGGACATTCTTGCAGAAAAAGTTCAAGACATGGAGAAGAAAAACACATACTATACCTCACATATTACTTGGAATTAAACATTGATGCATTGGATCAACACATCAGAAACTTTGAGCAAGATTCATTGGTCAGTGTTTTGGGGATCACTCGTATTACTGATAATGAGAACGAAAACCTGGACATTCTCTCAACAAAAATAGCTTCGAAGCTTAATATTGAGAAACGCCAAGTTGCAATGGTCAAAAGACTTAAGGCAGGAATGGTAAAGAAGGAGTTATTCAGGTCATTTTACAACATGACGATCAGGTGGATGAGTGGATCCGTACAGCGTGGAATGAACCAATTGTTGTTCATGATGAAGTCCCCGAGGTCAGTGCTGATTTATTGCTGGCCAAGTCAAAAGTTCTGTTTCGATATGCTCTTACCAAAGTGAATAAATCACTACTACGGTAAGCAAAACAATCATTGAAGAAAACGTACAAATACATCTGGTTCCAGAACGACAGAATATTCGTCCGTAAAATCGAAAACGACAAACCAAAAGGACCACTAGTGATATTGATAAAATGGCGGTTCAGAAAAATAATTGTCGATAATATTTAGTTAGACTCAGTGATCGCGTCAGTTTCTTCTCCGGAACTATCAGAATTCCTTGAGTTTCCAACCATTAACGAGTTTAGTTATCATCTTCCAAATAGTAAACAAAAACTAAATATTGTCCACATTAATATACGCTCGAGTGTTAAAAAAAATCTTATACCTTCAATCTATTGATTCTTCTATAATTCATATTGGCGTTATTATTATTTTATTTATTTTTTTAATTTATTTATTTATTTATTCAGTAGTACACATACATTTTCAACGCTTAAGTTGGTGCCAACATAAACTCATTAGAGTTTTACCGTGCACCAAAATCATCGACTACATATTTAGATTCATTCACATTTAGAGTTTAGAGTTATAACCACTTAAGTAGGTACTTCGGTAAAAAGTAACAACAACAAGAAAAAATAAAATAAGATGACAACGGGTATACGCGAAATATTATCTATAATAATACTAACGAGCGCACATCAGTGACCAATCCGGCCGCCCATCCTTAAAACATAAGTGGTGGAGAGTTTTTGCACTGATACAGATTTAACAGAGGTATTTCTGAAATAGTAATCTCATTCAATTATTCTATGAAATGTATCGTACGCTGCGGGAGCGGTGTAGGGGTGGTGGCATTGTGATGTATGTTAAACGTACCAACAACTTTTAAATCATAAATAATGTACCACTAAAATACTGTGAATACATAATTGGACATTTGACTACATCATATCACTACACGACATCAATCTGAACAGTGTATAGAGCTCCGAAGATAGTAAGCACTAGTTTATCAAAGAATTTAAAGTGCTATTATATAAGAACACTTTCAAATACTCAGATTTGTACTTGTTAGAGGATATAAACATTGACGAAATGATATTATCACTCGAAGTAGTATTGATAATATTTTTTGCAAGATCACGCTCGTTAGACGTTTACTCAGAGGCGCTCGTTACGGTTTTGGCAGACCATCGCACGATCGTGTTGTATTGCTACAATGAGCTGAATGCAGATCTCTTCGACCGACTAGACCGTCTTTTCAATAACTGCATTCGATTCGTTTTCAATATGCGTAATATTTACGCAGAAAAAAAAAACAAAAAAACGAAAAAAGCCAAAACCGGTACCCAAATAATAAAATGTCTCACACACCAAATGCAGCGAAAACATTCAAAAACCTTCACTACAATTCACCGAACAAGTTCTTCAGTATCTTCATTGGTGTTCCAAGAACAGTAATATTGTTCAATTCTAATTAAGTATTAATGAGCGTTCATTAGCAGTACAAGGAAACAGCTAATCAATCGCTTATCTATCCTAATATACGACCACAAAGTTACACAATGTTTTATAACGCTGTTTCCCAGTGCGTAACTTAATTACGAAAATATTACGCCTCATTAATGAACGATGCCTTTTTGAGGACAGAAGAGGCGTAGAGTCGACTTGTTTGTAGATTTTTTCAACTTTTTATGTTAGTCTTGGTCTTAAATATTACAAGTTTTGTGTTCTTGTGTATTCATTATTTAGCTGTTATAACACAATCTTCACATTGTTCTCAACACCTCATAAAGTAATTTGATTAGCATCTGTTGTTCTGTTCTTGCTTTGAATAGAGTTGTAAAAACTTCACTACTTACTTACTGTTGTTGTTCTAACATAAGATACCTAGAAATTCATAATTCTCACATTTTTACTTCAGTGACGCCTTCCGTGGTTCATTTTTTTGGCATGGAAATTGAAATAACAATTTAACTTATATTTTCGAAACCCTCTCCATGGAATCCTGTTCCCTTTACGCGGAAACAACACACGTTCAATTCCACAGACTCCTACGCAGAAAAGGCAACAAGTAGTCACTACTCATGCATACGTATAAAGTTCTCAGAAATATTTGACAAATAGTCAATAATGCAGAGCAGACAATCGACAGCTTCGTTATAAATTCCGACATTAAAAAGGTCACAGTGTAAAAAAATCTTCAACAAACAAACTAATTAGTATGGCGCGTTGTAATTACTTGTCGATCTTTGATGTACCTTTTAATTAGCAGTTGTTTACACCACGATAACACAGGGCTAGCAACACTGTCCGAATAATAATTAATACCTCATTTTGTGACGTCACGGCACATTATAAAATAATAATAGACGGCCATCTTGTGCGGTTTATTTGAAATGATAATTTTAAAATCATTAACATAATTACTAAGTTCGTTTTGCTTTTTGTTAGAATATGAGTTTTATGTCTTTGCCGAAATAAGAAAGAATGTTTTAATGGGTTCAATGGTAGCGTTAAAATCTGTTTTAATTTATGGGCGTGTCGCGTCTGAGTTTATGAATTAATCTATGATTAGATAAAGTTAGATATACGGAGGCGTTTGCGCATTAAAAAGAATAATTAGAGCTAAGTCTTGGCTCATTTTGAATTAATAATTTTCAAGAGTTACGTCTCAATTCAGCCTAGATCAATATCTGTTCATTTTATTGTGGAGAGATTTTAATCATCTGAGTTATGGATTTTATCTAATGAAGAAATTATTTTAAGGGATATAATTTCTGATGTCGAGCACCAAGTTTTATTGTTCGAGTTGATGTTCACAAACAACTTGCATTGTGAAAAGTAAACTTAGTAGCAAAGTAAACTAAGTAACTTAGTAAAATAAAAAATACAGTAACTTAGTAGTATTGCCATCATTTCACCCGAAAGCCCGCTACTTCGACCGGTTCTGTGCTTCTCGCATCCAGCGGATTCCCGCGGCAGACTCACCAGGTCATCAGCCCACATTGTGGAAGGCCTTTTTTTCTTTTTGTGTGGGAAATTATCAAATAACTTCTCCCGCTCTGGGCGCAGCATGAGGGCATGTCAGACTTTTACTGACTAAAACCCACCCGTGTTCCTTCAGTTGCCTGTGTCAAGGACCACGGTAACTCTTTCGAACAACCCGCGACCCTGGCAAACCTCGTGGAAGGCCTTCCATCGCTACTTCTTCAAGTACGCGGTCGCCACTCCAAAACCTTTCGGCCCCATCGGCCATCTGTTCTGCGAGCAATGTGCCCTGCCCACTGCCACTTAAGTTTGACAAGTCTTCGGGCTATGTCGGTTACACACACATGTCTGATTCAATCACATATGGAAACTCCAACTATAGCCTTCTCGATTACCCTTTGAGTAACTTTCAGCCTTCTAATAAGACCCATTGTGAGCGACCACTCGTAGTAATTCATAATCAATTTTAGTGCCTAAAGTAACCAACCAAATCACTCAAAATTCACGAAGCAGCAGCCTGAAGCAATTACGATTCAATTAAATCTGGAAGCGTCATTATCTATTAACTGTAAATAGATAATAACCAGCGCTGTGTAAACATCCGCAACAAGTCGACCCCATCACTACAAACTGCATACAGGTGCCGTTCCTAGACTGAAAACAATGTTAATAAACTTCCACCGAACGGTATTTACCAAAATTTTGTTTCAGTCCGGTTAGCAGAACAACTTAGGTGCCGCTCGAGGAATTGCCTTTGAAATCAGTACCTACTCTTGGTGCAATAACTCGACTTACTGCGAGTTCCACTTACAAAAACTTTTAAGAGTTTAACAACTTGTCAAAAGAGCATAAGATACTAACCACAGAAGATAGTGAAAAAAATACCTACTACTCAATATTAAATGTTACCTGTATCAGGCACTTGTCCCACCACCGACGAGAAAGTGACTGGCTATCGACTATTCTCTCGCTCAAAAGACGTACATTAGATGTAGGTCCTGCGTCAATAAAAAAGATGCATAATTATATTAATAGTTTATCGCTGACTCTTCACATCACACGGCCGCGGCCGGTGAGAACTCACTCTCCTCTACACGGAGAGAAAAATCTTAAGAAAATGACTGTGCTGTCTCATAATCTGAGTGCATTTGAGCGGTAATGGAAAATGCCATGCTAGCACAGTAAAAATTCTTATGCTGTACAGTAAAATTTATTGGACAAATAGTGAATTTTTCCCAATCTCACTCAGAAAAATTTCTGTAGATGTCACTTGCAGTCACTTTACAGTGACGAGCACAGTCATTTTTCTAAGAATTTTCTGTCCGTGTATTTTGTCGTCGCGACAGGAGCTATTAGAGAAAACACTCGTTCAGCGACGCTCGTCTAGAGAGAGACTGGGCAGTCATTCTATTCATCGCACTCGCGCATACCCCATCGAAAAACCTATCTGAACAAGACACTCGCTGCTCATAGCTCGCCAACTCGTTTCTAGTTACTAGCCCTACTCGCTTCTTGCTAAACGTCGGTGGTTGGACTCGTGCCGTACTCTCTAATTAAAAACAACAAAAACGGTTCATCTCACGAGCCGTACCCTTGACCGAAAGTTATGCTTTGTTGCTTCTCGTCGGTTAAATCGACAAGCTTGCGTGGGGGAGCGAGCAAGGGTGGCGCGAACGAATCGGTTACAATAAGACTGATACGAGTACAACCGATAGCCGAACAGTTTAGATGTCGCAGGCGTTTATAATCTTTCTAAGTACTAGTCTTTTTTTAGATAACGAAAATAGAAAAATAATATTTTAAATCAGTCAATTAAATCTGAGTAACATGGGGCGATTAAATTATAATATACTACCTGACTGGACAGCGCCCCCTACCAGGTCCAATGGTGAATCTAAACCATTCAGGAACCCACTCAGGCATATAAAAAAAATCATCAAAATCGGTCTAGCCGTTTAGGAGGAGTTTGGTGACATACGCACGTACAGAACAAATATGTATATATATAAAGATATACTTATGCCTGTGGCATACCAAAAGTTGGAATCCAAGAAGTTTGCTTCGTGTAAAGGGGGCTTTAGGAAACTATTTCTAAATACTTGATTTGATTTGTTACGTATTTGCCAAAACTTTTATTTTTCTTCTTGACAATTGAGCCGATTTCGACGTTTCTGCCAGCGTTACGTTGAGACGATCATTGATATAATTAACATCAAAACAATATTTATGATCAAAATGATTGACAGTAATTCTTGATGCCTAATAATTAAAGTCCATATTTTAACAGAAAGTAAGACATTAATTTTTCCACCTTGTATAATAAAAATACAACAGCCAACTATATCGTTCTTTGGCTAAACAAACAAATACAAACTACAATGGCGATATTACGATTGCTCGTAAATGTTGAAAATCGCGATGCCAATCGTAAAATGGTAGTCCAACTTATAATTTCAACGGAAAGAAAAAAAAAATAGACGATTCAGAATTAAAATCGCTAATGACTAAGACCATTAAGTTAATCATTTTAATTAGACGTTGGTGTACGCTTGCGTTTCTATATTTTTTCGTGTAAAGGGGAGAGCCGGGTAATATTGTAGCTACAGCCACTGCGACCATTTCGCTCGTCGCTTATACAATACCACTTCACTTCGTTATTCCCTAATAAACTGCTGTTTAAAGCGGCAATGTATTACAAATTAATTTGAGCTTAATTTAATTAGTACAGTGTACGGTAGCCACACTTAAATCTATCAAATGTCATAAATAAAGACACAAACGAGTCTGAAGCGGGTTTGTCATTTATTGGAGTGATAAAATTAGATGTTTTTTTGTAACCAATTGAACGGGCTACTTAATTGAATTTATTAACTTTATTATACCTTGTGAAGAGAAGTTCATAAACAAAAAAATATATTTTGTTTAAAAGAGGCTACAGGTCTACTTACCCCAAAATAAATAAGAAATTCGCAACTCAATACACTGATTAACGAAAGGCTTCTAGATTTGTAAGTATTACCATTTCACTGAATTAAAAACCCCTTCATTTAGTCCCTGTCTTCGTCAGTCGTGATTTTGTGAAGGATGTGTCCGGGAGCTACGAACGAATATCTCGATGCTCCGATTGTGGCAACGTTTTATTTTTAAACTCGGTACAATTTTGGGTTGGATACTCATGGCGAATTTCACCAAGGAAACTGAACGTAATTAGGGGCTGTATTACGAACTATTAATGACATCATGATTACAGTGCGAAATAGGGATGGTGCTATCGGTCATGTATCACGTCTCTCTCTCTTACACGGGAGTCATGGTGGCATTAAACTGTCTTAGTACGGCACCAGAACATCTAAACCGCGTTCAAGAGCTGTCAGTTGTGGAATATTGACACTGGCAGCTCTTGATTGCGTTCCGTTCCATTGGTGATATTTGTCCTTAAACGCGCTATGAAACGATTTGATAAAGACATAATAAAACATAACAATACGTTAGTAAGTCATGTTGTACCCAAAACGAGAAAAAACGGCCTAAAAAAACGTTTTATGTTTATTCGATTTTCGAGCAGAATATTAAATGCATCATTTATCAGTGCAGACATAGTTAGGGTAAGCGGGGGAAATGGTGCTCACTTAAGGAAAAGGCTTTATATCCTCGTTATTAATATCTTTATTTTAAAATTAGGATAAAATAGCAATAAAAAACTATCCAACAATCAATATTCCTGAACAAAATTTATGAAGCTTTGATTAATTTTGAGTAGTAAAATATTGAAAAAAAGGACAGGTTTGAGCGCCATTACCCCTGACCATGGGTAATGGCGCTCAAGCAACGGCGTAATGCGTAACCGGGGTATGCAAAACAAACGAATAAAATAAACTTTAACTCTAACTATCGTTAAAAACAATGGATAACTACTTTAATTTATAATAGTCATAACAAAAAAGTATTAAAATTTTTGACTGACCAACAAAAACATACACCAAAATAATTAGATCAGCGCGACCGAAAATAAAAAAGTGCATTTCTTTATCTCCTGCTGCGATCGAACTAGCCAAATTTGTCACTACCTGCTTACACGTCACTTCCCCTACACTTCACTCCTAGTTCCATATTTTTACGCATTGTGGTTGCCAAGATATAGGTATGAACGCCATTACCCCGTGAGCGCCATTACCCCGGTTTCCCCTAACATATTTAACTACAATTCATTCTAACGGCAAAAATTTTGCTCAATATTTAAAAAAAAGCTCCTCAAAATATGCCACCTCCAACGCTTCTCAGCTGAACACGTCGAAAAGATCCAGACGGACATCTGAATACCGTCTCATTATCTTTAATTATATACTGATTCTTCGGAAGAAGGGTGCCCGCTTTACTTATTGCTGCTGTCCCAATTATAAACTGCTATATATTTCGTTTTATACTTAAATGTATTAAGGATTCGTAATCAAGACCTTTAATTTTCTGTTTTGACTGCATCTTTCTTTATAGCCAATGTTCTGTGATCTTCACGTTATTAAATGAGGTTCGCAATATCGTAATCAGTGTCGGGTTTAAGTGCGAAAATATATAAGTTAAGTCAGTTTATTTTATTAAAATGTGTGCTGTAAAAAAGGGACTTATGGCTATGTAATAATAGCCGCTCGGGTCGAACGATCGGGTTAAGCTATGCTTGCCTCGGTTGGTCCGTAGATGGGTGACCATCTTTACATACCAAGCCCCTTCCGTGCCTCAGAAAACACGTTAAGCCGTTAGTTCTGGCTGTCATCGTTACGCATCGTCAGAAGCCCGAAAGTCTGACAAGCAGTTTTACCAAGGGGTATCGTATTACCGGGGTATCGTAACTGGGTTGTGGAGGTTAGATAGCAGTAGCTTCATGTAAAATACTGGGATTCAGCTGCATCCGGTTAGACTGGAAGCCGACCCCAAAACAGTTGGGTAAAGGCTAGGCAGCTGATGATGTGTACTGTAAAAAAGACAGCCGTGATATGTACATACGCCGGCACATCAAGCTACCCGAAACTGTCAAATTTTCCCAAGCAACTTTGAACATTATACTTTAGCGATAAAGTTGAAAATCTATTAAATACATTTGACAGATTGTAGCAGCTTGATGTGCTGGCGTCTGTACATTCCATATTATAAACGTTTAGAAGTGATAATGTGATTTCCGATAGGTACATGTATAGCTTTTGAAAATGGTTACAGATGCTATCATATTAATTCATAGCTCAACGAGAACCCTAATTGCGTAACCCACCATCAATCACAAACGGGATAATTTTGAAGGATATTGCTAATCCATTGCTTCATATGTTCGAAAAATGTGTCTACTCAACAACGTAAGTAACGCAATGAATGTTGCTAAACTGTCAAAAGGAAAACCACTCCTACTGTCAGTGTGTTACGCAACTACCCCGCTTTCATCAACAAATAACCAGTAGCTTAATGACAAGGCACTTTTATGAACCCTTTTTATCTGTCTGCTTTAAGGGATTATTGTCTTACAAGCCAAAGTGCGTAAGTTAATTCTTTATTTTGCAGCGACTTTTTAGAGGGTCATAAGCAAATCTCAACCATCACTTTTCAAGTATATAATCAGTCTATAATGTTGCCATTGCTGGGACACAGGCTTCCTCTCAGTGAGAGGGAATGGGCCGTAATCCACCACGCGGGCCTAGTGCGGGTAGGTAAATGTCACACGCCATCAATTTCTTGGTTCTAGGACATGCCGATTCCCTCACGATGTTTTCATGAGGGGAGTGGTGATGAAATAATTTTCAAAAAGTAAAGCGCCTTCGTTAGTATCACCCTTAAAATATTAACAAAATACTGAAAACTGTCACCATAAACATGAAACTGAGCATCAACTATCTTTTTCATTAAAAAAAAACCTCGATATAAATAGAGAATCTTTTCAACGGCACTTACTAGAGGGTGAAAAGGGGATGCCAAGGTAAAAAGTGTAATTATGTTGATTATTTAGGCCTTAATGCGCCGACTATCCCGCACCTCCCCGAGCCGTCATTAATCGCCCCCCTCCCCCCTTTCCTTACAGCCTTTATTATTTCGTTTCAATTATTTTTGTGATTATCTTTTTATGGCGGGCGCGCATTAAAACTCGAAAAAAATAACAGTGGACATTAAATGTAATTAGAATCGAAATTACGGGATGTCACCCAGTGGTGTTTGTGTTTTTAATATTATTAGGGTTTTGTGCGTTTTAAGCTGCGTTTGTCGTTTTACGGCGTGTTTTAGCTGTCGTCTTGCGTTTTGTTATTTGTCGGGAGTGAGGCGATCTTGCGAATTGACTTTCTTGTCGATACCAGTAGTTAGTGAGAACATTTAGTTTTTTTTAAACTTTTACACCTTGGTTGTTTTTTTCGGGCACGAAAGAGATTTTATTAACCCATAAAGGATACTGTAGCGAATTGGTTTTAATCTGAAGTTATTTCTCAATCATGTTCATGGCGGTATTGAGATCTGTAGTCACAGGTTTCCAGTATGTAGAGTAATATCCGCGTGGCTTTTAGAAATGACAACCGTATCGATCAAGGTACGTACTTGTATACCTACTGATTTTTTTTTTAAACAGATAATATAGGAATCTATTTAGGTTTCAAAACTTCAGGTGTGTAAAAATCATTTGAATGGTTTGGAATAACTTTGTTGTAGAGAAAAAATATTATATTAAACATTATAGACTAGACTTCTGGTAATTTAGTTGGTTGAAAGGAGATCAGAAGTCCTATACATAATCTAAAATATTAAAAAATATATACTTACATACAAAATAACATAAAAACTTGATTCATAACATATTATATTATATTATTCTTTTTTTATAAAAATGATTAACTATGTGAACGAGTGTACACCTTTAAGGAAGATTTTTTGAGGAACGAATTATTTGTTTTAAGAAGATCTCATGTAAAACGTACCAAAAATCACACTAATAAATGAAATGAAATGAAACATAACTCTTTTATGTATTCCTATAAAGTTAATACTCTTAATATTGAACTTCTACCTGCGCTCCGCGGTTTCCCGCATCCCGTAAGAATATTGGGATAAAATGTCAAATTCTATGTCAGTGTAATCCAGGCCATGGTCTACCTAAGTGCCAAATTGCATCCAAATTTGTTCAGCCGTTTTAGCATGAAAGCGTAGCAAACAAACATACAAAGAATCAAATCTTTTTTCTTTATTATACTACTTTAGATAACCGTTATACAAACAGCAACAAAAATTATAATAAGCCCAACTTTAAACACTTTTTTCTACCATCGTCAAACATAAAAAACCTTATTATAAATATCAAGCTTCTATACAAATGTACCTAAAGCATTAATTTCTATGGTAACGGAAATATAAAAACACGTATACTTAATACTAAGTTAGACGCGTGACTATTAACAATAGAACTTGGATTTGCCAACCCTTTGATTCGAGTCACTAATGAATAGAAGAGAAGAACGTTGTAGAAACGACTTTAACACTCGATACATAGAGTTCAGAATAAATTGAACATAGAAGTTAATGCATATTATTATTAAGAACATTTTATATGGATGAGCAATTTTTATGATTGTACTTCTATTGTGCAGTAGGTGCGTATTGCACAGATGTTAGACTTATTGTTTAGTTAATCGCTAAAATCTTTGGCCGCTACTAACGGCACGACTCTTAGTTCATACTTATGTGGCAATTTTATTTAAATGACAAACGGTGGCACTGAAGACCCGATATACCGACGCCATCTATATATGTATATTTAAAATTGAAGTCACTTTGTGACATGCATATTTTAAATTGAAGTCTGTTTGTGTGACCGCGCTTTTCTTCTTAGTTGCGCAACGGATTTTGATGTGGTTTTCATCATCACTTATGTAATTTATTCCGGAAGGTTCATAGGTATACTACATTTATATTTAACTTACCACTTACTTAAACAAAACACACACACACACACTTACTTAATCAAAAAATCTGGACGTTTTTTCAAGTCGTAAAAACCGTGCGAAGCAGGGACGGGTCGCAGAAAAGATTGGATTTTTTGTACGTTTGTTTGTTACGCTTTCACGCTAAAACGGCTAAAAGAATTTGGATGAAATTTGACGGATGGGCAGACCATGACCTGGAATAAGACATAGGATACTTTTTATTCCGATATTCTCATGGAATCGAGACTTATGTGGGTAAAATCGCGGGGTGGAGCTAGTGTTAAATAAAACAGAAGAGATCAGACATGCAATAAGTATTGTACAGACGCCAGCACATAAGTCTACTACAATCTGTCAAATTTCTTTAATAGATTTTCAATTTTGTATATTTATGTTCGAAATTGACTGGGAAAATTTGACAATTTCGGATACCTTGATGTGCTGGCGTCTGTACCATGCCGTTTGTTCTCTGTTAGGGGTTTTATTTTTTACTGGCGACTCTTGAATTCAAACCGACTGTAGTAACTTTATGTGAGCTAATACTCGGAGCCACACACACTGGTTACCAATAGATTTGCCTTTTATGAGGCGATGATTTATTATGCATGCGCTGTACGACATACAGTGGGTTCAATATGTTCTAAGTCGAAGAGTTTCATGTTTAGCAGCAAAAGACGGGATGATTTTCTAAAGTAATTTCTTGTACTGGACTTACATACATGCATAATCATCCTATAATGTTTCCACTGTTGGGACACAGGTTTTCTCTCGGTGAGAGGGAGTCGGCCGTAATCCACCGCGCGGGCCCAGTGAGGGTTGGTCTTACTGATCTACTGGGACTTACTGATGTCATAATTTTCTGTAGCATTCTTACTTTTACTGCCGAACCTGTAACACCATAAAACTGTTCTCTACTTTACCTTTAAGTAACTGCAATACGCATCATTATCTGTCAATCCAACAGCAAGCCAAAAACAAACAATTTAAAATTGACATTTAATATAAAACTTAAATAATTATCCACGTTTTCCAAACGTGTGGTCAGCGGCGATCACGCGGGATTGGCAGGGAACGCCACCGGTAGGGTGACTATGCATCGCGGTCGACAACCTTGGGACATGGCTGTTGATTTATTTTGTGGAAACAATTGAATATCACGAGCGTCTGTATGCTTTACGGATATAAGCGGTGGAATTTTTTGAGTGAAGATAGTTTTAATGCAATTTAAAGGAGAATGTAGCGTTTTAACTTTTTACAATGAGTTCAAAAACTTATATTAAAGCAGTCGAAATTAGATGTCTATCTTTTAACATTTCTGTTTAATAAAAGCTTTCAGAATATTTTAATACAAAAATAATACAGATCTAATGTCTGAAAATGCGAAAAAAATAATCATGTTTGCTTACCTGCTTGAATACTTTTCAAATGACGATACTTACTTTTAACTTATTTCGTTCAAACCATGTGCCAAAAAGTACCTAAAACCACCCAAAAATGTAACAAAACCACAAAGAAACAGCAAAAAACATGGAAAAATAAACACCAAATTGCAATTTTCAGTAAGCCAAAATCATGGCTGCCACGTACAGCGAAATTGAAAGTGCTCGGTCCGAAAACGCAGTGGACATTCATTGATGTATCTCTTCATCTATTATTATATTTACGAATGCGTTTATGCCTGGCCTCAGTGAAAGTGAAACCGTTTTCAATTGTTATCCCTCTCACCGCTTAATTGACCGATATTTGTAAAAGCCAGTGGTTAATTTGCGTTTTCAGCGATACGCGATGAGCTTGCGCGTTGTAATGTTTTTGCGCGTGGTTCTGGGATATCCTGGATTCTATGCTTTCATATACAATGTAGCTCTTATTAAACCTTAGTGTTCTAACCACGGTACTTCATAGAATGTTTTTGCGCGGTGGGATAGTTTTGGGATATCCTGGATTCTATGCGTTCATATACAATGTAGCTCTTACCAAACCTTAGTGTTCTAACCACGGTACTTCATGGAGTGTTTTTGCGCGGTGGGATAGTTTTGGGATATCCTGGATTCTATGCTTTGAAATACAATGTAGCTCCTACAATCCTTAGTGATCTTACTACCGTACTTCATGGAATGTTGTTTCGCGGTGGGATAGTTTTGTGATATCCTGGATTCTATGCTTTGAAATACAATGTAGCTCCTACCAATCCTTAGTGTTCTTACTACCGTACTTCATGGACTATTTTTGCGCGGTAGGATAGTTTTGGGATATCGTGGATTCCATGCTTTGATATACAATGTAGCTCCTATCAGTGCAGAGGGGTCTAAGCATATTATTTCACAGAATGCTTTTGCGTGGTTCACCTTAGACTAGATGAATGTTGCTACTATGGAAGCGAATATAGGGTCCTAGCTATGTTTATGTCAGTTCTTTTTTTGGCAGTGTAGTTCGCTAATAATTTGCGTTTTCACCAATTAAAGCTGAAAACTGTGACCGAATGGTGGCCAAGGATAGGCCAAAGAAACCAGGGCCGTCCAAAACCGCGTTGGGTAGACGATATTGTCCAAGTCACGGAAAACACCTGGATGAGGGACGCTAGGAACCGGGAAGAATGACAGAAGAAAAAGGAGGCCTATAGCCAACAGTGTAATAAAGCCACTGTGGACACAAAATAGGGCACCTAACTAATAATTACGTCACTCCCAGTGCAACGTTAACTCAATATCCGTATTCAGCATCCGTTTGATCTTAACTCTATTGGAGTAAAAAGGGACGTCAAAGTTGTATGTAATTGCCAATGAAAGTAGTGACTAAAAATCTATTTTGCACAGACCATTTTTAAATTTTACGCCGCCGATAATTTTGCTTTAGATTAGACTGCATAAAAATTATAGATAGCCAATCAAGCTATCTCAGAAAAGTTTCGTAAAATCAAAGTTTGGTGAAATCATCAATTTCACAAAGAATAAAATAGTAATTAACTTTGCACGACGCAACACTCAGTAATGTATCTAATGAGAGAGATTTTGGTGTGTTAATTGATGATAAGTCGTCCCTAAACCAACATGTAGAAAAAATTGTAAATAAAGCATTTAAGATGTATGGTCTCGTTATGAGATCGTCCACTGAGTTCAAGCGGGTTTCCACATACCTTTACCTACATACGACCCTTGTACGATCACAATTAGAATATGCCGTCTCTATCTGGAACCCGTTTTACCAGAAATACATAGACGAGATTGAAAAAGTCCAGCGTAAGTTTCTACGAGCCTCGCATTACAGGTGCCACAAAACGTATTTGTCGTACTCACAATTACTACATAAATATAGACAGATCAACCTAGAATCCAGATGTTAGCATCCAGAGGCTTCTGTACTGTATGGTATGGTTCATGGTGATTTTGATTGTATCGATCTCACGAGCAAACTGTATTATGTAGTTCCACGCACTGTTAATATACGTAGTATTCGATACCTGCACGGATTGCTGCCCTATTTGCTAATTGCTATCAATACCTGTCGAACTAATTCTGGGTTGCGCTACCCTTTCCGTCGAATGGTTGAATCTTATAATTGTAATTTTGTTAATATTGATATATTTGTATGCTCAAAATCCAAATTTAAATGTATGTTATGAAAATTATTATTATTAACCAATAATGTTATTAGGAATGTAAGCTAATCTAGATTTTAATATTAATTTGTTTTTAGTGTTAATTATTAATCTTTTGCCAAGCATTTAGAATTTATATTTATATTTTGCGTGATGTAATTAATTATTATAAATGTGATGTAATTATTTATTGCCTAAGAGTAGTTATCTAGTGGCACTCATTATCATATTTACTTTAGTTAATATGTGGATAATGTAGGGGGCTGCAATATTGTTAATATCTTGTATTATCTTTTGTCTGTTACAACACATATTGTAGCCGTTTATTGTTCCTGAATAAATAAAATAAAATGAAACTTGTATAAAAGAAAATAAAAATTATTAATGATAATTAATTTCAATTCTACTAGCCATATATATTACACATATGGGTTATACAGTAGTATATTCTACTCGTATACGTAATCGAATAGCCTCGTCTACCTACAAAACCAACGAATCAATTAAACCAACCCACATCTAAAACATTAAACAACTAAAACCGTCTACAAAACAGCTAACATCATTGTCACCGCAGCTCAAACTTTTTACAGCTCATCCCTAATCTCGTTTGCATTCTAAACAGGAAGCTTTATTATAGCAAAACACATAATCTCACAGAGTGTAATAAACAAAACATTTCAGCGGAGTATAGAAGATTATTCCATTGTGCTTTGTGCTCAAATACTTTGATTGTCCATAACGAGAGTGCATAAACAACATTTTTTCTTAGAACTTCGGTAAATCAAGTTGTTGGTTATGTTGTAGTGTGGTCTGGGAAAAGACCACCCGTGGTTGTAGTACGAGTATAGACCACTGTTAATGACGTATTTGACAAGGGATTGAATTGGCTTGACAAAAATCTACGGGTATTGGCGCTGATTCTCTTGTTCACAAACTAAACTAAATTTAGGTTCAGTGCATCTTTTTCTTTCTATTTCATTAAGAGAAGGACAGAAGATAAATATTAGTGTAATCCTGTCAAATTAGTCAGCGCCTGACGTAAATTGACGTATTTTTAGTAGCCAATTTTTTAATCACGTCTAAACTTATCTATGGAGTATCTTAATTTGACAGGACTAAACTAATATTTATCTTCTATCCTTTTCTTAATAAAATAGAAAGAAAAAGATGCACTAAACTTAAATTTAGTTTAGTTTGTGAACAACAGAATCTGCATCATTAGCAGTCTGAAGCGAAAAATAATTTTAAAGCATTGTGGGGAGGTTAAGCAACGTTGATGATTGTTTAATTGCCGTTATCATTACACTTGGAAATCGCAAGGCACCTGAAAAAAGGCGACCATTATCTACTTCTAAAAAAATATACGTAGCCTACTGTTTCTAGACCTAAGGGAGAAAGAAAATATATTCATTTAGCAAAGACTAAAACGCACACAATGTAATACACATCATAATCTGCTTAGCCTTTTCCCAACTATGTTGGGGTCGGCTTCCAGTCTAACCGGATGAAGCTGAATATCAGTATTTTATATGGAGCGACTGCCTATCTGACCTCCACAACCCAGTCACTGGGTAATACGATACCCTTTGGTAAGACTGGTTGTCAGATTTTCGGGCTTCTGACTACCCTTAACGACTGTAAAAGATCCACGAATGACAGCCGGGACCAACGGCTTAACGTGCTTCCCGATGCACGGAGCGGTCTCGGTGTGTAAAGATGGTCACCCATCCACAACCCAACCGCGGCAAGCGTACCTTAACCTGATAGATCGACCTGTGCGGCTGTTATTTAGCCACGGGCCCCTCTACACAATATAATACACAAAAAATCTTAATCTGGCAGAAAATCACGAATCATAATTTTCAAATACCAACAACTAACTTCAAACAAAAAGGCTAGTAGTTAAAGTACAACTTTAACACTCCTCAGCGACTGCCACCGTACTTAATAACAATACCATCATGAATTTACGCGCTTTGCCGTCTCTAAATAACACATTAGAGGGAATTTTACGCGTTCACTGCATTTCCTTGACCATTACGATTGTTCTTGTGATGTGTTCGCAATAAAACCCCTGTTTCTATGCCGCTATTAATATTTAGTTCAAAGGAGTTGTCGACGCTTCATTTTATACTATTATTGCTATGACCAGGCGATTAAGTTATGATTTTTGTCTATTTTTCTTTAGGTCATTGAGCTGTTGTCTTTTTTGTAATTTTCTTTTGTCTAGAACTCTTATACGTTAGATTTTTCTTCGTTTATCATAAACATTGTCAAGACTAATCAATGCATTAACTACTTCGAAAATCATGCACAGTTCCTCTATTATATTGTAAATCGCATATATATTTTGTTGTTTGGGACATTCTGGATTTTCGTTAACACATTTTGTAATTTTAATTTGTCTTTGGTTTCTGGCCAAGAATCGGATCCATCATTTTTCATGACAGTAACACTTAGGCTATAGGGCTGGCCTATTTTTATCCCAAAGAATCAGCATTGCCATCGAACGTGGGAATGCTGCCAGATTTTGGGCACTTTTGGGCATTGACAGCGATGCGGACGAATTCTGTGATGGCTAATGAACTCTTGCCTTTTTCTTTAATTTCTTATTACATACTTGTATTAAAAATTAAAAAAAATTAAAATTATTTATTGTCATAAAACAGATTGTACACCAGAATATGGAATTCTCTGACTCCTGCTAGTTAAAACTTTGTTGCAGGAGCCAGTGTCCTCCCGTAATAAAAAGAACACACTTAAAGTTTTATGTAACATAGAAAGAAAAAAAAAGAGACTATGTTTTAAATCAAAATGAATTTAAAAAAAAAATGTAATGTACAAAAATAATTGAAGCAAAAAAAAAGAAAGTAAAAGTAAGAAATTAAAATAAAATAGGAATTACAAAATTAGTATTAACGATTCTAATTTCTAATTTTGCGCGGGGGTATATTTGTGTGTGTGCGCGAGTGTATTTGAGTGTGTGTGCAGTGTGTGTGTGTTGTGTGTGTGTTGTGTGTGTGTGTGTGCGAGCTTTGTTTGTGTATATGTGAGTTGGCTTGCCTGAATTCCGTGACACTATAAGTCGGATTGACAGTTCAACAACATTCATTGTGTTAATTACGTTGTCGAGTAGACCAGTCTGTCGAACATATAATATATACCTATATATTATTTTAGTGTTAGCTTATAAATTGCAATATTTATTTATTTATTTAAACTTCTCTAACAAAAGGTACAAAGGTGGACTTAATGCCTTAGGCATTCTCTACCAGTCAACCAAGGGTGGTGAAGAGATAAGATGGCAGGTGCTTTGGTTGACACGACGAAGATAAAAAAAAAAAAAATAATAAAACACTAGACAAATACATAAATAGGTTATAAACACATACATACGATTTACTATAATATATATTTAAAATATATAAATATTTATGTGTATATATATATCTATAATATATAAATATATACAAATTCAAAGAAAAGAGGTGTTGAGGTGTTGAATATGTTGTGTATTTGTAAATAAATGTCACTTCGGTTGTAGGTACCCAACCATATGGGTGATATCCACCAAAACACACGTGCTTTGAAATACTCGTAACTAGCAAGAAAGAAAAAAGTATGAATGTAGACGAAGTAAACGGAGTATGCAAAGATCTTTTTTTTGTAATTTCTTCCCATTCCCTGGGAAAAATATTTTGTGTCTACTGTATATTTAGTATTTTTATTATTTTCCTAGTAAACTGGGCTAAAAGGAAGCTGCTACATTCCATGTTTTTGTTTCATTCCCAGATCGACATGGATATAACGGGGTCTTAGAGTCGAAATATAACATGTACAATTGTGCATATCCTTCAAAAGATACCTGGATGCTTACAGCTCTGTTTACCCACTTCAATCAAAACCGTGAGTATACTTCTATAGTTCCATGCATATGTCCATGTTGATCTGAAACCTGAAAGTTAGAATTAGGTAGCTGCACACTTTTTTCGGGGAAATATTTAAGTTTGAGTAATAAAAAAAATTATAGGGACACTCGTATATAGGATGATTTTTTACAGTCTCCAAATTTTTACAGGCTGTTCTACCCATGAATATGTACAACTTTTACTATAGGACCAACTCTGAAATCACGAAAAAAAAAATTGCTGTTTAATATAAAAGTTCAATAGGTACCTACTCGACCAAAATGTACGAAACAGCAGATTTTTTTTTTCATGATCTCGGAGTTGGTCCCATAGTAAAAGTTGTTCATATTCATGGGTAGAATCCCCTGTAAGAATTTGGAGACGGTAAAAAAAATAATGCAGTAAGTATATTAACACATACTTAAGCAACCCTAAAAATATCGTCGTTAGATTAATGATAACTAATATTTGTCGTGTGGGTTAATTTAGTAAGTTAATATTAAGGTTGATTTTATTTCATATTTTAGTGCTTTTAAATTCTAAAAACCACAAAATTCCCCCGTAAGCAAAAACATACATAAAAATATTCAGTGACCCATCTTTCCGCGCAAAATGTAAAATGCAACTGTGGGAATCATTCCCCCACAAGCAATGAACGTCGAAATGATCGGTATGTCGGTGTGAAAAGTTAAATAACCCGACAAATAAACGATTAAACTGATTCCATTTCAATGAATGAGGTTCATCATAAAGAGGATTTCGTGTTGACGTTTCATGTGGAATTGACAGATGACAGTTGGTGGTGTATGAAAGTTGAATGGCTACAATACATTACTGGATTTCTACTCTGACTAACATTATACATATTTTATAATCAATGCGAATCAATAAATAAAAACACAAGATAGAAATAAATACAACTTCAACCCTCAGTCCCTTAGCCAAGAGTCGGTGTATAAAAAATAATAGGCTTGTTTTATGATAAAGTTTCGAATCGATAAAGTTCAGTTATTTGTAACCTTCTCTTGTAACTTAATAGTTTAAATAACGATTAAACCTTTTAGGCTAGAAGCCTAGAAGGCTTAGCGATCATTGTAATTATAATTTAAAAAAAAAAACCTAAAACATAATAATTCAGACATAACAAGAGCCATACTAAATCATTAACAATTTTTACCTTCAAATTCCCAAGTTTGAATGAACCCCCAATTCTACTGTCAATTCCTTACTTCAAAAATCTCCACTCGTGTATAATAAGATGCAATACAAAATTACACAAAACCTCCCACACCCGGAGGTGTGTACTTACGAAGGGCCCTCGTCCCTCTCAACGTGACAATGGCACTCCAGCATCATTCCTCCCGCGTGAGCACCGATCACTTATTATTTCCTTATTATTATTGTGTTGGCTTCACGCTATCGTTTGACATTTTGTCTTGTTAGAATTTGTCGTGTATTTGGGGTTTTGTAAGACTTGAGTAAAATTGTATGTCGTTTCCCTAAAGTATTCTATGTCATACTATCTGCCTGTAAAGTTCTATCCTATGAAATTTCTATGAACATTCCGGAAACCAGTTTAGAATAACTAAAATCTATCCTTATCATAATCCGTTTTATGTTGGTCAAAGTGAATAGGTATGTCGTTTTGCAATTCAATCGACAAAAAGTTCTGTTGAGTTCAACAGAACTTTTTGGAACGAAAAGAACGAAAAAGGAAAAGCTACAAGAACAGTCGTGCGATTCTGTAACCACCTCACTGTGAAAACTTGGGTGAAGTGAGCGTGGAGTGAGTCGTCAATAGTGTCAATCACTAGCATCAGCATCAGTCACAGCTCACTCTAAGCTCACTTCACCTTAGTTATCACGGTGAGATTTTTCCAGAATCGACCGGCAGTTGTTCTTGTAGCTTTTCCCTTTTCGTTGACAATAAGAGACGTCGTTGAATATCCTAAAAACATACCTCTTTTATTTAAAAGGAACCCTTTACCAATAATTTTAACTTACTTATTCAATACCACTACTCTCCAAACGGTGAAGGAAAACATCTTGAATAAAACCGACGTGTTCTTGAACCAAAATTTCGAAGACATGACGTGATATCTACCAAGTCACATTGGGACCGCGTAGGTATTGGATTACGGCCCACTCCTATTCACCGAGAGGAGGCCTGTATCCTAGCAGTGGGAACATTATATGCTGGTTATAATGACTTATTCATTAACTAATAATAATGGGGCCCGTGGCTAAATAATAACAGCCGCACAGGTCGATCGATCAGGTTAAGCTACGCTTGGCGCGGGTGGTCTGTGGATGGGTGACCATCTTTACATACCGAGACCCGTCCGTGCCTCGGGAAGCACGTTAAGCCGTTGGTCCCGGCTGTCATTCGTAGATCTTTGACAGTCGTTACGGGTAGTCAGAAGCCCGAAAGTGACAACCAGGCTTACCCAGAGGTATCGTATTACCCAGTAACTGGGTTGTGGAAGTCAGATAGGCAGTCACCCCATGTAAAATATTGGTATTCAGCTGCATCCGGTTAGACTGGAAGCCGACCCCAACATAGTTGGGAAAAGGCTAGGCAAATGATGAGTGATATAACTCTCCTCATTAGGTACTAATCACAATGTCAGGATCAATTTTGGCAACTAGCAGCAGATGGAGGATAATTGACATTTTGCATTAGTATTTCGTTTATTGAAGCTGGCAGGCGTGATCAACTGATTGACGACGAAGCACGAAACCCACGAAGTTTTAACTTAGATTTGGTTATATGTAGTAAACTGATAAAAACTGGAGTATTTGTCGCGATTTAAAGTTACGATACTGTTGTGAAGAAGCTGCTATATTCAACTAACTTATACATTTCCATAAGTGATATTTGAATTGAAATGTTTACGAATAGAATATTTTCGTGAAAATTTTGTGTGCATTTAATTTGAGGCTTGGGAATTGGGACCTATTGCACCGCAGAAACCTCAAATTCTCTTGATGAATATAGCACATAGATTCGTCTGCTTTTGTTTCTGTCTGCTTTTGTTTCTCTTAACACAGTAACAATTGAATAATAGAATTGATCCTGAATGCATTGAAATCTTGTTTCAATTTCACATTAGAAAATGCTAATGCAAGTTAAAGTAAGTCCGGGGTTTGTATACAGAAGCTGTTTGTGTACCGTTATAAATAAATAAAGATTACACAGAAATAGGTTTCCTTTATATATGTTTTGTGTGCAGTTCTATTGGTCCGATTCTCGGTAACTCACTCGTCACCACTGGCGATTCTGCATTCAATTTTTCCGATGCAAAACAAAGGGATGGAATTTTCAATTTTGTTAGCGGTATTATTTCTCAGAAGCGTTTTTATCTCTTCAAAAATATTGGTTTCAGGAAATGCTTCTCTATTATTTTGATTTTGAGTTAGAAAATTCTCGGAAATTGTTATTGGTCGGACTCGTAGTAATTGTAGTTTTATAAAGTTTTTCTATATTTGGGTAGTTTGGACCAGTAGGTACATTTGGGTAGTTTGGATGTCTCGTTCCTATAAAACCTATATCCTGAAACTAATTTAATTAATACATATAAATTGCTATATTAATACTGAGAAAGTTCAATACCAATAGTACCTATAGTTGCTACGGGCAAACCTACCGATCCTACTCTGTTATTCCGATTGTTTTGTGTTAGTCCATCTTCGAAGAGGATCATAGTTGTTTATTGAACAGAAGCTTTTAATATTACGTCCCTGTATGAACTTACCATTTGGGTCACTTTAGTCTAGCTAGAACTTTTCACTCTCTACTTGTCTGGGCTATGACTTATTGAGAAATGGTGCCGAGAGTCGTCCCTTCCAAATATACAATAAAATACGTCAACAAAAAGTATAATGCATAATTTCTACCTCACCTAAATACAGGTATAACAAGTGACCTGTTCTTATGTTTGAATATTTCAGAGTGGGTAAAACAAAATCCAATTTCGCATATTCATACCGAAACAAAAAATCATAAGTGACTTTCCGAATAAACCCTCGTTAGAATTAGAAATCAACCGTCACTGGCCGAAAAAAAAACAATAATTATAAAGCGCGCGTAATTCTAATTCCGAATTCAAATTAAAGCCGCTTAATGCGCGGGAGCGACCCCGTTAAAAAAAAAGAGTTGACGAGTGCTCGGAGGGTGGTAATTTTTCATTAATTTAAGTTCACCATTCCCTGTTTTGTTTGCTTTTAATCGCATTTCTAATTAATCCCGTCGAGAATAACGTGACAACTGTCGACTATGGCCACCATTTTTTCGAGCCGAGTATAGCAGATGTCGGCCGATTTCCATTTGTTTCTGAGATTAATGATTCGGTACGATTGTGAATTTTTCCGGTCGGCTTTTGTTGTTTTAGAAGCAATTTGTCCGCTTACTTTTGTAGAGAGGCAGTCGTTAAAGCCTCCACAAATGATATTGGAACGGAATAAAAAAAAGTCGCGACAAAAAGGGTTTCATGCATTCGATTTCAGTTCCATGTCAACGGAATTCTGGTTGATGAAAACGAATTATTATTTCTAGGGTTTTAAAACTAATCAAATCCTATTGCATTGGAAAATATCTAAAACTGATACGAATCCAAAATGATTGTAGAGTTCAATAAGAAAAAAAAAAATTTTTTATTATCTTAAATCTATACAATCAAGTTGCCGGGGCCTCCCAGAAAGTAATCCGAAGATACTTGTGATGGGAGTATAATAAGAATTACCTTGAGATACCATAAGCATAGTATAATTAGCCTATGTTTCTACTGCTGGGACACAGGCCTCCTTTCTGTGAGTGAGAGTGGGCCGTAATCCACCACGCGGGCCCAGTGCGAGTTGGTAGATGTCACATGTCTTCGAACTTTTGGTTCTAGGACATGCCGGTTTCCTCACGAAGTTTTGCTTCACCGTTTTTTGAGAGCTGTGGTGATAAAATAATGTACGTACACTAAATAAGCGCCTGTTACCGCTGAGCCACCCAGTGGTGGCTCAGCGGTAACAGGCGCTTATTTAGATTTCTCCTGGTAGATAGACGATGCAAGTATCATCATCTGCCGAGCCTTTTCCCAACTATGTTGGGGTCGGCTTCCAGTCTAACCGGATGCAGCTGAATACCAGTATTTTACATGGAGCGATTGCCTATCTGACCTCCACAACCCAGTTACTGGGTAATACGATACCCCTTGGTAAGATGGTTGTCAGACTTTCGAGCTTCGGACTATCCGTAACGACTGTCAAAGATCCACGCATGACAGCCGGGACCAACGGCTTAACGTGCTTTCCGAGGCACGGAGGGGTCTCGGTATGTAAAGATGATCACCCATCCACAGACCAACCGCGGCAAGCGTAGCTTAACCTGATCGATCAACCTGTGCGGCTGTTATTATTTAGCCACGGTCCCCTCCATAGACGATGCAAGTAAATCAAATCAAATTTATTTTTAAAGATTAGCAAAGCAAACAGTGAATTAATAGATCGCAAGCTCGGAAACGTAGCCAAGTATCTGTTCGGAATCGCTTACAGTAGAGCACGGTAACTTCATGTCACTCAAGTATTTATTGAGCTGCAGTGCTATTCTGTAAAAATCTCACCGTGAAAGCTTAGGTGACGTGAGCGGGAAGTGAGCTGTCATTAGGGATTAACACTATTGAAACTACTCACTTCAAGCTCACTTCACATATGATTTCACGGTGAGATTTTTACAGAATCGACTAGCTGTTTAGTGTTTCTGTACTCCTGGTAGTCACCATTCGAGGCTAAGGACATAAATTGAACATTTTCATTGTGTTATTCTAATGCCTCGGTATTATAGTAACATTTCAATGTTATAATGTTTTTTTTGTGTGTGGGTGTTTATTATCATCTTTTCCTACAAAATACTAATAATATCAACGCCTAAGATTACATTTACATTTTACTACATGAAATATCTGTACAGATTACACCTATTTTGAATTAACATCTTAGATATGTCTCGTAAAAACCACGAAGCCTAACACAAACCCAAAACATGCAAACATTTAAACAATCCCAATTTATATTTATTCGAGTTGACTTCCACCCTAACCACATGCAACACCGACCTATCAAAATGAAAACAACAGAATATTGAACAATATGCTTCATAATATTGCAAAAATAGTTTCATTCCACGAGTCATTTTGTCCCAACGGAACAAGCCATACTCAATAATTCAAGAACTCGCACGCAGCTTGTAACACGTATAAAAATGACACCTCGATTTAAAAATATACCATCCGTGACCAACCGTAACTAGTGGTGCCTAGGTTGTGTAAAGCCATCTCCACTTAAATGTGTTGCAAAGAGTTACCTACTAGTCTAACTTGAAGTATTAACCGTGTATGTGTGAGTATATGTTATGTTATGCATGTGTGTTTATAGATGGGCACTTTTGTGTCTGGTTATGCATTTCTAGGTGGCATCTTCTGCTCTTGTCTTTTGATTCTTCGTCATTCATCATTTATACCAATGTATTAGAGGTCGGTCACAACATGTCTTTTATCTTTTTTTCGTCATCTCGGTAGTCACCGCCTTTCTAACCTGCTGATTGTTTTCCTTTGAGATTTTGTAAGTCATGGTGAGTTTTTGGTCGCTTATTTTGGACAACGTTTCAGGGTTTACTCCCATGGCGCAAAGTTCTCAAACCTCTTTAGTATATCTAGTATCTACACTATACTGTCAAGCTTATTGACGTATCTCTTACGTTGACACTATTCTTCAATAAAAATTGCAATGTTTATTGGGGTAATACGGCACTATATATTAAATCTGTATTCACCTTTTATATGCGGCGCGCGCGGCTAACTGTGTTTAGGCAACGAACCCAAGTCAATTAGTCCAAAATTTCAAAAACACCAGCATTCTCAACCTTAGAATAACTATGAAACAAGTAACGTTTTAGTTAAACATTAAAAAAGCATAATGCTTGTTAATACTACAAAAGCAAAAGATTTTCAAGTGTAGCCTCAATCCGACAAGTGTGAAGATGAATATGACAAACATACTAACAAAGAGCGACTAACATCGCAACAATACTTTAGCTTTGCCTTGTTTCTTGAACAAAACCTTATATTAATGAAGAACAAACACGAATATCACAAATTACGCCTTAATATCAGCACAGTAAGTAAATCTAGCTTTTATAGTGTGTTTGGTGCTTATAAATCCATCAAGGATGGTGTTTCAGTTTTAGAAGCGATTGACGACAGTATACACTTAAATCTTAAGTAAAGCTAAAATAACCTAAGAATGAAGCTGTACATATACTTTCCATGCAGAAAAACCAACTCTCAGAGTACCATCGACACGAAAAGAAGAAGAAGAAAAACCAAGCCATTTGAAAACGATACGAAATCAATTCGTCTGTCACTCTTGCCTTTGAACAAAAGCATGGTAGCGAAGCCTAAACAAATGAAGAACAAACACGAAGGTCACAAATCGCCTTTATATCAGCACAGTTAGTAAAGCTAGCCTTTATACTGTAGTGCTATAAGTGTCTGCTGCGTGTAAATTTTCGCAGAGGCGATCTGTGGCCGGTCTTTGTGCTATTAATTTGTAATGTCCCCCTCTGCCTGCCTAGATGCATAGCTCGGGTATACGTGAGAGCGTTTGGGGGGATAAGTCGACAGCTTCGGGTTAAGGTTTTGAGTGCGTACGGTAGCTTGTTGCGAAGTTAAATTTTGGTGTAAATGGTGGGGTTTTGTCAGGAGTTGTGGTTTTTGTATAGGTTCATTTTGAGTTACGCTGTGTGTTGTGTGAGGATTTACGTTTACTGAGGGTTAAGTATGGAGAATGTTAGGGTCGTATTTTTGAAAAAAGTTACATTTGTAGTCACAAAAAATCCTAGAAGAGATTTTCTGATGATTGTTGTTGGTTTTCAAGATGACGCAGATCACCAAAGGTGTGTTCGAACAACATAGACCAAACTCATATCAAAGATCAACACATCGTTCCCCAAACGCCTACCGATGACACGCTACATATTCGAAATCTTCAGACATGTCGTCGTTTTAGTACCTCTGTTGAGCCTTTGCCGATCTTCAATGGGGGCCCGCGTTTCCGATAGGATTAAGCCAGACTTACTGCTCGGTCAGGAACACGGCGCGACGCAGTAACCCACCCCTCCCTGCACACCCGCGCCACACACCCTACAGCCTAACCTCACCCCCTCCCTCGTCCGCCGCATTAGGAGCAATCATATTCGACGGCTGCTAGGTTTTGGCATCGGTCTGTGTTGCTTAGCCTCGGCCAGCTATTTGTAGAACAATGATTGGTCTTGTCTTAGTTTGTACCGTCGTTTAGGCCCGTTTTCGTGTGCATCAACAAAAAATTTGCAGTAACTTCTAATTTGATTGTTAAAGTAAATTCATCAAGCAACAGTGGATGTTTAATTACTTAGTACGAGGAAATTATACTAGAATCTCGCTCCAAATTCTTCGAAGTGGTCAACTATCCGAAAGTCCTGGAATTCCTGGATCTTGTTAAATCACTTCTCAATCTAGCAGTGGACTCTGTGGTACCCAAAGCCTTGGCGTGACTTGTCAACCTTAGACTAGTGCCCAAAGCCTAGCTTTGTGCGTAAGTTTATTACTTACGTTCAAAGGTTTCTTGTGTGCCATGCGGTCGTACGTAAAGACCACCCTTTCACTTCCCGCGTAAGCGGCGACTGAGGGAATAGCTACGGCAAAAGGATGGGATACTGCATCGTGATTATGTGGACGTCACCTAGACGTCGCTCGTTGTATAGCCTCTTTGGCTTGAATATATTCTCCTGTTCAAATACTGCAACTTTGAATTTCCAAACTTGAGTCCTCTCCTTCACTTTAATTATCAACGACTTTTATAGAGCGTTACTCCACTTCTTTTTGGTTCAAGATATTACAACAGCTTACAGCTTTAATCCAGTTAGTATAGTTAGTTATACCAATATAAGCAATTATATTTAAGGATTGGAAGTCGATGATTTTATTACTATGTATATCTAAAATTTTTGGTCTTAACTAAGTAATTATCAAAATCTAAAATCAAACACTATCTACCCAAAACTTTTACACTTTAAACAACGTTTTAAGTCCATATAAATCACAGAACGAACCCTTCGCGTACGTACGTCAACTCCCATAGACAGCCACGATATGTATAAGTAGTTTCGATATAGTTACACCTGCACCAGTGACCGACAAGCTAAATAAATACTAGCGGTGCGTTCGACACGAGAGGAATATCAACATTTTTGTATCTATATTCTATTCCTGGTTTTCGAATGGATGAAGGGATTCTGCATTGATGTAATAGAACACCGTGAATACATTCTGACAGTGGGTTAGATAAGATATGCTTGGTCGAATGAAATTGTCAGATCTGTCATTTTTAGATAATATTTACTTTCAAATGTATATAACTCGTGAATTGTGCTGTAATTTTCTACTTTTGTATTGTTTTATGCTGATTTAAAGCACTTCATGACATCGTGCATCTTCATCATAATTTCAGTCTAAAGACGTTCACTGCTGGATATGATATATTAAATGTAGGCCTCCTCCAAAACTTTTAACTTTGTGCAAGTGTATTGTTACACAATATTTTAATTTCTAAGTGTACTAACTATGTTGTCCATTTTCTTGGTGATCATTTTTTGTCATAGTAAAATTCAAGAAGATATTGATAAAAGTAGAAGTTCATTACGAAATCATCCTTTGTTCACAAGTCTTGCTTGACCATCTCTAGTTGAATGAGAATCAATGATAAAATAGATATAGAAGAGAGTAGAGATATGTATATGCAGATCCAAACTATTCACCCCAGCTTAATCAGTATTACACATTCCATTTCTATTATTCTTTACTCAGAATCTATAGTTTACTGCTGCAATGATATTTGCTCATCGTTCTTTAATGCATTTCCAAGTATTGGAGCTTCTGCGGGCTAATACGGCGTATGTATGAACTTCCATAAACATTTACTTGGATCATTCTAGGTATTATTGCCGCTTCTGGTAATTTATTAATATTAGCACTCTTCTTAATTTTGTTTGATGCGAAATTTCTAAACAGTATTGCATCTTTATGGAGATAGTCATTATTTATATTGGTTTTCGGAATCAACTCATAAAGATCGGAAACTGATTAGTCTTAGCATTCACTAGAAATGAAAACTGTTAGCTATAGCCAGGTAAATACGATAAGAAAACTTACACCGTACGTCAAGTTGACGTACGAGTATAATTACAGCCCTTTCATACAACTGTCAAACAATTTTTTTAATTTAAGTTGATATTCAATACACACTCACCACACACACATACACACTCGCTAATATAAATATTTTATTTTATTTCAACTTTTTTTTTAAATTTTTGTTTTTTTAACTACCTATGTAAAGAAAAACATTGTACCAATGAATTACAAATATTGGCTTGTGACTTTGATGCGTAGGGACACTGATCTCTAAGATACAGGCACACTGCTAGTTTACTCAACAATTTATTTGACTTTACATTAGAAAAAAAGAAAGAAAGAAATAGTTTCATTGCATTTTATTTCGGATGTAAGATCCGTGGCCGCATAGTCAAATGCTTTTATCTTACTTTACATAGTCACATTTAATAAAATTCGTACAACTAAAGAATGTCCGTTTAATGAACATGCCAAGAATAATTATTAGAGTACATATTTAGAATTATAATTTTATTACCAGACCCAATAAAAAGGATTTATCAACCGGTATCGGTACATTATTAGTTACCCACCTCTAAAGCCGCTTGTACATAATCGGTACTATGTTACTGCTCACGGTATTATACCCATAAGATACAGGATCAACATATCTTGTGTTAGGAATTTAGTCCTGTTTAGGTTTACTAGCAGTAAATAAGCAGAAAACGTTAAGTAAACACAGTTAAAGATAATTAAAGTTTATGAATTAATTTAACACAGAACAAGACTTTTTGATCAAATATAGTGTTATATTTGATCAAAAAGTCTTGTTCTGTTCACGCTGAGCTGTCAAAGCTTGACAGTTCAAAACGTCACTAATTCAAAAGTGGAACAGGACCAGGGAACTTTTTGAAACTGTCACAAGATAAAACTACATTTGAATCGAGAATCATAGTCAAGCATCGTTCTAGAATTCGGTTCTAAAAATCAACATTTTAACTCCTAAAAACCAGCAAACAGTTTCAAAAAAGAACGCGCTAACCTTAAAGCAACAAACAAACCGTTTTTCCCAACGCCATAATAATCCGTCCTTCAATTGACTCGCGATTCCAAACAGCTGATACACTTTTTCTTCTTCCTACCTAGCAGCACATTCTAAACTCCACCTTGTTGCCTGTCACGTAAAGGCGATATTCGTGTAAGCACATGGAATTCGAGCGAAAGAGGGAACAAAGGAGACGGGACCACGTGTCTTGACCTATTTGTGTCGTACGATTGGTGTAGGTCGTGTTTACTATGTCTGGAGAGAGTTTTTAGAAGGTTAGCAGCTTTTTAGGGTTAGAAAAGTCGATAGTGTCTTGTTTTTTTTTTTGTGTTTAGTAAGTAGTGAAGTGGTATTGTGAAATGGAAAAGCGTTTTGGGGTTGACGTGATTAGAGAAATAGTTGGTGGAAATTATCAAAAATGTATGATGATGATGATGACTTTGGCTGAGTGTCCGTTAAGAACTCGGACGATAAAGTTTTAGATTGGTAATAAAATAAAAAATGTTTCTAAGCAGATCCTAAGACGACCCTCTGACCAGATATTGGTAACATGTAATTTAGGGGTGCAAACATAATTAACTTATACAGGGTGCTGCGAAAAGTGTTTTTTTTTTTTTTCTAATTCGGTCTATGTTGTTAACACAAAAATAAAGGATCTATTTTAGTTGATTTGAATCATATTCATAACCTTGGTTTTCATTTTATTTCGGTTTTTTTTTTCATTGTTTTTATGTAAACAAAAATAATAAATAGTCTCCATATTTTGTTCACAGACGAGTCGGGATGCGAGGCTGATATGCTGGAGGGCGCGGAGGTGGGACGGCACTCGCCGCCCCGGCCGCAGCAAGAGCCCATCAACCTCAAGAATGAGGTGAGTTCTCTTTACAGCACGTGCTTTATGTAGGACATAAGATTAAGACAAAGTGAAGTGAGTTCTCTAAAGCAACGTAATAATGAAAAATGTTTTGTATAATAACTTCATAAAACGGACTTTGTAGAATTGGGCTTTTCTCTTACGACGTACTTTGAGTAAGGAAAAATGGTTATGACGCAGTAAGGACCCATCAACCTCAAAAATGAAGTGAGTCCTATTTATAACACGTGCTTTATGTAGGACATAAGATTAAGATGAAATGAATGTATACTTGTACTTTGTACTTCATTTAGGAAAAGATAGGATAGGTTTTATTTAGGAGGATATAATAGAGCTACTAGATAGGCCACTGAAGCGACATTCATTTATATGAGCCCATCAAACTCAAGAATGATGTGAGTCCTCTTTAGAGCACGTGCTTTATGCAAGACATAATATTAAGACATAGTTAAGAGAATTCTCTAAAGTTATGTTAACAGAAGAAGATATTTTGTACATCGAAACAGTAGTAAGTAAAACATTGAGGTTTTTTTGTCATATAGGAAGAAGAGAACCTAGGTTACTGAAGTGACATATTGATATTGAAACCTTCCATAGTCGTATTGATGAGGTGAGTCCTCTTCGTAACACGTGCTTTATGTAGGACATACGATCATGACAAATTGGAGTTTTTTCTTGCGTTTTGCGTTTAGGATTACCATGAAATGAGGTACAGTGTTAATGACTATTCTATTTACTAGGTACTGTATGTAACATTTAGGTCGATATTGGTTACTAAAGTGACGTTAATTCTCATGAACCCATCAACATTAACCCTTAGCTGGTATCGCCTTTTTTGGCAACACTACCGGTATCGTGGGTCATATTTTACCCATACCAAAAAATCTGTTGTAGAACGTAGATTTTTTTATTATTTGTATAAAATATGGTTAGTTATGAAATAAAAAAAAACATTTTTTTACAAAATTATCTTGATTTAATTTTAGAATATAAAAAAAAATATCATGTTTTACACGCATTTGTATCTAACCTACTTTTTTGGCACTTTTTGGTTAGTGTGAACTTAAAACATTAAAAAAAATAGAAATGTAAGAAAAACTTTAATGTTCGCTATGTTCACTTCTGGGTCAAATTTGACCCACGATACCTACTAAGGGTTAAGAATGAAGTGAGTTCTCGAACTTCTACTTCGCATTTTTTATTTTTTATTTTGACGAGTCTGTTTATGTATTGTTAGAGGTCACCTTTTAGTATGTCTTTCTTAGAGGTTATTAATTTAGAGTTGGTTCACTTCTACAACGTGTAACGTTAAATGCGCAAAACCTCTTAAGGGGTCATTGTACTCATCATTATGAACAACTTTTACTATGGGACCAAACCGGAAATCGCGAAAAAAAATCAGCTGTTCCCTACATTTTGTCGAGTTATGCGAACATAAATGTAGGGAACAGCTGATTTTTTTTTCGCGATTTCAGGTTTGGTCCCATAGTAAAAGTTGTTCATAATGATGAGTACAATGACCCCTTAAGAGGTTTTGCGCATTTAACGTTACACGTTGTATAATAAAGTAGGTAGGTAGGTACACGAAATGCAGTCACTTCAGAATAAAATAAAAAGCATTTTGTAAAAAATGCACTTAGCAGCAGCCCTATGACTAGGTTAATAGTTGCTAGGTGGGGGCGAATTCGTAACGCGGTACAAACATTTGGGCTGTTTTTCATGTGATTTGAAGAGGGATTTGTTTAGTAGGTTTAAGTGGTGTAACTTTTTCGCCAAGTTCATGTTTACAAGCAAACTGTTGAAGCAACTGTTGCTTTAGCCCAAATTAATGAAAAAAACATGTCCAAATCCAAAATGTCCCGCTAATTTATTTTCATTCCGACAGCTCCAAGTTCCACACTGGACTCTAAAAAACGAAGCTGTCAAGCTCACCACTGCTACTTAACTAACACGTGGCCTTTAAATTGAAAACGTGGACAAAGTTGAGTGCGAATAAACGCGCTCGATCCTCAAGTGGCCGCTCGGCTCACCAAAAAGACGCCGACATCCCCTAGCTCAAAAGGTCCTCGCAAAGACTAAACATTCGGTGCTTCGTTAGTGCTCCGCGAAAAAATCGCCATGCGATTCGACGCCGACCAATCTGCTCCGCACTGCCGCAACCTACTTGCTTCAGAATCTATAGTATCGATTAGTGAGCGCTTTTTTACCCACACGCACTCACACACCGCCGCGGCGGGGCCAGCCTTTTTAACAATCTTTTTTTCGTCCACCCCCTCTCCCCCAAAACCGCCATGTCCATTGCGCGGATGCAAAGACCACCCCTCTCGCCCCACCCCTCATATAGCAGCATTGAAAATGGAATTTCCATGAGTGATGGAGTGTCAAACGGGAAGTGAAAAAACGGAGAAAAAGTACATTATGTTAATTATTGAACGCGTGCTCCATCCGAGTTTAAATTGAATGTCATGTCGTACGCGTCCGTCGCGTCGTCGTGTCGTGGAAACGCATACTTTTACTCTCCTATTCCGTTTCGCGTGTACGGTATAATTTTTAATTTTTACTCTCTGTTCGTGCTAAATTAATAATCGCACATGTCGAAATTCGGACAAGCCGTATATTTTATATGTAGCAAATTTTGAAACAAAACTCGATTGGTAACTTTTGTTTGGCCCGTACACGTGGACTTAGCGGAACCACATTATTGGTTTTTGATCAAAATTGTGCTCTATTAACATGATTGTAAAGCTGTTAACGCTAGTTCAGCGGTCGGGCTAAACGCCGGTAGCTAGAGTGACTTTTATTTTCATTCACTAAGTACGGGAAGACTGTGTGTACGCTAGTAATCTTTTATACTAACTTTGTCGATTCTTGTTTACTTCGCATGAATTCTCCGAACTTTGGGAAGATGAATATGTAGTAGTACTACTCGAACGTCTTAAGAGTATTTGTTAATTTCTTGAATTTTATTACCCCCTATTTTGTTGGCGCTTAGCTAAACATAGATGAATGACGTCAGATCTCAACGATACTTAGTACAATTTTGTAGGTTTCAGCTTAATTACTGTCTTAGTCTCGTCACAATGAGCTCGAACTGCATTAAAACTAATGTGTTTTATGAAACAATAACACTCAGACCGCTGACTCTGTTTAACTTTTAATGAAATCTACTATCTAAGCGAGCATTGCACAAAAAGACCGGACAGCGCACTTATTCACCGGACAACACGAACTATCCGGACAGTCGCATTGCTAATGGAAAATCCCGAAAAAATATTGGCGGTGAAAAAAATAGTTTAAAAAAATCGTCGAGCACATTTGAATGAAAATTGGGTGGTGAGGGGGTGGCGCGCGCGGCCGCCGATCGCCTATTATTATTATTATTACTTGCATTATATCTGCATTTTTTTCACGCACACAGACGCGGCCGAGCACGCCATTTTTATTTTTTTCTTCCTTTTTCTTTTTTCGGGATATCGACGGGGGCGCGGCGCCCCCACACATGGGCCGAGCTCGGAGCTCGTGCTCACCAGAATCGAACTATGCGATGTCTACAAGTGGACGAACATTTAAATTGGCTCTCATCAAATATTGACTGCGTGTAGTTTTTTCATTAACCATTCGGCTTTTTGTGAGGTACGCAGTACGCTCGCTGCCACGTCGGTTGCCGTTCAATTTGTATCTACTTCCTTTGAGCAGCTACGGGAGTGCATCGTAAGTTGTTTTTAGCTTCAATTAAAATTTTTCTAGTGCATCACTTCAACACAATCAGTTTTTTTGAAATCGTCTATATTTGTGAAGCTTGCATGATTTGCTTACGCGTGATGTTTTACCGCTGCAAATATTCATACCTAATATGTAAACATACTTTTACAGCACTGGAATTATGACGACAGAATCTCCTCAAACTTTCTAAAGCAAACACATACAAAATGTCCCAACCCAATAGAAAAAAAGAACAACTGCATATTTAATACAACTAACACTGGGTTGACGTAATTAATCATTCGTATGATTTGATGGCACACACGAATATTCCATGTCACTTTTATCAAAATGTTTTAATAAATTCGCAACAGGTTGGGGAGTGCTTGTTAAGAAAACATCAAGTGTTTGAATTTGGTCCATGGGTCCTTTTACTCGACCAGTTTAGTTATTTACACTCTCAACTTGATTTGGTGAACTCACTTTATTTTAGAACTACGCCAATCCAAGGACCTCTTTCCTATCTTCATTAAAGACTGACCTATTTTCTTCAACATGTTAAGGTTAAGAAAGTATCACGAATCCATTTACTTCAACGATTTCTTTAAACTTTCTAACCTTTATATCGACTACTATAGATCAACCTTCATCTTCATTCTTCCCCTTTCTTAAGTTTACTCGGCTCATTGCCAAGGTCCGTGTCACACAAAAACGGTTCTTCGTTCCGCAGGGCGCTTGGTCGTTCCTTTAGAAACCATTTTACGTGGACCTCTCGCCGCCGCTATCTGATCTCACTATTTGAGCCGTAAACTTGTCTATACGATTGAGTATAAACATGAAATTACTCTCATTTATCTACTGTTGGACTACTCATGCTTAGTCTTTATAAAGTTGTCAACCTTATTGGTAAAGTCAGTAGCAAAAAGGTAAAGGCTTTCTAAATCTTAGTGCTAACAAAGTCTAAATCAAAACCTAATCATCTTAAGTAAGATACTTAAAGACTAAGCTTGAGAAAGCTCATCAATACTTAATAAAAATTATAATAAGATACAAAATAATGCATGTTCCACGTAGAACAACGGACGGCACTGCAGTCAAGCAAATTTATTATCATTAAAAAATGCAAAAAATCATAATTAAAGGGGTGGCTGTGGGGTGCATCCCATTTTTTATTTTAATTGGCTTGTAAATTACAAAAGTTATAGTGAAAACGTTGAGACCGTTTTTTCGGTATCATTATGCGGTTTTAAATTTTGTCGCTTACCCAAGGTAAAATGTATTACTATGGAAATAAGTTGTGCCTGATTAAATAAGTTATGAGGGTGTTCCGACTTCGGGAAGTCATCTCGTTTATGTTAAGGTTTCTTATTTGTTTGGGCTACTTTATCAGTTTTATTGGCTCTTGTAGGATTCTTACCTGCTGTTTTGTGTGTTAAAACGTCGTTGGCAATATTATGATAATGTTCAGACATTGGAAACATACTAGACTACCTAAATCAGGCATTTTTCAATCAACTATCATTATATTGCAGTCATACTTAGCGATAAATATAATCCAAATCGACCTATCACCTATCACAGCAGACCTCTAGCACAAACCAAAGCTCTGGCTTCAACACCAAAGTTTTGCGCATTCATTCTGCTTCAGATGGCCAGTCTTTCTGATTATTAAGTATGCTACGGAAACATTCCCGAAACCCATCAAAGAACGCAGTGAAAGTCATTTTTCATTGCATTCTTCTATGCATTTCTCCATAATCTTGCATTCGTGACTTGGTTTTTAGCCAACATTGCAGTCGATATGGGTAGGTGAAAACAAAAGAAAATTTGAAAAAGAAACAGAAGGTAAATTCAAAAGATTTCAATCGTGTATGAAAAGGATTAAGGTGTTGAAGTGGGTACGTACGGGAGATGAATAAAAGCCGTGGGATCACTTGCTTGGTTTACTTTAAAGTTCACACACGTACCGTACAAAGTCCGAAGAATAGAAGGAGAACGTCAACACAAGAAAAAGCACAGAAAGTAAGTCACGTAAGCACAAGTAGAAAATAGTGCAGACAGTGCTAACCATAATAAAGAGAAACATGCACTCATGATCAGTGTAAAAAAAAAATGCATTAATTTGATTAAAATCGAAAATAATTGGAATATGAGAAAAATAAGAATCGGTTTAGTGAAAAAATCAGCTATGAGACGACCATAACATCAAAAGTTTTCAAAGCACCTACATCATTGCGTTATTCGTTTAAGGTTTAGCCATTCTAAATGAAATGCTTCTTCTTCGGACCATAAGCTAAACAAACAACATTAGATTATGCAGCAATTCTGACGTCATAAAATAATATCCTACGCATAAACCCATCGGATCCTCACCAAATGGTTATCCAGAAACTTTGCAAAAGATCCCGCGATCCAGCAGAAATGAAACAAAGCGTTAAAACAAAAGGTATAAAGTTCAAAATTGCATCAAAATTAATATTGACAACGGTAAACACGGCGTAGCGCCTCCGAGGCTAGGGTTGCTACAAATATAAATCTCGGCGTCGCAGCCGCGGCCAGGGCTACCACGGACGACGGACGTGATTGATCGAAGTCGTTTGTCAGGCTCGCGTCGCGACCGTTGGTAGCCCTGTGCAATTAGCACATGATTCTGGGCGTCTAATGCACGAATTTGGTTTTAATTATGGAATGCTGTTGCTATGGCATCTGTTCGTTCTATTATTTGGACTTTAAAATGATATTCGACTGTGTTTTTAACGTAAATTCATTGGTTGACTGATATGTCTTGATTTTAAGACGTTATTTGATTCGAGAGATTTGTCCTTACGGTTAACCCTATCGATTAGTGCTATAAGAATACAGGATACATTTTTTCTGAATTAGGGCTGAGCCAAGTACCTAACCTTAAATGTTTAAATTACTTTTCTATTAAATAAATAATCTTTTCTTATATTAAATAAGAGAGAAAAAATATATTAAGTATTAATACCTCTAGTAGCATCAGTAGATATATGTTCGCTCATCATCCTGGTCCTTGTAAAACCTCTCTCAATTTTGTTTAAAAATTACTTTTAAAATAGTACCGAGTCTGAGGAAAATCATGGAAATTTTCGTTTACTGCTTCAAAATAATTTATCGTTAGTTATTAATTTGTATGCCTATTGAAGCGATTAATAATAAAATATTTAATAAGCCGTATAAATACGTTATTACGTACATAAAGCAGTTAAAACGTGGTCTTTTAAACTGAAATCGATTTATTTTTTATGACTATTCAGTCTGCTTACACATATTGATAAATCAATCAATACATTTTCAATCATTGTTTCCTTCATCTAACTATTCTGGAATCTCTTCTGAACTCACCATATAGGACTGAATATTCGTTCATCTTACCTAAACGATGTGGTGTTGTAGTTTCCCAGCTTAACACCAGGACAAAATAACTTTGAACTTCCTATGGATTTAAAAAAAGTTAAAATAATGATCTTCCCATTGGTACTCAACTCAAGGCTCCTCAAGTTCTGAGTTGAGCTGCACGATTTTTGACAAATGCGTGCACTGATTGGACAGGTCCGCTCAATCTGTGTGGTTCTTTACTCAAAAGACCATTTCAGACACCAATCTACATGGTCTTCACATGATCTGACCAAGATTATGTCTGGACTTTAAAAGAGACTGTGACCTCTGAGTTTGTTTCGGCCTTTCTTCTCAGAGTAGTCAGATAGGAAACGCCGACCTCATCTAGTTTAAAAAAATATATCAGAAAATAAATCATTTAACTACTTAGTCCTTTTGTCCGCTACTTGAAATTAAAAGACTTTCCCCACTAAGTAGTGAGTTATTTTTAAGTTCAAAAAGCCAAAGTGAAAATAAACGGTATAGGGTGATTTAAAACATAGTTAAAACACAAAACCAAAGTGCTACAAGGTGTAATTCTCTATGTGTCTGAAAGAGTTTTCCTAGTTCCAATTTACCTTGCAAGAAAATTTTTAATAACTTTCTATTATGTGCACGGAGAGAAAAATCTTAGAAAAATTACTGTACTGTCTCATAATCTGAGTGCATTTGAGTGGTCATGGAAAAATTACCTTGCTAGCACAGTAAAAATTCTTATGCTGTACAGTAAAATTTATTGGACAAATAGTGAATTTTTCCCAATCTCACTCAGAAAATTTTCTGTAGATGTCACTTGCACTCACTTTACAGTGACGAGCACAGTCATTATCCTAAGAATTTTCTCTCCGTGTGGGCTAGCATTTAACTTTAACATAAGCATCAATTTCACGTGATCTTCAACCCCCCGACAAATGATGTTTCGATATATGTCGAATGACCCAAGAAACTGACCATTTAGATAACTTGTCCAGTATATGGGCCTGAGGTTTGGACTGTCATATAACCTTACCAGAAGCATGGGTTTCTCGTGATCTCCGACCACCAATGGAGATGTGTTTATATATGACGAATTGCCTCCTACCGAAGAAATTCCCCGCGAAAAGCAAAGGTTGACTTGGCATACCAAACGCAACCACTGCACTGTGAGACCTGCCGGTCGATTCTGGAAAAATCTCACCGTGGTACAGTTACCACCTCAGTAGGTGAAGTGAGCTTAGAGTGAGCTGTGAGTCATGCTGATGCTAGGAATTGACACTATTGACGACTCACTCCACGCTCACTTCACCCAAGTTTTCACGGTGAGATGGTTACAGAATCGCACGGCTGGTTGCTAAAACCCGATACACACATTATATAAACATTACAAAAATACCAACGAGCAAAGATAATTCACACAACTTTTACGATCTTAATAACAGAAATCCAATTAACTAAGTATGAATATTCAAAACAGTTTACGACAGCCACGAATCGATCAAATAATGACACAATAGTATTAAGTTTATGTTATTTCTTACGCCTATGAGATCTGATGCAAAGTGCGCGTAGATATGCACGCGGACGTGCGCCCTCGCGCTTAATGATGCGCGAAGAAAAAATATACGCAATAAACATTTAAAAAGGGAGATGTCCCAACATTACTGATGAATTAAAATGCGAAATCACGTACATTACAACCAGTTTTGATACTTTTTTTTCTGATACTTTTTTTTCAATACACTTATGAATTCGAACAACGGAACGAGTGGAGTGTCTCGACTGTATTATTTTTTTTATATTTTTATTTGTAATTGATTTTTGATCATGTTTGCTGGAGTTCTGTTCAGGATATCGCGTTCTGTATCATCGGTTTTTTTAATTAAATTTGCTATAACTGCGTGTTAGTGAGTTGAATTAAATTGTGAATCAACACTTAACCGGGTTTTTAAGGAATCGTTTATTTGTGTGCGATGTATTTAATTATGGAACATGTGTAATGTTTAGGAGTCTCTATTGCTTTTTGTTCCGTAATGCCAGCGGTCCGCATTAAAATTAATGGAAACACTGCTTAATGGTCGGTTCTAATCCAGTATTTATTTACAATTTTCATTTTTATTGAATGTTTCTGATAAAAGAGATAGCGTTGCTTTTAATTTTTGTTAAACATAAAGTTCCTAAATATTATACTGACTAACAAAGTAAACAACGTATTCACACATAATTTGCATTGAGAAAAATCTAAAACCTCTTCGTTGAAAAATCTTCGTAAAATATCTTTGTTCCACCAACAATCGTCTTCTACGATGTCCTTCTGAACGTTCTGGCTTCATTAATTCTTCCTTCTTTGTCCAGGCGGTCTTTCTTTGGAATCCACTTCCTCTGAACATCAGGACGGCAACCAGTCGGTTATCTTTTAAAGTGAAGGCACGTGAACATATCCGTCAGAAGTTAGCCGTAACATCCCAGAACTGATATGCTGGATTCGTTTTCTCCTCTGCCAATCATTTTTCTCCTGACAGGTCTATTTGTTTAATATAATTATATGTGTCTATCTATGTATTGTTATTAATTCTTATATTTTATAGTCATTTCCTAGCTATCTATCCCGTATGTTGCACCTGCCATATTTTGTCTCTGCATCACCCTAAGGTTGACTGGTAGAAAATGCCTCAGGCATTAAGTCCGCCTTTGTACAGTACTTTTTTACTTGTGCATAAAGTTTTAATAATAAAAAAATAAACCTCTACGTACTAAAACAGTTAAACTCACTCGTTAAAAATCAAACGAGATCTGTCAAAACAACTCCAAACACCAGCACCATTCTATTACATACACAAAAGAGATAAATTACAAAGTCTATTAGACATAAATAAAAGTGTCGCAATCATCAATGTATTCAGCATCTCCCATCGCAATTCAGAGACTGGTCAGAAACAATACACTTTACCTATCGCACCCAACAAAGAACCTATTAACAATATGAGTAACGCACAACTTAGATCGAGTGGCTATCTGATATATGAAACCGAAGGAGCAGACGGGCGGTTAGCAACGACGACACAAACGATCGAATTAAACCCAAACAAAATTCATGCAACTAAAATTAGACTTTATTGTGGGGTCAGAGGGACGGAAGTGGGGTGGCTAAAAAATGTAGGATTGCACACTAGTAAAAAAATTAAAGCAAAATAAAACTAATCTCCGATTTACTTAATTGAAACCGTGAATCATAAACGTTCGTTAACAGACATTTCTGACAGCCGATTACTAATTAATAATTGTGTTTGAGTATTTAATTCGATTATTATTTAAATACAACGACTGTGAAATTGTTTTAGAACCAGTAATTTTGTAAAATATTTATTTCACGTTATGGTGAAAATGTTTAAATACGCGTAATAAGATCGTTAGAAAAAACATAAAACTTAATCACTTCCTCGCTCAATTAACAATTCCAGTATACCACCACTTATGATTATAATGCCTTGATCTTAATAAGACTAGATATTTTTTAATTATTAGCGTTTAAAAAGCAGCGTTTAGCCCGCTCGTCTGCTACCACCCGCTCTCCACCCATCCTCTGAAAATGGAGCGACCGATAAAAAAGGTAACGAATTATAAAAAAGCGGAGGCGCACAATCGCGAGCGCGGACGTGTGGGCGGTGGGCGAAATGAAATGAAATAATGAAAAAAATGGGCAAAAAGCAGTACAAACATGCATTGTCCTCGCCACCACCCCCCCTTAATGAGTGGGTGCGGGGAAACGGCCTCCCCTGTACGCGCAACGTGTGTCTGAAGTGGCTCATTATCACCTGATTCCATCTGCGTCAATTGTTGGACCGCTAAATAGGTTGCGGCGGTTGTGATACCTACAGATTACGAACAAGGACTTGTGTACCAACATCTCAATCATGTCTACGTACGGGTCAGGTTTGTTTAGCCAACAAACATTTTGTGAAGTTCTTGGCTTGGTTGCAACTTTTCGTGAACAAACGTCCGTTTGGAACGATGCTGTCTTTCTTTTGAAATTATTTGGATAACGCTTCTGTGGTGATCAACCTTCCAGTGGAATTCTTATCCTTAATCCTTTCCCCTGAGATTTATGCTATTGGTGGTAGATGTAAGTATGAACTTTAAAACCTTTATAAAGTTCCAAATATTTACCTGAATACTTTGTTCTTCTTTTTAATATGTTTTTTTCCGCTTCTGCTTCTGAGAAAGATTTATTAAGTCACGGTCGTCTGTAACTTAATAATGCCCCACCCAAAGTTTTCTTTTCTCCCGATTCGTCACACACAAAAAAAATCCCTATTATCGAACATATTAACCATCAAAAACAGCGTCCGAAATTAATTTGTTTATGCGAAACAAAGGTGGGTGCCGGGCGCATGCACCCGCGTCACCCACTCCCCGAAAAAAAACGAAAAAATAGGAAAAAAAGGGGGAAAACGGGGTTCCCACACCCCTCCCGCGGCGCGATCGGCATCAGACTTCTTTTTTTAATCGCGTCGCATTCAGAATGGTCGTTTTTGGTAAGCACACACTGCGCATTGCCTATTTTCCAATTTAGATTGCTTTGTATTACCGGTTGAGCGATGCGCAATAGTTTTTGAGGCTCGTGACACGTGAATGCAGGAAATTAAATTTCTGTGTAAAATAAAAACAAAGGGGAACAGGTTTGAGAGTACGTGAGCTTTAACTCGCTAGCGGCGAATGGTCTTGATAAGAAAAACTTTTGCTTCTTCTTCAATCCATTTTCGCCTTTCCATTTTACATTCGTTGACCTATTTTAACATGAGTTTCACAAGTCCCGAACTCAGTTATTTTTCCTTTTTTTACTTTAATCTTCTTGTACTTAGCATAAGCATAAACAGCCTATAATGTCTCCACTGCTGGGACACAGGTCTCCTCTCGGTGAGAGGGAGTGGGCCGTAATCCACCTCGCGGGCCCAGTGCGGGCAACCGTCTTCGAATTTTTGGTTCTTAGACATGCCGGTTTCCGCACGATTCTTCTACTTAGTTCCAAAAATAATAACAATGTCTAAGGATTCTCTAAACACGACCCTGTCCTAATGCCTTAAGGCTAAAACGGACAAGTAATAAGCGCGGGAAGTAAGATTCATTCAATACTAACATTTGTATTGAATTAATCTTACTTCCTGCGTTTGTTGCTTGTCCGTTTTAGCTTTCATTATAAATTATGTATGTCACATTTCGTTACAAAGGTCAGGTCTGTTATTTTTCTCTTCAATCTGAATTTTTTTAGAAATCTTAGCAAAAACGAAAATATTGATATAATAATCTTTAAAAAAAAAATCTTTTCTTTCACAATAGGATGAAAGAAATCATTCTATAAATAAAGAGTAAAATAATACTTATTTATTTAAGAATAACTAATTCTTGATACAAAGATGTAGGTCGACTTAAGCGAGGGTCTGACTAGAGAGTCCGAATGTTTGTTTGTCCTATCTTCCTTGCAGCTTAATCTTGGACCATATATAAGCCATGTTTACAACAAGACAGTCTAAGACCAAATATAACAAGTTCAAAGTAAAAAAATAACAGTAACTTCTTACTTCTAAGTAAAAAGTTTACCTACTAATTAAACAAACAACTGCTAGCACTACTTGTTGCAAAAAGCCTTTGACTGCCCGACTCTTACCCTGTCCCAGTTAAACTTCTCCATAAGATTTTGAAACTATCATTCATGGATCAATTATAACTGTATTAAAATTAAATATAATTAACGACTTACCAGTCCGTAGACCGATAACTCAGTATCAAAATTCCTTGATAATTAGCGCGCCAAAGCAATAAATATTGCCAAGACGATTATAAAGTGTCGGGTACTAATCACAAGAAGTTTATAGTGACACCCTGTAGACTAGAGACGTTGCTCAAATTATAGAGGGGGTTTTAATTGTGGTGTAAAAATGCGGTACGAGTTGAAAATGGCGACGGTTGCATGCAAATTTTCTCTGTGAAGAAGAAACTAGCAGTCTTTCGGTTGTAATTATGACAATGATTTTAAAGTAACTGGTATTTTTTTTTCAAAAGGAAATCTTGCTGTTCCCAATGACAACAGCAGTGCTATTCTGTAAAAATCTCACCGTGAGAACTTAGGTTAAGTGAGCGGGAAGTGAGCTGTCATTAGGGATTAACACTATTGACACTGCTCACTTCAAGCTCACTTCACTTATGATTTCACGGTGAGATTTTTACAGAACGTTTTCAACCCAGAGACCTAGCTTTGTAGCAAAAAAACGAAACAAATACAATCTTATGAACAATAATCATAACGATTTTAATTCAGACTTATTCATAAATTGCAATAGCTTTTCATTGAAATATACTATAGCAGCGATTTGAGCAAACTGCTAACTTAACCCATATGGATCAGGCTTATTTATATTACTTGGAAGTTTTTTTATGAAATTAAACCAAGGGAGAAAAGATCTCCAACCAAATAATGACCAAAACTAAGAATCAAAACAACAAAGAACCCAATACGCTTAAGAAGTTCCAAGTCCGAAGCTATCCCAGTTGCACTTACTACGCCTCAAGCAACGCCAGTTTTCTGCACCCTTCCATATAATTAAAATACACTACTTTGTGTAATTAGAGAGCACAAAGAAATCGTTTCTGTAGATAATATCACTAAGAACAAAGTAGCATGAAGTTATTAATGATATGAAAGTGCCCTATAAGTGTGAGCTATTGAAATTATTAGGACGTGTAAGATTGGAGATACGACAGTTTGGAATTGAGATATTTGGGTTTAATTACGTAAAACCGTAAATAAAGAGAAGCTGTAAACAACATGGAAAGTAAAATATAAACAAATGATGGTTGTTTCTAATCTGTCTTTGTTTCCCTTTCTTTATTTAACAGAAAAGGTAAGTAAACAGGTGTCGTTTTAAAAAGAGCTTGTGTGTCATCTGCTACGGATACATTCAATCTCAAAACTATTGGTTAAAAGGCATCACTTGGCTTGCTTATTAGAGTTTCTTCAAATGAAGTCTTTTAGTGAATCTAATAAGGTTCAGTAACAGTCCTTTCTAAATCAGTAAGTTGTCACTAAGACCCTTTTATCACCTAATCCCCTACTGATAGTCTAACTCCAAAGCGTTCCACACTTCTCTTTGTACCCCTAGCTACGGGAAATCCTTTTGAAAAGCGTCTCTAAATCGTCACACCAATGTGACCTAGGTCTGCTTAGGTGACGATGCAGGGAGAATAACGAAACATCCCGGAAATGTCTGCTACTAAACATGGACAAACAGTGCGATGAAAAGGGACGAGTGACGAAGTCTTTAGGACAGTTATTTTCATCGTTATTCGTGTAGGTAACTACCCAAAAAGGGCGACGGGATTGGATACTTCAATAATTCCAAAAAAAAAAATGAAATGGTTTATTCTGTAAATAGGATATCGGAATCACTTTTACATGTCATAATAATAAAATAAAAGAATATATTAAAAAATAAGTTAGATGTAGTCGACATTTCCTATCTGACTACCCCTGAGAAGAAATGGCGAAACAAACTCGGCGGTCAAATGTGTAGTTAGCAATATATTTAAAAAGCACTACACAAAGGAAAACTTAATAGAAAAAATTCTGAGCCGACCCACAACCAGTAGTCGTCGTTTTTCGTCACCCGTGTGTAGGTAACCGTATCGAATGTAAGATGCCATGTTTTAAAGTTCCTTAAAAACATATTCAAAGAAGACGGAAATCTGCGTGGACATGCTTTACTGTCTAAATAACATCAGTTATGCGGACGACATGGTACTGCTGGGACCGTCGGTGGGGGCGGTGCGTAAGATGGTGTCAATTTGTGAGGCGTACGCGGTGGAACACGGACTGAGACACGAAGAAGAGCGAAGTGATCGTCAAGAGTGGAAAGCGTGATCCAGTGCATGATGCGCCGATTATGCTTAATGATGCGGCTCTGCGGGTGGTGAGCAGCTTCAAGTATCCAGGGCACATTGTGACAGAAGAGTTGCTAGATGACGCAGACATAGAGAGGGAGCGCAGAGCATTGGCAATCAGGGGGAATATGGTTTGCTCGCTGCTCGAGGGCAGTGAAAATTACTCCTTTCAAGGCGTACAGCCAATCGTTACACTCGAGCAGTCTGCGGGTAGCCTTTACTCGCCAGGATGCTAGTGCTCTGCGTGTCCAATACAACAACGTCTTCAGGATGCCGAAGCGGCTGCCTCGCTATTGTAGTGCGTACGGAATGTTTGCAGAAGCGCGAACGGACAGCTTTCATGCGGTTATAAGGAAGAAAGTAGCCTCCTTGTTTATTTAATACTTCAAGCACATAAATAATGTACAGAGGCGGACTTAATGCCATAGCATGCTTAATGCGTGCTTGATGTTGCAGCGCATGCAAGGCAGTAGCAATGACAGATGGTTGTATCTCATGCGGATTGCCCTATCCAGAACAAATGGATGTATATTGTGATGGGTGTTGACTAACATAGTGCATAAGATTTTACTAACACAATAGGTACCTATTGTGTAACAATTTACTCTGTATTTTAATTGGTTCTGTGTATTTTTAAATCATTTGTAATTGTGTAGATTAATTACTCATCTCTCATTCTCCTGCTCTTATCCCAATTTATTTGTGGTCGGCGCAACATACTTCTCTACGAGTATTAGTCTTCATCTGAGTAGTCACCTCCTTTCTAACTATATCATCTTTGACACAGTCCGTCCATCGTTTCTTTGGTCTACCCCTACTCTTATAGCCCTCGACATTCATACTCAAAACTTCCCTCACGACATCAGAATTTTAACAAAAGTGCTAGACGTAAGTGTGACCATAGATGCAACGATTTTAAAAATCTGTGCGCGAATTCCCTATCGGCCTGCATGAAACATTCTTAAAGGGCCGGATGGGTAAGTGTACGTTTACGAGGGATATAAATGTGTATCATTAATCAACGTAATTAGATCATTGCCGGGATCGTGTTGCCTCCCGACCGGCCCCGACCAGCCCCGAAGCCGTCCAAGAAACTATCTTACGGAGCTCTTTTTTCAAATTCGAGTGCTTATCTTTTGATTATGAGGATAATGAAGTTGGATTTTAAATGTCGAATGAGATAATAATGTATTATTTTAATTTAGAGGCGACTTCTTATTTTAAAGTTGGCAGGTTTATTTAGTGCGCGGGTTTCACTAAGTTGAACTGAACAATACCGATAATTTTTTGAACCGTTTAGCACATAGCTCACACATTAGCGTTTTTTAAGGTTCCGTACCTCAAAAGGATAAAACGGAACCATTATAGGATCACTTTATTGTCCGTCTGTCTGTCTGTCTGTCAAGGCCCTTTAAACGCGTGGAGATATCGAGTTGAAATTAAAACCATATACTCAAATCTACAGTCCCTTAAAGCTGTGAAAAAATCAAACTTCTAAGTTAACGTAAAAAAAGATACGGCCGTTTATGCCGCAACAAACTTAGAATTATTTCAACAATGACGAAAATTATAGGGTACTTCCCGTTGACCTAGAAACATGAAATTTGGCAAGAAGCAATGTCATGCAGGACAAGTAAAGGAAAAAAATCCAAAAACCGTGTATTTGTAGTTACATACAATTGACTGGTTTTTTTTTCATTGTAGCTACTGCCCGCGACTTCATCCGCGTGCAATTTCTTGTTCCCCGACCCCCTCTGTCGCATCCCATCGCCTGCCCGCGACATTAATTCGTTTTCACTAAGCGACTTACTGACTTTTTTTCGTTTTCATCGGCTCCTAAGGAACCTGGCGTGATGATACATAGCATGTAGCCTTTCTCAAAAATTGGGCTTTTTAACGCACAAACATTTGTTCAAATCCGAATGGCATTTCCAGAGATTAACGCACAAACATTTGTTCAAATCCGCCTGGCATTTCCAGAGATTAACGCACAAACATTTGTTCAGTTCCGAATGGCATTTGCAGAGACTAACGCACAAACATTTGTTCAGTTCCGAATGGCATTTCCAGAGATTAAAGCACAAACATTTGTTCAAATCCGAATGGCATTTCCAGAGATTAACGCACAAACATTTGTTCAAATCCGAATGGCATTTCCAGAGATTAACGCACAAACATTTGTTCAAATCAGAATGGCATTTCCAGAGATTAACGCAGAAACATTTGTTCAAATCCGACTGGCATTTCCAGAGATTAACGCACAAACATTTGTTCAAATCCGACTGGCATTTCCAGAGATTAACGCACAAACATTTGTTCAAATCCGAATGGCATTTCCAGAGATTGTCGCGTTCAAATGTAATGTAATGTATACTCTAAATTATGTAGTCAATGATTTTGGTGCACGGTAAAACTCTAATGAGTTTATGTTGGCACCATCTAAATAGTTAAAAAAAATAAACAAACAACTCTTCAGCTTTTATTATTGGTATAGAAGATCATCATCTGCCTAGCCTTTTCCCAACTACGTTGGGGTCGGCTTCCAGTCTAACCGGATGCAGCTGAATACCAGTATTTTACATGGAGCGACTGCCTATCTGACCTCCACAACCCAGTTACAGGGTAATACGATACCCCTTGGTAAGACTGGTTGTCAGACTTTCGGGCTACTGACGACCCGTGACGACTGTCAAAGATCCACGAATGACAGCCGGGACCAACGGCTTAACGTGCTTTCCGAGGCACGGAGGGGTCTTGGTATGTGAAGATGGTCACCCATCCACGGAACAACCGCGGCAAGCTTAGCTTAACCTGACCGATCGACCCGTGCGGCTGTTATTACTTAGACACAAGCCCCTCTATAGAAGATATGGATACGTAAAATAATATATCATAGCATCATTATTTTTCATCATTAACTCAATCGCTATAGCATCATTATTTTGAAGAAAACTGAAACTGATCACAAAAAACTACCATCTACATTCTACAATCATTTAATAATTTTCTTGCTAGTGTTTAATGAAGCAATTATAAGACAGAAGCTATAGAAAAACGCAGTGCAGGTTTTTACGACTCAGAACAAGACGTACTGTGTGAAAATGATACTGTATTGTTTATGCAATCAGCTAAAGCCGTTAATGTGAAAAATAAAAGAAATAACCTAGCCTAAACCACTAAGCAGAATTAGTACCGCTTTTGCATTTTTCCGAAGAGTTAGGGTGCATACACACGAGCGACTCGCGACGACAACATGCCGCTCGTGTATGTGTGTGTGGGTGAAGTGAGCGCAGAGTGAGCTGTCATTCGCTAGGGATTAACACTATTAAGTGCTCACTTCACTTATCATTTCACGGTGACATTTTACAGAATCGACCGGCTGTTCTATACCGTAGATTATTCGAGCTTTCTCAACAATAATATCGATAAATGAATTGTTGTTGTACTCGAGTGAATGCAAGTAAAAGCTAGGTAGATACATAATTACATTCAGAATAGCATTAGAACTGCTTTACTTTCCGCATCTTACGTAATTATGTCTGTTCTTAATACAACTATTTCACACTACATTTATATTACTTTAGTTCAATATCTTACTAAATACACAATCTTAACAGCCTTAGAATAATAACTTCGACATGAAAAAACAACGATAAATAAAGCTATAATTTTTTCATCATCGACATTTTCGGAAGTATTTAGGTATCGACTAAAAACACATCACTAAAGCAGTAATCTGTCTGTATAAGTAAATTTTCAATCGAATAATTAACTCAAAACGCTTTTTCCGCGTTCCTCAGTAATTTTATCCGATCTAAAACCACCACATAATTGGAACACCTATGATTTATTATCAGTTAATTTTATGATAATCAGACTATGAATAATCTGCGCGGGAGCCGTATTCTGTTACCGTTTTAGTCGGTCGTTAATCGAGTTACGTTTATCGATGATTATTTTGTTGCTTGTCATTCGTGTTTTTTAATGAAGATCAGTAAATTGTTTGCCGATAAGAAATGTCGCTCGACACTAATGGTCTTGTCATGACAATATTAATATGAGTTTGATGTCTTCTAAAGATATTACGGTGTTTACAGGATATAATGTTCAATGTTTAGTGTTATTTACTTCAATCTTTACAACTTCTGTTCTATTATTTATCTTCTATATCAATACTTAAATTAATAAAATAGTAACAATACATTTTTGTCCGTTTGTCTGTTTGTCTGGATGTATATTCCGGATTGGCACAAAAACGGCTGGACGGATTTGGATCAAATTTGCCACCCAGGCGTAGCCGCAGACAAAAGCTAGTATTTCATAAATGTTGGACATACAAAGTTTATGTTAAGTCTATATTAAAAATATCTTCAGATTTCTAAGCCAACCTGACGTTTACATTACTGAATATTATAGTATTGTTTTCCACAATGCTGTCACTCTTAGGGTTAGGAGAAATTCAAGGTTTTAACAACTTGTCTTTCTAACAATCGAAGGGAAAGTCTCATAAATATAATTATAGACTCGTAACTATCATTATGTACCATCATGCATAAAAGCAGTGAATAAGAAGATAATCACAAAAGGCTGCATTATTATTTATTACTGTCACGTCAAAATATCGATTGTCAATTGTCTCATCACTTTTTGTGTTGTAAAATGCTTTACAGCATAATTTATTAATATCTTAAGCTGCTTCATTGTCTCGGCTGCCTTTCTGGGTTTTATTCCTAGGTCAAGCAAAGTGATATTGGGGTTTTCCATTAGGAATCTTTCAGTGGTAGCCCGGAGTCTGAATTTGTGCCCGCTCTCATTACATGGGACTTAAACCAACCAGCCTGATGCCAGCTTGGTGTCTGGTGGTGTTAACCACCGCTGGGCTTGTATCTCGCATAGGATCTTAGCATTATGCTGAGCGATGGCCGTTTTGCGTGGATGTGACGCATGTTTTCCCCCCAACTTGTTATTTTTTTTAACCGACCTCAAAAAAGAGGAGGTTATCAATTCGGATGTTTTGTTTTTTTTTTGTTTTCTTTCTCTTTGTCACGTTTACCACAAAAAAAGTATTTGTTTTTCTTCTTTCTTTCTTTCTCAACATAACTATCGAAATGTGGATCTACTATAGGTACACCTCTGCCCAACTCTTCGGGGATTAGAAGCGTGATGTTATTAATATCTTAGACATTAGAAATATTAACAATCACCACACAGATGCTAGTGATTTTCCACCACATCCAGGAATCGTAATGCAAACCGGATTAGGAGTGTCTTTACCTGATTATTATCTGTCGTATCTGGTCCAGTGCTCCTATTAATGTTTGAATAATCTCATCACTATTAAGGGAGAATTGAACTAACTGAATGACTGACCATCCAAATCATTTTGATTAGTAACTTCACCTTTATTCTTCATTTAAATAAGTAAATAACTAAGAAATTCGGTGGGATCTGAAATAATCAGAACTATCCTTAGTCGGTGGTCTGGGCATGTTTTAAAGTTTACAACTTTTTAGTAGAAGAAAATAATCGCAAATGTGGACTAGAATAAAAGTAGAATATTCTGTAGCAAATTATTTCTGTTCCTACCTAGATTAGAGATATAGACACAAAAATACCACGGTTCTCAATATCGCCAGCGGAATAATTGCGTAGCACACACAGTAGCGATGGCATTTTGACAGTTCAACAACTTTTATTGCGTTATTTACGTTGTTGAGCAGACACATTTTTCAAACATATGAAGTAATGGATTAGCACTTCAATGTTGACTAGAACTTCAAAATGATTCAAAGTGTGACTGAAAATATGTTACGCAGTTAGGGTACATGATATCTTGAAAATTGGAGACCTGTGCCCAAGTAGGTTTTGCCGGTCGATTCTGTAAAAATTTCACCGTGAAATCATAAGTGAAGTGGTCGCTTAATAGTGTCAATCCTACCATTAGGGAATGACAGAGCTCAATTCCCGCTCACTTCACTAAGTTCTCACGGTGAGATTTTTACAGAATAGCACTGCTGGAGACCGAATTTGATGATGCGACTGTTCTCAGCCTCTCCTTTAAACTTGGCTAATATTTCATACAATGTAATTTACAAGTCCAAATAAATTAATTCAAGCAATATATAATTGTTATCAAAATACTATCTACAGTAATATTGTTTAGGATACGATCTGAGAGTAGCGGAGCGGAAGCTATAACTTATTGAACTCACAAAGCAGCTCACACGGTGTTTATCTTAATTATATACTGATCATACTTTTATTCATCGCATGCAGTGACATCATAATTAGAGAGCTCCGATGTGACTTATAAATTATTGATTTTTGTTACTTTATTTTTTAAGTTAAGCACGACTTAAAGGACTGCCCGTGGGACGGTTCTTTAACAGACAACAAATCACTTGTAGTTTTGTCAACGACGATTTGTTTTGTTTATCATTTATATCATCATCAAAGTACTATGACGAGCTTTCGATATCTAGATTTTGTCGAAACTTTTATCCTCGGAAAACTATGAATAAATACTTTAAAGAATGCATGGGTCTGCGTTTCTTTAGCGGTGCATTTATACTTGCCATATGAAAGCTAAGAGAAAAGTCCTTATTTTCTTCACTGTTTCCTAACTAAAAGCTGGTTTTTAATTCACGTTGAATACTAAAATATCAGCTGGTAACACGACAGTACATAATACTACCTCGGGGCAGCGTGTATCGGGAGCGGATTGTAATAAGTCGCCATAATTTATGTTACATGCAATTAAAGTAAGATTGTTGCCTGGTCCGGCGGCGGTAGCCCGGGAGTCGGGCTTTTGTTTTTGATTGCTATTATTTAGTTTAATGTAATATCGATCTTTTAATGATAGATTGAAGTGAGTGTACGGTTTCTTAAACTTTAAAATGAGTAATTATCGACATTATAAAAGGCACGTTTATATTGAAAAGTACCTTTTGGGCTTACTTGATAAAACAAATTTGAATGTTACTTATAGCTGTGATGATTGTTTAAGATATTTTTATTGATATTAAATTAAATACATTGAATAATATATTTTCAATATATTTAATTTAATATCAATAAAAATGTCTAAATGCAGAAATCAAAATAAATATATTTGCATTTTTAGTTTTAGACTTTCAATATTTTATTCAATTTGTTTGTCATAGATTAATTCGACGCTAAATTACGCCATGATCACACTTAAGAAATTCTTGACAACATCTAACAAGCTAATGAAAAACCATTTTAAAAAACCTACTCATCCCATAAAAAAATACAAAATCAACGTTAACTGTTTTTGTAAACCCGCTATAAATCCGCTCTTCCACGCTCCACGCTCTCGGTCTATAATTGCGGTTCTGTTACTAGGTTTCCTGTCACTAAATGAGATTAAATGCACCACAGAATGTTTCTCAATAGCATAAGAACATTTAATGAAGCCAGCTCGTTTTACGACCGCATTAAGGACTAAATACATTTGTACTGGATAGCCCGCAATGCACCGGAATGGATGACGTGGAGTTTATTGCTGAACAAATCTTTACGCACCTGTTTATCCTGGTGGAATAACGTAGAGAAACAAAGAAAGAAGGTTCATTGAAAAAAAAGAGTAGCTTCGAGTAGCTTATATTATTCCCACTGCTGGGACACAGGCCTCATCTCTGTGATAGAGAGTGGACCGTAATCCACGACGCGGGCCCAGTGCGGGTTAGTGAATGTCACACGTCTTCGAATTTTTAGCTCTAGGATATGCCGGTTTCCTCAAGATGTTTTCCTTCAGCGTTTTGAGTAAGCAGCAGGACTATGACATTTATTTTCCTTTGAAATAAGGCTGCGATTTGCTTAGACATGCGTGTCAGTTCTGTAATGGCTTGCAACGCAACGGAAGCCTACAGCAAATGTAGGCGGAAGCACTACCATGTTTGTCATAGACCACAGCAACATAGAATAGAATAGAATACTCTTTATTATGTACACCATATAAATTACAGACATATATAAAATAATTAATAAAAAAGGTTAAAAAAAATAAATGCTTCTGAGTTTCTAACTCCTTTACATCAAAAGTATTATGTTGTCTTATAAGACTATAGCAATAATATACCTTCCATGTCCATAAATATTATAAATTAAAGTGGCTTTTCGTGTCTGTCTATGTGACCGCGTTGTTCTTCTAAACTCCGCAACGGATTTTGATGCGGATTTCATCATCATTTAGAGAATTTATACCGAAAGGTAAATACATTCATATTTAATTTAGATATAGCATTAAAATCTGGATGTTTTGGCATATCCCCACATCAGTTGATTGCACCTGTGCGAAGCATGGTCGGGTCGCTGGTTACATTATATCATAACACTGCCGAAAAAGAACATATTCCAAATTAAACAACAATATCAACGTGTCTTTCAAAATGGCCGGCGGCCGTTCGCACAAATCTAAGCAGTCCTTAATCCATATCAATATGATTATTATATGTAATGATTTTATTTATCGTACCAATTACTTCCCTGTTATGCAAATGTACATAAATGTCGGTGGGTAGTTGCATAAAATAATAAAGGTACCTACTACAAATATGGTTTAATGACTAGTATGGTATGTTAACTGATCTTCGTCGGTGTGTTAGGTAATGGGTACAGGCTTGTTAAGTATATTAATTACTAAATTATTTATGCAAAAATGTATTTACACAAGTTATGAGGTAAAATTTCAAAATTCTGAAAAAGTCCAGCTGCTGAGTACAGACCTCCTTCCTTTTGTGCCACGCTAAGGAGAAGTATTCTGTAATAATCTCACCGTGAAAAATTAAGAGGAGGATTACAAAAAATGCGCGTAGATGCATGATTTCCTCGTTGAAATTGAATACTATTCGTTGGTTGGTATATAACAATTGACTGATAAAGATAGATCATTTTCTCTTCTACAATAATAATAAAGTTTTTTTTTTTATTATTTATTTAGCAATAATCGTTCTCTTGGTGCATGTTTAGGCAAAACCTCATGGAGAGCTGATTTGAGAGCTCTCATTTGCAGACTCAGTTGAATATAATTCATCAAAACTATTTTTCTCATATCACAAATATCATACACTTTTATAATAATAGATTAATACATTTTTGTTTTAAGCCTTATAAATAAAGAAAAAACGACTGGACCTAATTCAATTTTCTACTGGAAACACGTCTGAATATCTCCGACCTTCTATGTCATTTTCACGTAGTATTTATACCACAAAAGTTTCCAATAATTGCTTAAATAATATAAATAAAAAAAAAATGATACTTTGATTTTTTAATAAATAAAATAAAAGTAGGTACTATACAGGTTGAAATTGAAAACATGCGACAAATCGAAATGAGAGATTCTACTCATCATTGTGAACATCTTTTACTATGAGATAAAAACTGAAATCGCGAAAAAAAATAAGCTGTTCCCTACATTTATGTTCGCATAACTCGTCAAAATGTAGGGAACAGCTGCTTTTTTATTCGCAATTTCAGGTTTGGTCCCATGGTAAAAGTTATTCATAATGATGAGTACAATCTCCCATTTCGATTTGTCGCATGTTTTCAATTTCACCCTGTATATTTCACTGCGCCGGCAATGTTCGCGCGGACCGGCTGGAGGGGCTTAATTTATTTAGGCATCCACAGGCAAGCCCGGTTAAGCAGGCGACCACCTCATAGGTTGAACTGCGAGATGTCATTTATAAAAAAAAAAGATGCGCGCTCAGTACCGAAATGTAAGAGGAAATAAGTTTTTATGCTACCTCATGCTAGGGATGCACGGTGAGATTTTTACAGAATAGACCGGTTGGTCTGAGCGAGTCTCATCCAGGTCTTCTCGGCGATCTTCTCAAATAATATTGATTCTGAAATATTAAGTCCTAATCCTAACTTCAAATCACCATAATTTTGATGGTAATTTGAAGAACAGCAGTGCTATTCTGTAAAAATCTCACCATGAGAAATTAGGTGAAGTGAGCGGGAAATGAGCTGTCATTAGGGATTAACACTATTGACACTGCTTACTTCAAGCTCACTTATGATTTCATGGTGTGATTTTTACAGAATCGACCGGCAGTAGTACAGTACAGTACGTAGTGACGTACAGTAAGAAATCTAATTTCTTCCTTCACTTTCTACTTATATTTAACTGAATAAATTGAGTACGGAGTACGTCAATGTAAATAAGATAAATTCACGCTAAAACAAAACAAATACAGTATCCTGAATTACATGCAAATATATCCAAATAAAATTATCACACAACACTATTGCATGATATTAGCAATTTAATCTTATTATGCCAAAACTAGAATGTAGTCTCATGAAACAACAATCAGGTTTTGTTTCTGTCCTGCTCACTCTATAACGATGTTAATGAGTGCGAAAGAGAAGGGAGCTATGTTGTTGGATGTGTGCTTGCGCAGAAAACTGCGTAACTTACATATATTGTTTAAGGCGTAAGACACAGCTACTGTATCGCGCGACACGCGATACGACGCGCGATCTTCCACGCGTCTTTATTTACACACATTTTTTTTTGTATGTCTACAAATGCATGTGATTTTCGGTCTTACTTATGTGCATAACCAACTTTTGTGCTTTAACAACTTCTACTGTAGCAAGTTTATATTCATAAATTGATTAGTACGATCGGCTTTAAATAAGTTCCTGAAAGCTACTGTATTCAGTATTAGGAAAATTATGAAAATAAGGTACAGTTTTTCCTGTTTTACGTCCGGCACTGATGAAACATTCAGGATTAGCTACCGAAACTACAAAAGCAGAAGAAAACTAAAAATCACGTTAAAGATGAACCTAACCTCCTTTCAAGTCAATGTTCATAATATACAGTAGAGCCAAGTGTGCAATAATTTCACCACAAAACTTAGCTCCGTCACGCACAACGTCGTCAAACCTCACGAAAGACATCCGATACAACTTTCAACAGCCATCCTCCACACTTTCATAGTAATACGTAATCGGTACAAGATTAACTTCTTGTCGCGCGTATATCGGGGGCCGCGACAACCGGTAGCGCGAACTGCGCCTACGCAGCCGCGCGCCTCCACCGCACCGCGCCGCGCTCGCGTCGATCGCCGATTCTAATCAATATGCTAAGTGCCGATACGGCATCGCGTGCGACCGCGAAATACTACCTCTTTGTTTAATTAACTATCCGATTAATGTTACATTACGCGGATATCTCATTGCTACAGTTATAAACTAGTCCCTTTTTCTGTAAGGATATCGTAAAAATGTAGATCGAGATTATTTATAAGATCTCTAGGGAGCTGTGAACTTGTTTGTTGACTTTTGAAATTGATTTACTTGATATGGACCCGTGACTGCACATGCAAATTAAAATAAATAAATACGCAGTACTTTATTCTTTTGAGTTTTTTTTATATGTTTCTTTTACATAATGTAATCAATTTTGAACCAGTTCAGGAGCGAGATAAATAAGTATTTTCTAGAAGTGCGACTACATAAACATGCTCGTACATAATTAAATAATCACACAAGAAGGCGCAAACACCATTCTTAAGTCCAAACAACAAATATAAATCACAATTAAAAGTAAAAACAGATGAATATTTTACTTCATTAGCCACTCAAGATTAATGCTTAAAGAAAATAAAATGGTGCTCCAATCAAGGATCCAAAATTTCAGTTTATTCTTTTTGACTGGCCCATATCGGAGAAGAACACTTATGGATGCAATTTTATTAATTAATTTCGAGATGCATTTATCTTCTTCGCATGATTCAAGCTTTTAATAAGGCCGAGCCACCATTATGGGGATTGCGTTTGAGGGAAGTTGGGGTGATTCGGACAACGGGCTGAGTGGGCGATAATTCATCGCGCGGGAAATTAGGAGCGCTCTGTTTTTTTGCAACACCTTTTCGTTGGCGCTGTTTGTCCGCGCGAGGCTTTAATTTTAGATTTTATGCGAATTAGATTATGTTTGTGCTCGTGATATTAGATTAATTGGTTTATATCGAATTGTTTTTGTTTTAGATAGATAAGTGGTACATCCCTATTACATTCTTAGATTTAACTAGCAAAAAATAAGTACTATTTTACTACAATAACCATCACTTAAATATAACACCAAACTTTGAATTGTTATGATATTAATATCGATTTTACATCCTAATAATGCTCACTTGACAACGTTTTTCACATAAAAATGGTACTACTTCGTTGACTAATGATACTCTTACCTAATAATAATATTTAGAATAGAATAGAAAGTTTTTATTTCAGACCGGAGTCCTTAGGGTTAGTAACAATTTTTCTTAACTTCTAGTGTTAGTAAGTTACAGACACAGATAAAAATACGCAATTAAAGTTCAGCGTGGAGCCGCATTAAAATCCGCAGTAATTATTAGAAATTCGCTAAAATAATCAAACATCCCTGAAGAAACGAATTAACACAAACAGATTGAGTTCTAAATATGATATTGCCATAACAATAAAGAGGGTCATCGATTTACACAATATTAGTATTTTAAAGCCGGTCCACACAGCCCGAGCCTCCCCTAATTTGAATAATAATCTCGCCATCAATCTGTTTGGTTTGCCTTGCTCCTTGATTATTAAAACAAGACCTCATTTAGATTATTCGTTCAACATTTTGTTTATTTCTAGTACTGAATACAAATACTTCTCAAATAAAACTAAACAACTGTCAATCGGCCATTGATGTTTTTCGGCAAAATATTTTATAGAAATTAACTGATACCATATTAAAACAATCGTAAAACAGAGCTCAAAAAATAATATTTCTTTGTATAATCCTCAAAATTTTGAGCGTAAACTATCATATTTTATGTGATGATAATAAAGGAAACTAATAATAAAGATACCTAATAATACATAAATACCTAAAAAAAATTACACGGTGCCGTGTATTTATTTTTTAATTTAATTAAATCTGTAAAATTACTTTTATTTTGGTGATTCAACTACGTTCAAGGGCATCGCTGTTTTGAACCTCATTTGTTGGCGCGATGCGCTGTTGTCAATTACCTAAAAGTTTGCTTCTTGCCGTAATACCGTTGTCCTCCAAGCAAATTAAAGTAATTAATTAGTTCGAAATGTGAAATGTGCTTAAGTGTACTGACAGACAACTGACACTTCCCAAATTTAACGCAATAGCTCCAAAAATCAAAATTATTGAAAAAAGCTCTCTTCGTCTCCTTAGGTCTCCAATCTTTGAGAATTCCTTTCCCGTTTTTATTGAGGAAAAAATCCAAAATGTCCTTTTCGGAAAGATTGTTCCAAATTAATATGCATTCGACCATAAGTCTTCGGCCCTAAATTAACTTAATAACCGTTTCGGCCCTAAATTAACTTATTTCCTTCGCGCTTCCCATATACGTAAGCACAATCACCATTTAGACAAAATGAACCAAATTATCAGTCATACATTAACTTCGGTTTTAAACGTGGCCATGGACGACAGAGCTTGGGCACAAGCTACTTTCCCCATTCGTATGGGGGGGCCTCGGCGTTCGCAAAAATTCTTTTTCTTTGTATTAGTTTACAGGCTTTCATATCCTCGGTCCGCGGCACTGATAAATTAATCAGAAAAATCCTAGCCTCCTCACTGATTAATTCCGATGTGCCGTGCTTCTCCGAGCCTATAGATGCCTGGAGACTCACTTGCTCCAATACAGATTCACCCGACAATCCATCTTACCAGAGACGGTGGTATGAGCCGCTTTGCAGAGTAGTAGGTGCAGAACAATTTACTTGACTCGTCTGCTACTACTGTGGAGCGTGCACGCCTATTGGCTGTGTAAGTAGGAGTCAGGTCTGGCTTCATGCGCTACCTTCGTCGAACATAGGCACTTTGTTCGACGACACTACTTTCTGCCCCACTGCTTCCCTACGACTAGGAGCTCCTTGCTGTTTCTCCTTATCGCTGTCACTGTGGCGAAGATGTCAACAGCCTCGGACACCACGGCCTGTCTTGCAGCCGAAATGCGGGTCACCTTAATGACACGATCCGACGAGGTCTTGTCACTGTCTGCGTTCCAGCTGTATTAGAACCCAATGGCTTGGTACGCGACGATGGTAAGAGACGCTGAGCTGAGCGATGCGACGCATTTTTTCCCCCAACTTGTTCTTTTTTGTGTTCTTTCTCTGCGTCATGTTTGCCGCAAAAAAACGTATTTTCTTTCTTTCTTTCCTTTATATACGCTATAGGAACAGAAATTTCTTTTTTTCTACTGGTTGGACCTGCTGTAGTGCCCAATAGAAAAACAGATCTATCAAATTAGCAGGAATTACTCGTAACATTTCTGCAAAAACTTTAAAAAAATGCTGAAAGTCACGCACTCTTTTTAACTTTATATCTTTATTGCTTTGCCTTTAACCAAAAGATACCAATATTCTTCGCTTAGTTTACCAAAACAATACTGAAACTTCCACACAGTAGCTTCCTTTTCAACACGCTCCTGTCTCTTAATAGAACATTGTCATTGCAAATGTATCAAAACCACATAATTTTGAATGTTAATAAATGTAAGCCAAAAACACCCCACCAACGTAACATACTCAATTAACAGTGTGCCCCTCGGTGAAGAGTCTTGGATTCACGACTGATTCAAAGATACATCAATTCAAAATACCCACAGACATTTAAATAAACCTAATCACCTTCTACAAAGCAAAAAGGCTTGTAAAAGTAGTCAAATTATGCAGTCTGTCGCCTTCATACAACAGTAAGTAACTCCAGGTAGTAATTTACGATATGAGCGGGAGATAAACTGCCGATAGCTGATGTTACTCTTATGTTCACACGTCCAAATGTTTTGATGGGATTCTTATAGTCTTATAGCTTCTGTATGGGGGGCTGTGATTTTTTTATGGGTAACTGTGAGTTTTAGTTGTTCTGTATCTGAAAAAGATAGGCTACCTATTGGTGAAAATCTATGTAGGTGGGTATGTTTGTTTAGTTTCCTTTATTTAAAAAGTGGCCAACTGCGAGTTGGAGAGTTTCATACTACCGTACGGAACACGTTCCTTGTATAGGGGATTTTTTGTAATAGTAGTACCAAATCTGTGAAAATTTCAAATTTCTGCCTATTACTGTTCAAGGCGCGAGACGAACGGATAGTTGGACGATGCACAGTGGATGCTTAGTCATAAGGTCACGTTGGAACACTTTGGATACGGAACCCTAAATAATAAAAATAGTCGTTGGTTCAGTAGAACCAACGACTATTTTTATTATTTAGGGGTACCACGAGAGGAGTACCTCTCGTGGTTAATTCACGTGTCGCTTTGCCCCATATTTTTAGTTTAACTTCGAACATACACACTTTCAGATTTTTGAGTCATTTAAAATAAATTGTTAAATCATACTCATGTCTAAAATAAGAAGAAAAGGAAAACTTTATTTTTAAATTAACAAATCTTCTCACAATTTTCAATTCATGCATCATTCAATGTTTCACAGAAACGGAGGAAAAAGTCAATTCCATTGAAATAAAAAGTAATTTTCCATTTTTATTATAAACTCAATTTGTTAATATAAACGCCTAGGTACTAACTAACCCAAAAGTTGTCCAAAGTATATAAAAACGTTTAAAAGGGTTGAAAAATAAAGTCAGCTAGAACTCGAACAATAGAGGCAATCACAAAAAATGAAAACCGTTTCACAGATGAAAACTTCGTAATTTTGTATTGCAGATAGAATTTTTGAACACTGTGCAATTATTATAATTTAACATTTAAAACTACTTTTACTTGTGCAAAGGATATTTTAAGGTCGATTCAATCGAATGAATATAAAATTGTTTATAATGAATTATGAAAGCTTCTGAATTTCTGAAAATAAACCGCTCTTTGCGTACAAATAAGTTTCGATCTTTGTACAGATCTGTTAATATTTTTTGTTGCTTTAGTATTAAAACTTTTAATTAAAAATCGAGAGATATTTCAGCGAAAAGTTCATTTGTATTTTTCTGTTTTTTCTTTTGTACTGTTTTCCTTGATATTTCTTTGATATAAAGGCATGCTTTATTCCCTGCACTTGAGTAACTTCAGAAAATATTTATTTATTGAAGATAGACGATTTTTATGAAATCACTACATCGGTCTTCAACTACATAGTCAGTTGCAAAAACAGAAGTTAAAGTCGGTATCATTTGAATTTGCTATCCCTAAAACCTCTTCAAGATGAATACATAATGTATTCAATATGTACACACACACATAAGAAATTAATGAATGATGAAATGAATGTCACATAAGAAATTTTGATCGTTTACAAGAGGATTTACATATCTGTAAACATTATAAATTAAAGCCGCTTTTCGTGTCTGTCTGTGTGACCGCGTTGTTATTCTAAACAACGCAACGGATTTTGATACGGTTTCACAACCATTTAGAGAATTTGTTCTGGAAGTTTTATGTTTATGACGGAAAGGAAACAGACATGCTACCCTCGGGCAAGCCTTCCTCCTCATACATCTTCAGGAAATCAGTAAATAATACCACGAACAGATAGCGTTGATCCTCCTTAATTATTTCACGAACTTTTCAAATCACAACAAACACGAATATCCGCGATGGAAAAAGGATAGAGGTTGGGAGGTTATCCCCCCACGCGCACGTTCTCTGGCAGAATGCCTGCCACAACGCCCACCCCACACGCACTTGTCAAAATATCACTTCCTTATAAAAAATTACATTACTTGACAGTGACACTGACAACCGACAGACAGATGGAATGACCTCACTACCGCCATCTTGTAACAAATGTTAGAAATTTCTTAAAACACGGCCTCCTGCTGCGACATGTTTAATATCTACATTAATATCAAAAATATAATATAATAAAGAAATTTCCATGTTTTATAAAGTTGTAAAAGCCGTGCGAAGAAAGGGCGCTAGTTATTGATAAATAAAACATTGAACTCATTACTGAAAAATCTGAAGTTTTTCCAAGAAAAGCAAAGAGATCTGTTTCGTTTTTTGTTTATTTACGATTAACACCCCAAGTTATTTTTCGTTTTACATAGAGTGGTGGACCATCGACAATTCTGTATTTAAATGTGATAATATAATATGCGACTAAATACTAAGTATAATAGAATTGCGTTTCGTTTAAGAATGTTAGTGAAGCTATAAAAACTGTTCAAAGGATGAAATTACATACAATTTAATTACTGCATTATGATATGAACTAGGCTGTCTGCTGTACTCAAACTTGCTTTCGAGTACCGTTAACACTTCAATTGAAGAACATTTTGATAACTTTTTGTCCCTTTTAGTGTACATGTGACAGGAACAATTTAAACTCGCCTTATTGTGTGCCAAGAAGTCGACAATAATTAAACACTGTATTTAAATTCCCGTGTCTAAATAAAACGCAGATATATATTTTGACTTTATCTTTCTAACTAATCTAAATCTTCTTCAAGCTGCAAACATCAGCTCAATTTTTATCCTCGATTAACCCAAGTTCACACTTGCGAACCGTACACCATCGGGTATAATATCGAGTATATAAATACTGCTTTCTTCATTCCCGAAGGTATTAACATACTTATTAATTGCTGCCTCCGGGGTACACTGGTAGCTTTATAATATTTCTCCAATGCTTTACGAGTCCGCGACTCCGCCCTATGCGTTGGACTTGCAGACATTAATGCGTTGCCTTCGTCGTCAGACAAATGAGTATGCTGATTAAAGTCGTGTGCACTATTCTTTATTTTCTTTTACTTTTTGCTCGTGTATCGGCTACTTATTTTAGTTTCAAGATGGTTGGTGTAATGTTTATGGGTCGTGTTGATATATCGGGCTTCAATTGTTTTTTTAGGTTTGATTAAACTTACAGTAGCAATTGAAGTTCGAAATATCTTTGACGTCCAAGCTTTTTGTTAAAAGTGCAATGACAGCGATGAGGATAGATACGATTAAATTAAGAAGAGTCTTCTGCCTTACAGTTGTGCAATTATTACATGCTGAAATTATATTATTGGATCCTGAAACACTTACCTCAATTTGCTGTCCAAACATTCTCTGCTAAATAAAACAACAAATCTAATGTATTCCTCTTTTGTTTCCAGGTAAAGTCGCATTCCACATCACCAGTAAGTTAACACAGCAAACATTTTCGTACATTATCATAACACAAACAAACTATTTAACGAACGTTAGCACGCACACAGACGCGTCTTCAATCAGGCCAAGTCGCATTTCGAAAGCAAATTATCAACCTAGAAGGGGGCAAGGGGGGAGGTATAATTAAAATCCGTTGATTAATATGTAAATGTAATAAGATTACCCTCCCCTGAATAATTTAAATGGAAGCCCGGGAGATGAGTTATATACGACGGACTCTCATTATACCGTAGTTGTATCGGCCACTATAATGTATGTTACGTCCCGTTTGATAAATGCTGTCTGTAGATGCTGGTTTCGCTCGTGCGTCCGCAGCTTAGCTTCTGAGTGCATTGTTTTGAGGTCCACTCGGACGGTAAATGAAGAAAAGTGGAAGATTTGCTTTTGGTAGACTGATAACTACAAATATAGGGTCGAAGTGATACGCATACTGTGATATCATGAACTCTATTACCTACTAGATAAGAATGTCGTGTCGTGTCTTCCTGTCTTGACAAATATGTGACTTGAAATTTGTCGTTAGAATTGTTTTAAAGCCAACTAAATCACCAAACGAAGCGTTGTCGTAGTATGAACATTTACAGTCGAAATTATTTTAATGATGATTTCTTCGACACAAACTAAAGTATTTTTCGTGTAACCAAACCAATACATTCCCCAATACCAATAATCTAATATAACCTGCAGTACATAATCAGTTTACCACAAGACCTCGCACCGCCAAAACGGCCATGTTTCCGCCATCTTTATTAAGAACGCATGGCCACCCGCCTCCTGGCGTTGGTCAACAGCCAGCAAGGCGTTAAAGGCATCAGCTACACCACCCACCAGTTGTGATAGACCTCCCCACCCCCGCTGGAACCCAACTGTTTCTAGTCGCAGCGGGGCGGTGAGACGGCGTAGACCGGTCAGCGTACACTGGTTTTAGGTGCTTGGCTCACTTGTCTAATGGCTTTGATTAAACTGCCAGTTTATTTGACGGTACGATGCGTGCGTGCGACCACGTATAAATTTATGTTTAGACGACGACCGAATATGGAATTATGATCGAAGATTTAGGATCGTGAGGATGTATCGTGGGCATTCGTGGGCGATGCTCTGAATTTGCGATGATTTCTTTGACAATGTCTTTGAAAACCAGTCCAATAAACATTCTAAGCATAATACAAGAAAAATAACTGAGTCCCATACAGAAATTATCGCTTTTATTGGTATTGGTAGCGCAAGAGAGGAGGAAAGTTGGAACCTCAAAAGAGATACCTATCTCAGCAACTTTGTTGTAACAATTTAGCATTTTCTTACGTCGAATTATGTAGGTATTACAACTGTGAGTGTTGCTTCCTTTTTCTTCGGTGAACATTAGTAATTGTTACATTTTCTATATCGAAATATTTAGGTAAAACTAACTTATTATTTCAAATAGTTCTATCGAATTATAATTTATTTATTCATTTACTTATATATACACCACCACATCATTACCATCACATTCATTTACTTATATGTACACCAAAAAAATACACAACATAAAAAAAAATACATCAAATACTACAAAATATACAATGGGCGGCCTTATCGCTTTTTTTTTAAATATTTTTCTTCAAATTAGATTTACTTTCTTTAAAACTAAACGGACCGAACCTGGAAAAAAAAATAGTTGACCTGTTCATGTTGTGTTGGGTAAAGTTAAAAGATAAAGACTAAAATCTCTTTTACTTCTGCCATCAACGGGCCTAATTCTGCCATCTAAAGAGTCTAAGTATTAGCTTCGAGCAGTGTTTGAATCGGAAAACATTTTATGAAGAAGATAATTTATATCAACGCTTGAAGAGCAAAATTGACTAAGCGACATAGGGCGAACGTTTTAGGAGAAAAATTTAACGTTTCAGAAAAAAATCATATGAATTCTTGTAATCATCATAAAGGCGTAATTCTTATTATTTTAGAAATCTTATTTTAACTGAATCTGAATCAGAATTTATATGATTTTTTTTTAATGAAAAGTTAAACTTTAAACTGTGCTCCTGTAATGTTCGCCCTATGTCGCTTAGTCAATTTTGCCTTTCAAGCGTCGATATGTAGTCTTAATCCCTATTATCGAGGCATGTTTAGTCTGATTGTAGAAAGATCATCTTGCGAATTAGCTTTATTTGCCAATTTACCAACGTCTATCATACAAATGAATTGCTTGTTACATCTAATTCTAATATTATTGTATTTTTCTAATATTTTCTCACTGTTGCCCAAAATTCATCAGAAGGTCAATTCTCGTCATTAAAAACGTTCAAAATATAGTCACAAACTCATCTCAGTGACAATCAGTGTCAAAAACTTGTCAAAAATGTAGGGAAGTTAGTGGTATTTTTGACAGATTGAGACTAGAATAGAATAGAATACTCTTTATTACCTATATACACCATATAAACTACAATGGGCGGTATTAACGCTAAGAGCGATCTTTTAAAGACAACCTTTGGGTGGATTGAAAAGGGAAGGAGAGACAAATACTGTAGGTAGTCTGTGGTATACCATTTACACGATACAATGAATACATACATAAAGTATATTATACTAATGCGATGCTTAGAATGCGATGGTTCTTAAAACTACGAGAATTGCCCCTCAGGTATCCTTCCAAAGTTCTTGTTGTGTTGCATGAACCAAGACCCAGCATTTTTTCATCCAGTAAATTTTAATTCCGTCTCATATTGAAATTTAAACTCAATTCTAGCCTAATCTTACCTACCTTTTACTTCTAGAATTACTTACCTAAGCTATGATTGTAGCCAATTCAGTTCAGGTTCATAGACCTTCGGTAGAACAACAAATTATATCAATAATCCTGTCTATGGCCGGCTAAACGTAGTGGCTTAGCCATTTAGGTTACAAACCTGGGTAATGAGTTCAAAGGTCTGCATGATTTCGACTGCAGATAAATCAAAGTTTCGCGGGAAATTAGCCTTTAGTCGAATTTTTCATCAGTTTCATCGACTATGGACTTTAGAAGGTACAGTCTTGGTTTTATGCGGTATTCAAAACTACATTTATCGTTTAGGATAAAAATCGCATTTTTGTAAATATGAAAATGGTGCTCAGAGCTCGATATTTTCATGTTTTTCTAAAAGTTTTCAGTACTGAAATCTTTTGACAGCTAGCTTTTTTAGCAAACAAAAGTGATAATGATTTGTCTTTACGAGTGAAAACAATGCAGAATCTATTCCAGTTTACACGAAATCGATCGCAATAACCATGAAATCAACTCCTTCTCCAAAAACAATATAAAAACTTCACAATCTTCCAAGAAACATTGCACAACAAAATACAAAGCAATTATTATTGGTAGCCAACACACGTCAACAATAGCGTTCACCCGAGCCTTGCCTCGCCTCTCAATAATTAGGATAGTGCATCTCCGTTTACCGAATGAGAATAAAGCCTACCCTTTGTGCTTGTGTGAAGACCCCCTGTGTCTATGTGTGTGCATGCATCTTGATTCTCCGTATTTATGTGTGCTGGCTGTGGGGGCATGTCGTCCTCCACATGCCACTCTACGATAGTAATGTCGTATATTTCGGTCGTGCGTACACTGGCCGTCTTATTATGTTTTAGTTTGACGGAGTGACTTAAACGGGTATTAATCGTGTCAGTTTGGAACATAATGTGGGATATTTAGACTTTCGACGGTGTTCTTACACTTCTGAATTACACCGAAAAAGTTTTGAGCGAAGTTTCTCGTCGGACAATCAGAGAAGTACAACGAAATGCCAATAAGCGAATTCTAAATTTGTTTTAATTTTTGCCGGTCGAACATTTTGTAATCAGAAATCCTTTAGAGACTTCAATTTTTATTGAAATTGGCGTCTCGTTAATTAAAACCAAATCGAATTAATTACAGAGTGAAAATTATTCCACCCCTTTCCAGTGACCTTACAAACTTAAGACACAGACCAGGGTGAATGTACACAAAATCGGTACATACATATTGTTGGGAACACCGCATGCCATAAACTAATATTCGCTCGGACACTACTTGGAGTTATTGGACAATGTAAATGAACGCTATCTCCTATAATGCCTGCCTTATTTCCCCCTCAGCCAGGCCAGTGCCCGCAGCGACCCCTCCCGGGGGTGCCCCCCCTCCCCACCCCGGCCGATGTCTCATCAGTAAGGATTGAACCCTTTAATGTATTCACCGTAACTTCGGGATGAGTCTTGTATTAGTGTTATAATGAGACGTGGCCCTAAGGAATTATGGCTATACTTGTGGATCTCTGGGGTCGGGATTAACCCCAACCTAGTTTCAATTTCTATATATGAGAGGTTTCGTGGGAAGGGGTCGATAATATTATATCTCAATGTTTTAAATATGATATCCGCATTGTTTTGATTTTAGTACAGAGGTTTATGGTTCACTAGCTTCCTTTATGCGTATGTTTACTGACCTGATCTTAGCACTTGAAAGTAAGAAAAGAAAAATGCAAGTACTATACATTGCCTTGTTACCATGGGCACTAAAATTACTTCTCTAACAGTTCAAATTATATTAAGAAACAAATCTTGAAGTACTTTAAAGAGTGCTCTCTGTTAAAAACTTCTTTGATTAGAGTCCATTAAAGGAGTTAGAGTTCAAATTTGTGCTTTAATCATTCGCCAATAACCGAAACGGTTTCGTTAAAAATGTTATTTACTGAAGCTCCTTGAGTCGCCAACAGATCGATAATGCTGCCAATTAGCCGGTACCAATTTTCCAATAAAACTTCAAACTGTTTTCCATTCCATTATCTCTCACCACCCTTTATTGCTGGCGAAGTTAAGCTACGACTCCTCTTTCCACTCCGCTCCGAAATTATTACAATAATAATATTATTATATTAATAATTGTATTGATAAGGAGACTCTCGTAATAAGGGTAAACCGTCCCCTTTCTGCCAGCCATCCTCAATAGGAGAATTTATGTAACTAATGAAATAAGCGAAGTGGCGCGCCCCGCACCCCGCGACCCGCCCCAACCCGCTCCCATCCACCCTTCATTATCGGAAAGTTTGAAATATAATTTGAAATTATGCTCAATGTTATATTGAAGATAAGAGAAACACAAATTCCTTTAATTGGACTTGTTAAAGTGAGTCAAATTAAGTTAACACCAAGTTGATGGTATTACTTTTGAAGTTGGAAATTATGACGGACTGTCCGTAGGTTTCTGCGGAATTCATGGGGTGATTAGCGGTGGAAAGAACAGTTATCGGTTCCTCGACCCGCGTGTTTTATTTAACGGCCCAACGTTTATGGGAACTTATTGCATTGTATTATTAACTTCTAACCACGTTAAGTAGAGCGGAGAAGTACTGAGTCATGTGTACTGAATCAGTACAATAGATTTTGGTGCAATCAATTTTAATTAATGAATTGCAATTATCGTTGATTATTCAACAAGTTTTTTTTATAAATCTCATGAAATCTTTTTGAAATCACAAGCTTGCCTTCAAAGCAAGATAAAATTTTCTCGAAATCCAAACAATACCCAAAACCAAAATTAATTATTAATCATATTTGTATATAGTTCATCCTTGAGGGCCGCACGTTAGGTCAACTATTGATTTTAGCGTACGCCCCGCACAGACTCGCAACTTGAGACCATCACAATTAGTCTCCGGTCTCAATCTAATTATATTTCTGATTGGTCTGGTGGCCACGCATTGCTTCATGTGGTGATTTACACCATGTGCCTCTGTAACTACGTCTCACTGAGACGTAACAAAACACCGTTGCCTTGGAGATTATTGTTGTATTTAGTGATTTAAATTTATGCCGTCCGAATTACAGTATTTGTCGTGGTTTTAATTGGATGATTTAGTAATGACATAAAAATTAGAATTGAATTACAGGATTTGTTCTGGTGAAATCATGCTCTGAGTGTATGCCTTCTCTGCCATCTTCAACTCCACTTTTTATTTTGATATTTTGCCATTTTTGTTCTGATTTTATTATGACTATATTATCTTAAGCCAAACAAAAAAACAAAATTAACGAATTAATTTTCCAAATTGATACCATACATTCCTACATAATCAATCAAACCATACGATATAAGTTCTTACAGTCATACCAATTAGATGCAGATCGAGATCTAATTATTCGGATTCGGCTCGAGCTGGCACAGCACTATTCTGATTGTCGACAAGCGATTTCGGAAATTACTAAGGCGTCGACGCCGCCCCGCTCATTCCGACCGCCCTGTTCCTTGCGTTTCGGTTAGACGGTCAGTCACTGGTACCGTCACCCTATAAATTTTCATGGAGTTCGCAATAATGTTTTATGGTGTATGTATCATTGTTACAGTGATATGTTTTGACGTACTGGTAATGTGGATTTATATTGATAGAGGTTTTTCATAAGCGTTGTTTCAAAATATTTTTTTTTGCAGTCAGATTTTCCAGACAGATTACCTTATTTGATTAGCTTTTTTTTGGTGCAATATGTTATAATAACTGTGTGGTAAGTTTTAATTTTAATAAAATCCTTTGATCCAAAACATTCTGTTACCTCCTTCATCACAGAAAAATACACAAATCCATCACACAGACATGTCTAATTCACCTAATAAGGTACCTAACCTCATAGTCGGCAACGATTCCACGATGCTGACGTTTCTAGAACATAGTAATATCGACCAAAAATCCCCGCTAGGCATTAGCATAACAATTAAATTAATCAACCCACTCCACATTAAGATACGGAGCTAGTATTGTACTCGACTGAGTTTATTCTTGTACTCATACTATCTTCATATGAGTAAAGTCGGTAGAAGTAAACGGACCTATGAATTTGTTTTTAAGTTCGCCCGTGAATCTAGATCTGCGTTGTTCGGCATGGAAGTTAGTCTAAATGTCAATGCAGAATATTTTCTGTGTCTGCACAAAATTTTATCCAATTCTGATCAGCCGTTACAGAGTGATTGAGTAACAAACATTCGAAATATGGATTGAGTGTTGCAGTTTAAATCACGAGGCCTCATAATATGACTTTCAAGCGTTATAACCAACTAGCATTCTTCCCACGATTTTGTAGACGTGTAATTTCTTGCTATCACGTGAACTATATACTTTGGCAGTTGGCAATATTGTAGCTTTCCATTAGTGAAAGAATTCTCGGAATCTGATCAGTAGTTCCGCAGATTACACCCTACATACAAACTCACAAACTTGACCTCCTTATAATATTAGTGTAGATTAGTATTTTTCAGGTTTTTTTTTTTAACTTTTCTCAGCTATTTTTTATATGTAAATTATTTCAAAGTCAACTACAGTGGAATTGTAAATAATTTTTTGAGGCTACGACCTCATACTGAGATACAAAGACTGTATTCTTTTTTTTTTTTAACTCCTGTCCTGGAATTTCTCCTGTATTGTGAGTGCGTTTACAAACGTTTAAACTCACATACACAAACAGCCAGACCCGGAACAACTAGGTAAAAAAAACGTAGGTCATACAAATATTTGTTCCTTGCGGGAATCGAACCCGCGACACGCAGCGCAGCAGTCCATCGCTTAACCACTGCGCCAACCGTGCCGTCCAATTCTTATTTTGCATAGTATCATTTTCTGTCCTGTGATTCTTATACAAGATTCAATAAAGCATGTTTGTAATCTAAGATTATGCACGAATAGATTAAATTAATATTTGCAGACCAAGGATGTATGCTTATGTGTGCTAGATTTATTTCATGGGCGAATGATATTGTATGATAAATACTGCCATAGTCTGGTTTTGCTGAATTGATTTAATTACCTCTATACCTAAAATTAAAGTTTCTAGGTTAAATCAAGTTTGTGTTTCATTTTTACTACACAGTTTTTATGTTAATTCTCTTCTCAAAATTCAGATTTGTAGTTCAACATTTTTTTTTTTACGTATTTTTTTAATTACGCTATACTGCTTTATTTTTCAACTCTTTACATTTTAAAGTTATTTTCATATCTCTGTACATATATCCAATTAAGTAAGTAGAAAAAATATACATTGCTCCCTTCTTAAATCGTTCTCATCAATAGCCTCGATCGCAATATTAATTCATTCGCCGCGTATACATTCAGTACAAAGTATAGACGGCCAATAAACGCGGCGTGCCACCCGCCGCCCGGCGCGTTTCCTCGCGTCTCGCACGGCTCCCCGAAGACCGGCCCACCCCCACCCTGGCTGTACATCATCTCATTTGAATTTCTAACTAGGAAACCTCCATGCAATTATTGGATTAATGTAAATTACGCAGTCTACAGCTCTACGGTGCACTATCAGGGACAGGGTTTAATTAGAATCCGGTTAAGTCTAATAATTCTATAGTGTTTCGCAAAGTCGCTCTTATGTTCACTAAAGAATGGTTGAATTTAGAAAAGTTCGGCCACGACGGCAATTAGAATAATTATTTTCGCAAGTAGACGACATTTGGGTCTGTCACCCTACATTACAGGGAAACTAGTCAATTTCAATGTGGATATAATGTAAATTTATGTCTGTTTACTTGCTGTGGTTGGAAGGATTTGGAATACGGGAAACTTTATGTCAATGGCAGCTTATGACTATTCATTCAGTACCAAAGAGGTGGCCTTATTTTAATTTTATCGATGCGATGCGATACGACTGACAAAGCAACAAAACTGACATTCATTTTTAATATCAACTCGTTTATTACCCCTTTAACTCCCGTGAACTGGGCGATCGTTCTTACAAACCGCAGATTGTTGCCCTCAACAAAACGCTACACATTTTTCTCCCAAAACACCCAAACATTCAAAGATGGGTTCAATTCCTAAACCCTCCGCGAACACTCGAATACATAACCTCAAAACATTCCCGCCGTGACCTCGAAAATGCACGTAGGTGAAAGCCCTCGGGAGTTTCACGTAGGGGAACAAAAAAACCCCTAACCCCCGCGTAAGGAGCGAGGGGGCGACCCGCCCGTGAATGAACGAAGGAGGATTGCGTCCTTGGAGCAAAAAAGTCACGTGACCCCGTTCAACAGGTGGCGCCGTGAGTGTGTCCTTGCGCGCGGATTAGAAAAAAAAAGTTACGTTCGAATTCTTTGACGTTTCTTTTTTTTTGAAGAAGCCGGGCAATTTGGCCTGTTGTTTTGAAGTGTCAGTTTTGATTGTGAATGAGGCTGTATGGTTTTGAGACCTGTCTGATTTTACATTTAACATCGATATCGAAAATTAGATATATTTTTACCCAAATAGTATAGAGACAACAATAAATATTATAAATAGAAACTGTCTCTTGGACATGAATCGTTGACTTGAGGCCGTCCCTGTTGGTTTGTTTGGTATATTGCTTCATCGCGACCAATATTAGTTTGCCCTACAGATATTTGTTCTGAGACTGGATCTGCTACTTTGATTTACATCCTGTGATGACATAAATATAGAACATAGACATAGATGAATCATTATTATTACCCGTATAAAACCTTACTTTTGTTTTTTTGTTTTTTATTACTACCATAATGCAATCCTTATGTCAACCAAAAAGAAAATCTTTACTCTCGTTGATGCTCAAAGACCAAAAAGCATTCAATGTAAAACTCTATGGTTAAAAGAAACCCAGAGATTGACTAAATATTTTCCAGGCTAAATGAAACGTTTACAAAGCTAACGCTCAAAAAATACATCCAAAATATCCTCATAGCCATTGCCACGTGTCTGATCAAACCAAATTCCCATTCTGTCGGCTATTCATCTCCAAAAACAACGCGTAAAATAACTGAACAATAAGTATAGACTATCGTGAACACTTTCAGAACAGACCAGTAATAAAACAAAGTTCTGTGCAGCCAAAAAGCGTATATCCAAAAAGTTTACTTCGAAACAAGTAGTAGGTGGCTCGGCTCCTTTATGAATGGCGGGCTCCCTCGGCCCGCTTAACACAAATGTCACGGCGCCCCGACGAGCCGGAAAACTCTCTTTTCTTCCTGAATTACCGCACTAACGATACACGCTAAAACACTCCTTGCAACCCAAAGAATAGAACGCAAATCCCTTCACAACTCCCGGGAAAATTTAAGGAATTTTCTACTTAACACAGTCGTTTGATTTTGAGACGTGTTTCAGTTAAACAAGGCTGGTTTTTCAATGGTGTAGTCGGGGTTGAAGGCATGAAATCTTGCGTCTCCCGCGGCAAATTGTTTCCTCGCTCCGCGTGTTTGTATTTTATTATACATTTTTATTTCTCGATAACATTAGCTTAACCGACTTTTCATTGCCTCGCCTAGGGCTGCCTCGCGTTTTGTGTTGATGTCTTTTTATGGTTGCCACTGAATGTTTCAACTGAACTTTTTCTTGTTGCGTGTTTGGCTTACAGCTTACATTTTAAATGAGCTGTTGTGAGTAAATTAAAGTGACTTTGAGCATGATATTCCTTGATATTGTTGCGTTTTTGTGATATTCACATTATTTACTAATCATTGCTAGTATACACCTGATTCGGTTATTTCATAAGGTTTTTCATTGTATTCTACATTAAAATGAAAAGTTGTTCATTGAATTTCTCTTCAAGGCGTAACAAATTAGTGAGTTATAAATCTGTATGTCATCTTAATTATTAAGCTCATCTCTCAAGCGACGATGGAGGACACAACTTACGTCCGCATCTGACCTATTGGATTTCAAAGGTTTGCTGCGGCATATTATAATATTTTGAGATGGCAGTAGCTCTATGTAAGATACTGGTATTCAATTGCATCTGGTTAGACTGGAAGCCCATCCCAACATAGTTAAGAAAAGACTAGGCAGATCAGATAGTGTTGTATTTTAATAAGTAAAAAAACTTTCTCGTATTTCCCTCTAAGGAAAGACATCTTGATGAGAAAACCTATGAGAAAACACCTGAAAAACCAACGCTGTCATTCACAGATTTTCGCAATCATTCACAGTCAATTTTAAACAAAATCAAATCAACGCGAAGTCAAGATTGAATCAAATCCTTTTCACAGACCCTAATCAAGTGCAAAGAGCGCGTCGCAGCCCTAAGAAAAGTTGAGGCGAGGTAGGAATGTCAAAAACGTCGGGGCGCGAACAAATATGTGCTTTGCCGACGGGCCGGCTGCCTGCACCGCGGCTTAAACGGAGCTTAACCGAGGTTTACAAAGCTTCGCAGATTTTGTGTTAGTTTTACTTTTTGTTTAACATTTTTATACATTTTATCAGTGTTTAGATGAATGGTTGGAGCTGAATTTTGGTTTCGGTTTTGTTTTTGACAGTTATGGGCTAAGTTCAATTGTTTTGATTGATTTATGTGAAAAGTTTGTTGTTCCATGATTACAAGATGAAGTGCTTATAACCTGTTCATTATCACATAATCCATAGTTGAGTTTTTGTTGATTTTGGAACTACACCAACAAATATCTCCCGTCATTAGTTCGGTCCAAACATTTCACCATTAAGTAATATCCACAATATTTTTTTCAAAAACTCCCTGATCATATAAAAAGTCCTTCCTAACTCCGATACACGAACGCTAAGCCCGAGTGCCCGAGTTACCATGGTTAACCGATCATGGCACTGGGCCGCTTGGCGAGACCCCTCAACGGCATCCTTTGCATTTCCCTCCGCACTTTACCGGATTTTTTCCTTTTTATTTACTTGGGCGCAAACGTTAGACGCCTCGGGCGCCACTTACTACACTTGCCTTTATCCGGACGTCGACGTCGGTTGTGGCGATGTTACGGACGCTACGAAGTTTTAGACAAATTATGTGATTTGTAGCAGGACTGTGGGACTGAAACTTTTGTAGATTCTTTGCTCATGTGTGTTGTGTGTTTTTGTTTCATTCATTCGAGCTCGGATGTGTTGTTTGCGTGAGAATATTTACATTGTAGTCTTCTTAGGATGTTCGTTTGTATCTGGATGTTGACTTTGGTCACAGGACGATGTTTAGAAAACTCCGGACATTTGGTCAAATTTTGTCATTTGGAGCGCAGAAATTTTCTGGTGCTATGTATCCTTATCGGGGTTTTTGTTAGGTTGTAATGTTTATGCTTATCTAGACAATATTCTATTTTTGCTGCGATTTATCGAATACAACGAAGTTTTAGAAAAAAAACTCCGATTTGTATGAAAGAAATTGAAAAAAATCTAAATAGACAATGTTGCTTTTGAAGATTGTCTTACGTGTTATTTTCTTGTTTATCTAGACGATACGCTGATTGTGGTTTTGACATTACTTTCTTTGTTCAGGTTTTGGAATGATGTCGTGTTTTTTCACGTCTGTTATAAGTTTTATGTCTGATTAACTCTTAAGAACAGTTTCCTTTTAATATTGTGGGGATATTTGCTTTTCTTTGTCTTCATTAATGGTTGTTGAACCATTGTCCTGAACTGCGCCGAGATTTGAACAGATTATGCGAATCGTTTGATTCGCATAATCTGTGCTCCAAAGTCTTTATTTGCAAATATTTGCAATCGCAATAACAATTGATGTTATTGATATTGAGCATTCTTTGAATGAATACTTGGATTACGAAATTCAAAGTTGCAATTTTCAATCAGCAATTCAGTTATATGAAAAAATTAAAATACATTTTGCAGAATTCTAGTATCTAACGAAACTGATGTTTCTTTTACACTCGTATTTCATTCTCACTGTGTTCTATGTCAGAATTCTGCATTATCTACTTATATTTAAAGCTTGTCTGAAACAACTCCATATTGCACTGAAATACTTTTGGTTTTTAAGTTATTTGGGACATACTACCTTATCAATTGTTTGTATGTATGCTGTTTTTATTTCAGTAACGTCGTTTCTTTGAACATTAAACCATGCGACTTTAATTTACTTATGAAAGTTTAATTTTACTTTAAATAAATTGGTTTCATTGGTAATATTAAATTACTCAATACTTAATTTACAATTAGGGCGATAGTACTACAGTACAGTAATATTATTAACTCTATAGGCACTTGTAGGATTGATATCATAATAGTGCATATTATGGTATTAATCAATTATTATAATACAAGTGCTTATTAGGAAATGTAGATAAATATGATTATTGGTCACATAGTTTGCAGTTACTTACGCATCTCTGAGCGTGATAATGACGTATTAGTAATTAATGCATTCTTAGTGCATTATCTCCCAGAGATAAAGAGGTTGGTAGTTTTGTGTGAATTTGATGCGTATACAGGGTGGCACGGACTTCGACGCGCAACATGTTACTAATGTAATGACACACACATGATTGTAGATGTAGAACTTTATTGCCGGATATCAAAAGAAAAAAATGCGTTGTTTCATAGAAAAGTGGTCTTACGCGGTCAAAATGTAGGTATTACTCGTACACGGAGAGAAAATTCTTAGAAAAATTACTGTGCTCGGCACTGTAAAGTGAGTGCAAGTGACATCCACAGAAAATTTTCTGAGTGAGATTGGGAATAATTCACTATTTGTCCAATAAATTTTACTGTACAGCATAAAAATGTTTACTGTGCTAGCATGGTAATTTTTCCATTACCACTCAAATGCACTCAGATTATGAGACAGCACAGTAATTTTTCTAAGATTTTTCTCTCCGTGTAGTATTTGTTTTTAAGGAACCGACGAGAAATTTCAAAGCTGGTTCAGAATCATGTACTAAAATCACGGTAACAGGTAGCGCGTCGATGTCCTACCACCCCGGGACTTCATAGCATATCTAAATAGCGGCAAATGAGCAAAAAACATCTTCTTTCAGTGTAGGACACTAGGAATATGTACACTTAATAATGTACACTTAATAATAATAATAATACTTTATTGATTCATATCCTTACAGTATGCATATTATATCTAGCAAAGTTTACAATATTAAGGCGCACAAAAACTGAAACCCTGACTCCTAAACTAAGCAACATCAAAGATTTTGTAATGATTTAATTAAAAAGTCTCGTTTATTTAGTTACTTCTAAAGTGATCTCTCCACATCTATACTATTAATGAGGTTATTCCTCACCAAAACCAAAAAAAAAAAAAAACAACAATACACAAGAGAAATCACAAATAAAATACAATAGTTCAATCACAAGAGGTTGCAACGTAGGTTCTCGGCCATTGTTATTAAGCCTTGCATGTCTCTAGCCTCTAGTCCAGTTTCTCATCCAAAATCGATAGCTACCCCCTAGGGGTGCACCCCCGGTTGTTATATCTAGAGACGGCCGCTCCTAATTCGTACTCCGTACGTACGTCGATCTTTCTCGTGTGTACTGTGGCAGGTGGAGTTTTGTTCCTACGTCCTATGGTTGCCTAGTACCCTGCGGTTTTGATGACGAGTTTGATATGCATGTTTTGTTCATAAAATTTACTTGTGTTGTTTTATGGTCTAGTTAGTTATTTGTATTTAAATATCATACATATATCTTCCTCCTTACTTAGGTATCGAATATTGCAAATTACAACGTCTCTCTGTCTGTCTCTCCGTTTATCCGATATGTATCTGCACGTTTTATTTATTTATAGATATGATGTTTTCTGGCTACATTAGGCAACTATTTAGTATATATTATGAAAAAATGTTTCTCATTGTACTTGAAGTTTAGTTTATACTGCTATAATGCCTGCCTGATAACCAACGGTGTTTTGATTAATTTTGTAAATCTACACTAATATTATAAAGAGGAAATGTTTGAATGTTTGTTTGTATTGAATAGGCTCCGAAACTACTGGACCGATTTGAAAAATTGTTTTACCATTAGAAGACATTATCCCTGATGAACATAGGCTACTTTTTACCGCGGGAAAATGCTTAATTCCTACGGGAAAAAGGGTAATAGGATTTAAACGCCGGGAATTCCGAATTCTACGCAAACGAAGTTGCGGGCGGATGCTAGTTGTAAATAATTAGTTAGTCTTCTACACACAGAAAAATGTTTTCTCTTCATTAGCAACTACTTGCCTCTTATTTTGACGTCAATAACTCGATCCTTGGCTGAATGTACCACGTAGTGTCTACGGATTACGGAAATATCGAAAATATCCAAATTTTTTACTAAGGACGCTGTTTACCATAGAGTTTTTAACCACATCATGTTAAATTATGTGGTTGTCTTAAATCTGCAAGTGGCTAAGGGCTAGTAAATACTAATGTCAATCAAAATCTGCTGTTTATCCGAACTCTAGCAGATTCAATTTCTGGGGTGAGTTAACTCTGATGAAACAGTGGGGTTTTATCAAATTCTAACATCTAAACGGTTTCAAGGAAATAGCGGGACATTCTCTCTTTTTTGTAGATTGTATTTGCAAAAAGAGATTTCGATATGAAACTTTTATTAAAGGATTCTGTTAAATTGCAATATTACCTACCTACTTACCTTAAATTTATATAATTGTTAAACTCATGCGATTTATACCTACTGGATATAAAATAAATACTTACGTTATTAATTTAGCCCCTACGAACATCAATTATTTTGGGTTAGACACTTTTTTTATGACGTCAATGTATCATTATAATTATTACAAAGGCATGTTCTCCACAGCTTTATTAAACTAAGCCGATTATTATAAGCTTTATAATTAACGATTATTAATCAATCAAAATTAATTATACTGTCGTAACCAACTGCCTATAATGATATAAAGCCGAACTGCGTCAAAAAAATCGATAATCCGTTGAAATTTAAAATCTGTTGTCTCGTAGCAAGGGTTTGGCGAACGGCCACCGTCATTATCTACCCGGGTAGCATTCTGAACTACATCGACCTCAAAAACTTATTACAATCCGCCCTACCCAGCTCATTATCTCTGGCCCATAGTCTCAATCGATACTACCTAACTACAAACACATACAAACTATTAACACACACAAACACAAAGTAAATGAAAGTCTACGCGTACCCGTAACCGGCGCGTCAACTTAAAACTTAATTATAATTAATTAATTCCAATTGGACGTTATCTCTTTCTAACACACTATATCTTGAATACATCCATCTCTGTCTGTCGCAAAGGCGAGGGTAGACGCGGTATTGTGTTTTCGAAGACCTTTTATCACGAGGCATTTCACGAAGTAGAGTAGTCGTTAGTTCGATTCCAATACGATTTTATTAGTCCCCAGTTTTTAATTGGCATCCTATTTTAATTATTTTTTTTAATTCTGCTACTTATTTCATTAATATTTCGATGGGATGATTGAGAGCGGCCACTTAACAAAAGAGTGAATGACTTAGTAGAAATGCTCTGATTAAAATTATGAAGGCGAATGAAATAAGTGTTTATAGAAAGTTGTTACAAAAGACGGTTGGTTCTTTGACATAGGTAAGGGCTCTTTCCCACGGCAAGATCCTGTTTTTGCAGGTAAAGTTTTTTGCAGGATCCCGTTTAGTGGTGTACGTATTTAAATATACAAATTCACACAAGCATCCTGTTTGCAGTATCCGGAAAACTGGATGCTTGTGTGATTATACATATTTAAACACGTACACTACTACACGGGGTCCTGCAAAAAACCGTACCTGCAAAAAACGGGATCTTGCCGTGGGAAAGGGCCCTTAAGTTGTAAACACGGTTTGCGTAACTTTTTAGCGAAGTAAAAAGTTTTACAATAAGTTTACCCGAAAAAATGCAGCGTAAGTTGTCGTCTCCGTATAACAGCCACTTTAACTAGCATTATTATTCCAATAGATAAGGCTAGGAAATAACGTATTGATAAAATATCTGATTTCAGTTTCATACATAGCATAGAATTTCTTTCTTGGAAACACCTAAAACCTTCCATGAAATAGTCAGTTTTAAGAAGCTACTTTTTAGATGCAATAAAACATTTTTTTTTCCATTTTCCTTGATATTAAAATATAGGTCATAAAACTTCTAGGAAACGAAGCAAAACAACAACATAGATCTCACAAAAGGGGGTATAAAAGCATTAAATCAAAACAAAATGGCCGTAGCGCCCTGAATGGCGTATAATTTAATTGTAATCATCACTACATCGGCCTGTGACGAGTATCAACGAGATGCGACTAGAAGGGACCACCCTCAACCCCTTCACGACGACTTCAACCCCCCCCAAGAAGGGGTTTTAACACCCCCCCTCATTACCATATTTCATTTACTCAACGAAATTATGCTAATTACTTATATTGCTTTGTGTAAAAAGGAAATTTATAAGGATTAAACTTACACCCCCCTCCGCCTCGAACCGGTTGGATCCAGACATAACTAGTTTGGGCGAGTTCGGCGGATGAATTATTTAGAAGATGATTCTTCGAATTAAAAAATCGGGCGGTCCGAAGGGCTCCCGAATTCGCGTTCGCTTGATTATAATCGTACGCAATTAAAATTCAAATTGGAGAATTTTTAATTTTGTTATTGATGACCCTCTTTCGCGGATGGATTGAATTGTGCGTTGTTGAAAAGTTTTTTGAACGAAGTTGAAAGATATGCTTATCGAGAGAAAATTGTTTGTTTATTTTATTTTCGTATTTAATACATCCTGGGTGAACGAGGTTTTTATTAAAATGATTAGTAGATTAAACTTGGATATTATTTTGATCATGAAGTTAATCAGATCAGATAGCCTTGCATTCCTTCATGAGAGATTCAGAAAAATAATCTGTGACTATTACCTACACAATACTAACATACCACCCATTGTAGTCGTTGTAGTTAGTGGTTGTGTTGTCGTTGTGAGATGTCATTTACTTATTGCACTATGTTTACATGTGTTTGCCCTAAGGCCCTCAGCATCTTAAAATTCTAAGAAAAACTCCAGCTTCAAAATACAGGGTGACACAACAACTGACTTTAAATTCATTCATTCATCAATATACAGGTACCGTTAGCACATCAAACACGCAAATGTGCAACTTATGAATTGAATTATAGTAATGAAATAGTCCGTTGCTTTGGGCTAGCGGGCGCCTCTGGCCGGTAGTTTCACAACTTATCCCGGCTAAGGCGAGTCCTTATTTAAATGTAAATTAGGTTCATTTCACGAAATTAATGTCGTGAACACCCCACCCCCGGCGAGCGGTGACCATCCTTCGCACACTTCTCAGTACAAGTCCTGTTAAACTTATTAAGTTTTATCATTGTGTCATGTTTAATGACTGTTTATGATCGCCGTTTTAATTTCTTCGTGTTTCTGTTCGTGATACTTTGTATTTAATATTTTTCATGGCGATTTGTACGTCGGAGTTTGATTAAGGTGCTCTCGAAAGAGCTTTTAATTTATTTTAATGTGTCTTGCATTGAATTGGATCGATTAATATTCGGGTACAGCAGTAACTAAGTATTAGTTTCTTGAAGTTTTTTAACTGAAACTTGTGTTGACAGATTTTTTACTAAGTTTTCTTGTTTGCTATTGGTCTATCTATTCTGAAATATACCAAAATACACTCACGACTTCTTGTAACTGCACGAAAAGAGTCACCAAGGTCTACGATTAAAAATAAGCTCATGGGCAGCTAGGTCCGCTAAAGTACTACCTGCCTAGATAAATAGTACCTTATTTATCTAGGCAGATAAGTAGGTTTCATTTGTTTAATCATTTATGTACACAATGTAAACAGACAAGAAAAAATAAGAACAGAAATATAGGTACAAAGGTCCTGTTCTTCTAAGACTGCGCGTTCTCTTCCATAGAGATCTACGTTTTGGAATGGGCAACTAGCTTCAACTTTCTGACTTACTGACCGATTATTTAACAATTCAAAAGTGCCTATAAATAGGTTCATTGAAAGAAATGTGTTGAGCTTTTTTACTGTGTTGTGTTCACACGTCTTTTTTCATTTAATACCTTTCAATCATAAACTAAATGTCATACATTTTCCCACCACGTCTAATTTCAAATCCGTTCAAAAACTATGATCATAGTCACACTACTCCGAGGGAGTAATGGTTGCTCTATGATTATATGGACAGACGAGTCATTACTCCTGTGTAAGTGTTGTTGCGAATTGCTAATGTTGTGCCTTCACAGTTTTACACACACAAATTAATCGTTACTTTAACTTCAATTACTGTTTTGGGGCGCTCACATAATGGCTACATTATGTACGTATGTGTTGGGAAGTTTAGATAATTCTATTGAATGTTTTTGTGTGATTATGTGGTAGGGCTGAGAAGGAGTATAGAAAAAGAGTTCTCTCATTGAAGTTGTTGAAGTGAGATGAAAACCGAAAGAGATATATCGAAGAACACATGTTGCGATAACTCCAAGTAAATCGGGATACGAGCGCAGTGAATGTAAAGATATTGATGATTGTACTCCTTTAAAGAATATAGTCAGAAGTGTGTGCCCCGTGGCTAAATAATAACAAGCCAACGGGTTGATCGAAACCTAAGCAACGCTTTCCGAGGCCGGTCCATGGATGGGTGACCATCCATTAGATATCGAGACCCTTCCGTGCTTTGGAAAGCTCATTAAACGGTCCCGGCTGTTATTAGTGGATCTTTGGCAGTAGTTACGGGTCGTCAGAAGCCCGAAACTCTGACAACCAGTCTTATTAAGGGGTATCGTATTACCCAGTAATTGGGTTGTGGAGGTCAGATAGGCAGTCGCTTCATGTAAAATACTAATAATTCAGCTGCACCGGGTAAGACTGGAAACCGACCCCAACGTTGTTGGGATAAGGCTAGGCAGACGATGTGTTAGAGATGTTTATCAGATACAGTTGTTTTTTTCCCTAAAGGGAAATACTTCTCGGTAGAAGCTGCTGAGGTAAGTGACCTTCCAAAAATTATTGAACTAAATAAAAGAGACTAACAAATGTCTAGCTGTATGTATTCAGACACACTTGTAACCATCAGCTATCTAAGCATACGAGCTGGGTAAACGTCGAGACAAGCAAAGGATTGAAGAGGTGTACCCTAATTGCGTAACAAACTATTACTCTCAATTTGAATCATTTTCAAGCATATTGCTAATTATTGCTCCATATTTTCGAAAAATGTGTCTGCTCAACAACGTAAATAACGCAATGAATGTTGTTCAACTGTCAAAATGAAACCCATTGCTACTGATAGTGTGTTACGCAATTACCCTTCTGGACAATACCTAGTACTTTATCATAATACTAGCTTCTGCCCGCAAGTTCGTCCGCGTGAAATTTCTTGTCCCGCGCCCCCATCCCTATCGCATCGCATCGCCTGCACGCGCTGTTACTTAGTTTTCGCTTAGCGTTCCTTATTTATTTTATTATTTATGTACACACAGTAAAATACATATGGATATGACATAATTATAATTTGAGTAAAAAGGTACTGCTTATTTCTTAAGTTTCTTCCAGCAGACCTGTGAAAGGAGGCATTAAGTCCGCCTTTGTACCTTTTTGTGTGGGAAAAGTTTAAATAAATGAATAAAGGAGAAGTAAAAAGAAGAAATGTAGACAATAGTGTGTGAGAACATGAAGAGAGAAATATGAATGTGTGAAGTCTAAAACTAACATATTAATTCCTTCTTAATTTTAGTATATTTTCTCAGCTCCTAAGAGTCCTAGCGTGATGTTTAAGAATTGGTATATCAATTGTTTAAAGAATTTCAAATCCAACTGGTAGTTCCAGATATCAGCGCGTTCAAACAAACAAACTCTTCAGCTTTACTATTATTAAAATAGATATACATATAACTGTTTAACCTGTAACCCACTCAAATATAATACTTAATCCTGTAAAGCAAAGCTCCAGCAGACTTATTTAGCGTCTCATTTAACTTTTTGCGTATAGAACAGAGGTGTTTACGTTGAGAAGCCGCGACCCTCAGTGGAAGCCGACACAAATAGAAGAGGTATAACTTTTTGCATTGCCGACATTCCGTACGAAGTCGGTGCCACTGAACAGATGGGTACAGAAGATCAGCTTCATAACGACGAGCGAAAACACAGGCCCACATAACACTGCTCACGTAGATCAGTGAGCTGTAGTGCTATTCTATGTATAAAAATCTCACCGTGAGAACTTAGGTGAAGTGAGCGTGAAGTAAGATCCAGTAGACTAATGCTAGGGATTAACACTATTGACTGCTCACTTCACATATGATTTCATGGTGAGATTTGTACAGAATCGTCCGGCAGTTGGTGAGTTGGGAGTTCGAACCCAGGCAGGCCAAAAGCGCCAAGTAAAGACTTGTGTAAACAATTTTATCACCACTGCTCTAAAAACGGTGAAGAACAACATCGTGAGGAGGCCTGCATGTCTTAGAACCAAACATTTTAAGAGTACTGAGCCCGCGTGGTAGATTACAGCTCACTCCCTCTCGATGAGAGGAGACCTGTGTCCCAGGATTGGAAACATTATATATACATATGCTGATCATACTACGTACAGCGAGTGAAAATGCACTTGCAATAGGCACTCGTTTGAGGATATCTATTCAGTGACTAATTCAGCAGACATTTTTCTTTCAATTAAGTTACTTTTAATATGGTTGACTTGCTGGACGCGATTGCATTAATGTAACTGAGCCATTTAGGGATGACTTTTCAATACTTAGATAACTTCATCTGAGAAATATCTTTTATCTGGGCCCTTCTCCATAGGAAACGATCAGTTGGAACCTCGCACCTAACTTCTGACGTTTCATAAGTGCCCATGTAGGTTTATGTATAGAAAATATGTCAAACTGTCAGAAAATAAGAAATAGTCAGATAGTTTTTATTCATTAGAAAAAAATTATTTGACTATTGATAAAATCTGCCTTTAAAACTCTCCAAGTGGAATAGTCCATCCTCTACAGTTTGAGTTCGCCGTTTGTTCGCATCTACGTGTTTGTGCGCCTACTTTCGCTCGTTGTGTTGCGCCGACCTTCTGTATTATCTGCTTATTCGGTGTCGGTGTTTTGAGCACTTTCGCACTCACTGCACTGTGCTCCGTAGTCCGTAGTCACAAGGGGGTGGACTGAGTTCACTGTCACATCTGAACGCTCATTTTCATTATTGAGGAGTAACTTGGTTTAGAAGTGATTTGATTTGGTTTTATAGGGTTTCCTTTGTGTTCTATTGCATTCTTTGACTGAAATACACTTAAATACATACATAAACTTACGCTTTCTGCCTAGCAGAAACTACAGAACGTTAGCTGCCATTGAAATGTTTAGACAAAACAGGAAGACCATAAGTTTGATAGATAACGCATATATCAACATCGCTGTAAAAAAAGGATCCTCTGTAATAAATATTCAGTCAATCAATCAATCAACTCAGCCTATCGCAGTCCACTGCTGGACATAGGCCTCTCCCAGACTGCACCACAACTCCCTGTCCGCTCCATAGCGCGCTGAGCGACCTTGAAATCTTCAGTCATTACCACAATTTCTTATAAACATGTTGTTGATCAAAATACCTATCACTAACAATATTATTATCAAATATTTCTGCAGAATACAGGGAAAGTGAAAAATAAATAAAAACTGCAGAAATTGTTATCACCGGGAAATACATTAATCGCTTCAATGAACTCATAATATGAGGATGAGCCCTCATCCAGTTTATTAAAAAACACTACGGAGAATTCATTAAAACACCTGCATTCTCTTATAAAATATCATCTCCTAGTACTTTCTCCGAACTTATTTAGTGAAAAACATCTGCAAATGAGGTGTTTCATTAAGCAGATAAGCAGTTTGTTTACACTTTAATGGTTAATGTGAGGACGTAATAGGAAATAACTTTGTTTCTGATAAATACATATACAAGGTGTAATTTAATAACACAAAACCTCATAAGTACAGACGCCAGCACATCAAGCTACACGAAACTGTCAGATTTTCCCAATCAACTTTGAACCTTCTACTTTAGCGATAAAGTTGAAAATATATTAAAGAAATCTGACAGATTGTAGTAGCTTGATGTGCTGGCGTCTGTACAATGACCACTTATGGGGTTTTGCGTTATTTAAATTACACCTTGTATAGGATGGCAGGGACCTCGACGCGCATTTCGACCTCGTAGGTAGGAAACAGCAGATTTTTTTAATAACCGACGAAAAATTTCAACGCCGGGGTGGTCTAGAATCATGAACTGAATCCATGATTGAATGGTGTTAACCTTGACTCTTAATTTAGGAAAGCATGAAGCATCTTTTAAATGGGTACACCTAACCTGTAGGTATCTACACTAATATTATAAAGAGGAAAGATTTGTATTGAATAAGCTCCGAAACTCCTGGACCGATTTGAAAAATTGTTTTACCATTAGAAGCCGCCATTATCCCTGATGAACACAGGCTACTTTTTACCGCGGGAAAATGCTTCATTTCTACGGGAAAACGGGTAGTAGGATTTAAACGGCGGGAATTCCGAATTCTACGCAAACGAAGTTGCGGGCGGATGCTAGTATCTAATCAAATATTATGGCCGTGAACATCGCGATATTAATGTAGCTGCAGGCGACTTTGTACCCAAACAAAAGTCACTTCAATCAGCTCACAAAGTGACTTCCACAATATCCACATGCAACTTACAATACAACAGCAAAGAAAACAGAAGACAATCTACAATCACAATCCAACATTACTGGGTAAAATAAAACAAAACACAAACTAACACATTAATCGTGATATTACGATCGCGATCAGTTCGCGACGCGATATGAAAGGGTTAGTCTACCCCTACGGCACATAATTACACCCACACACACTTACACCCACAACACTACGATAAAACAACGCAACTACTTAGCATTTTCAAATTAAATACACTAATCACTTGTATAAACGCAGTGTGTACGGATAGGCTGGAAGGATCGATACTTTGTGTGTGTGAGTTAGTGATTATAATGAAGGGTAGAAGGGTGATATTAAGTGGCTCTATTCGTGTACCCCTCGCCGCTACTTGCTGTGTAGTCATGCTTTCGCCACTTCATACTTTGGTGGTGATAATTTTGAATTTTTAATGCTGTTCCTAGCTTGACTTTGGGTTTTTTGAGTGCTTATTTCTGTGGTTCAATCATCTGCCTAGCCTTTTCCCAACTATGTTGTCCGCTTCCAGTCTAACCGGATGCAGCTGAATACCAGTATTTTACATGGAGCGACTGCCTATCTGTCCTCCACAACCCAGTTACTGGGTAGTACGATACCCCTAAGTAAGACTGGTTTTCAGACTTTCGGACTTCTGACTACCCGTAACGACTGTCAAAGATTCACGAATGACAGCCGGGACCAACGGCTTAACATGCTTTCCGAGGAACGGAGGGCTCTCGGTATGTAAAGATGGTCACTCATCCACAGACCAACCGCGGCAAGCGTAGCTTAACCTGATCGATCGACCTGTGCGGCTGTTACTATTTAGCCACGGGCCCTCTATTTCTGTGTTTCAATATTGTAAATAAATGATATAAAAAACAGTGTGACCATGATATATTCCAAGAATATAGTAGTTTGAAATCCCTTCCCGTCTCGTCAGTGTCGCCATCATCAGTACCTAGACTTGTATATAATAAATACTATTCATACCTAATCTTACCATATTTGGTATTGGAGTAACCAAAGCTCAATGTTTTCTAACATACAAAAATAATGAACCAATGACTCGTCAAAGTAAAAGCTGAAGATTTGGAGCTCTCACATTAATATATTTGAAAATGTATAATGTATAAATAGGCATACATTTGAAATGTTTTGAAAATATAAAATTATTTTTCCTAAAATTTTAACCAACATTTCGCAAGCAACACTCAAAAAACCATCCGTAACACACTCGCATGTGTTCAACATAATCAACATCGATAATTTCGTACCGTCGAGCCCACTCGAAATTCAGAAAAAAAGTCCTCCTACTCGTAGCCACCGATCGATTAATTAGCGTTATTACATGTACAACCATCCATCTGTCGTAATTAGCCGATCCCTTTCCCAGCGCAAAAATAATGACGCACCCCTAAAACACTTTCTTTTTTTTCATCATTTTTTAATCCAATTTGCTGAGGATTATGTACGTAATTATATTTTTCCAATTGCCCCGTTCGCTGGTGGAAATTCGTTCGCTTGATTGCGAAACGAAAAATCCGATGTTGATTAGGCTTTTTAAGCTGGGATTGTGTGGGTGTTAATGTGTGTGTTTGTGTGCCTGTCGTATGTGGGGTTACGTCACTATTTTATTCGTAAGCTTGAGGTAAATCCTTTGGGCTGAGGTAGTTCCCGATTCATTATTAAGAAATGACTTCATAATAAGGAAATAGAGTTTATTTGTTTTGAAGAATACCTAACTGTCATTCAAATTCAGCTGCAAACAGTTGGTTAGTCATTGACCCATTGCCCAAGTTCGTATTTTGACAGTCCTCTACAGCAGAGAGATTAAAAGTGAAGGTCTTCATAAGATGACTCCACCAACCTTTTTTATTTATATCTTGAAGGAAAAGGGTCTGCAAAGCTTACGTCACAATTAAACAATCTCACCCCACGTGATATAAAAATAGGTAATTATCCAACAATTCTAAGAAATTGTGACGAATGTCGTCATCTAGGCGACACAAGTGGTCATGTAACCGCAAAATTTTATTTTTATACCTTATTAATTGTCTATTGTATAGAATATTAACAGTTATAGTACTGACAATGTAAGAGTATGTACAAATATTATTAGTAATTACGTAAAATACATAAAATATTACTGTAACTCATCTGTATAAAAGTTACACGTGTTTTGTGTGACCTTGTCAGTGAATGAAAATATAATTATTTTAAACAGCATGTTTAATTTCAATAACGAATAAAGTCTGCGGGATCAAGTACAGTGGAAACTCGATTAACCGGACTAATTGTTATCGTTAAGGATTCAGATAATCGAAAATCCGTATAATTGAATGTATGAAGAAAAGCGGGTTTCGTGCATATGTAGTACATACATAATGTTATGTGTTAATTAAAAACAACAAATACATATGAACGAAAATGAATGTTTATTAAAAAATTATTAAGAGACACATTTTTCAACATAGATACGATGTATGCTTATTGGTCGTGGTTGATACGAGTAGGGTGGATAATCACGAATCCGTATACTCGTAACTGAGGGCTGGATACCTAATCGAGTTTTTTCTGTAACAAGATCGTAAATAAATCGGATCGGAACTACTGAATGAATTAAGTGTTATATTATGCCTACAATAAAAACATGTAAACCTCACACGTCCCCCCTTCTAAACATTTAACCTGACTACAGCAAAAAATAAAGACTTTTTCCACGAGCTCACACCCACCCTCTCACCGCAGCTCGGTCTAGCCTAAGCTTCACCCCATAGACGCCAATTTGCGGTAACTTTATTTGCACAATAACAAACCGTTCTATTTTCTTCGCACCGGTATAAACATAAAATAGTTATTTCAACGAACTTAATCGGTTTACCCTAAAGGCAAACATTTATGCACCAGTTTAATCGTTACTTAAACATTCATATGCAACTTAGTAGCTTGCCGATACAAATTCTTAATAAGCGAACATTCTTGGGTATGACCTGGCAAAATTAAGCCGTATTGATTAGTCCAGTAGTTGTACGGAGGCAGGGGGCATCTTAAACGGGTTGGGTTGGCCAGTTAATAGCAAGTTATTGTCATTAACGCCCCGGCAAGGAGCAATGGCTGGCACCTCCGAATTAATGGTAGTTTCCACTGTCCGAGGCACAGAAGAAAATAATTAATTTGGCAGCCGATTGTGGAGATACTCTTTTAATTTGTTGATAGTTTTTTGAGTTGATTACTGTTAAGGAGGGCAAAGGGCATCAAAAAATTCGTCCGTATCGCTGTCAATAGGAAACGTGCCCAAAAGGCTGGCAGCATTGCCACGTTATATGGCAATGCTGATTCTTTGGCCAAAAAATAGGCCAGCCCTCTGATCACGTGAAGAGTCGACCATCCGCTTGGCGATATTCCGAAATAATAGGTGGGCACTCGGACCCCATGGCCCTAGTGTTTCAACCCCAAACGGCTCGAACAAATAAGTTCCAAAGAGGTTGGAGTATTTGCGCCGTTTGAGGTTTTCCGCACCTGCAGCAGCCGCACCAGCACAGCCCACCGTGCTTTCTCCTTTTTATATACTTGTGCATATTATTATTATTATTATTATTTTAAGATTGTTAGCTTCTTAAACTATGTAAATACTAAAAATAAATCTGTTAAAGTAAATATTATTCCAATTCAAACTCCAAGCAACCTTTTATCTATCTGACTTTCTTGTTTCGAAACATTGGATTAGAAACCTTCACTCATGAGAAGCTGAAGTCAAAAACGTTATCGGATAGACATAAAGTTGATTAATTTTAACTACATCAAATACTTAAACAACTATGGCAGCAAGGTAACTCATAGAAGATTTAAAAAAAAAACAAGATCTTGTAACTTCGTCCCCCTTTTATCACCCCTTTCCGTCACGTCATTCCCGTGCGACATTGAAGCCGCACTATTATAGGACCCGCTCTGTCGTGGCGATCTTGCCCGCATACTTAGGACCATTAAGTATCCGACTAATGAGAGCCACTGCCCGTCTACACTCACACTTAATAAGATGTGTCTGTATTGTTTGATGTCCCGATAGTTGTGTTAACTAAACAGTTTTGCGAAAGTGTGAAATTTTAGAACCACGGTGAGAGTGCGGTATCGATTCGTTTTCGAAAGTTTATCGATAGTGTAAACAGACGATTGTTTTGCCAAATCAACCTATTATAATCTTTATCTACCCCAATAAGTCAAGTTTCAATATTACTTAATCCCATTTAACCCTGACTTTAGAGTAATGCTTTATTGGAAATCTTCAGAGTATTTTATCTTACCAGAAGACATTGATATTACTTTAGACATCGAATCGAGCTTTATTGTTTACAAGATAAATCATAGTTAGGTATCCTTTGCAATTAGGAAAGACGCACTAAATGACAAAAAGTGTAATTTTTAATATTTTCCATTCAAAGTTCGCGTGACCCATCACACGTCTGCCGTCTGACGCCAATTACTCATACCCATTGCGCTATCAGTACTGCTTTGACAGTTCTCTTTAATACAATTGCAGCGATGGTAGTGTTACAATTTAGTTTGTCGCGTTTGCGTGTATGCGAAATGATCGTAACGATATCATTAGTGCTGTCACCTACGTGATAATCGCTTGCTGTCTCGATTTGACATTATATTAAAAATATCAGTCTGTAATCCACGCAAGGTATACACCTCTTCTTATTTTATTTTATTTTATTTGATAGGAATAACAAACAGCAGTATATTACATAGTAGGCACACAATATAGAAACTTATAATGAAAGTAACAAATACACTACTCAAGACGTTATCCACAGATTACTATACAGAATAGCTAGATGTTAGCAAAACAAATTAACAAATTAAAAAAAAGCATTTAAATAAAAAAAAATAAAAATAAGAACAAATAAAAAAAAAGCACTTAAAACAAAAGAAATAAATAAAAAGAACAAATTAAAAAAAAGCACTTAAATAAAAAAAAAAGATAATAAAAAAGAACAAATTAAAAAAAAAGTTCTTCTTATCATAATTCTCATGCTCTTATCCCAATTTATTAGGAGTCAACCCTACAAGTTTTTTTCTTCCATACTTCTCTATTAGTCGTCATCTCAGTAGTCACCCCCTTTCTAGACATATCATATATTTTTACGGAGTTGAAAGAAGCATCACTCCTTCACACCGGTCACTGCGTATACCGGTACAGGTAATCTCTCACCGTGAAATCATAGGTGAAGTGAGCAGTCAATAGTGTTAATCCCTAGCATTAGTCTACTGAATCTCACTTCACGCTCACTTCACCTAAGTTCTTACGGTGAGATTTTTATACATAGAACAGCACTACTGAGATCATGAATAGTGCGATTTTTGTCACGATATTTTCCATCACTCTTAGATAGTGGTCACTGTCTTAACCAACTGGGCAAGTCAGATAACGAAGTGCTCTTTTTGAAATCTAACTAATAAACCCTATTAAAACGCAATTAACGATCACAATCGCACACAGAACGTACAGACGAAAAAATATCACAAAAATAATACACTGCATTTTTACACACACATTCACACACACAAACAGTCTCCTTGAAATACTGCGTTAGTGTGGTACCCTAATTGCTTTTGTCATTAATAGTCGCGAATACTTCTTACTTGTGTATCGTACAATTAGTTATAATGATGTATAATTAGCTGGTTGTGTCGGTGTTTGTGGGTCTATAAGTGTATATGTGACTTGTGAGGGTGTGTGTGTGTGTGTGTGTGTGATTAAATGCTCGCGCGGGAATGTTGCCTGCTTACGTTTGCGGGTTCGTCTGTAAGCTTTAATATAGTTTGGTAATGCGGTGTAGTATGCGGAATTAAGTTATTTGTTTATATTTGTAGAAACATTGGTTTTTAATTATTTGGAGAGGGACACATTTACTATTTAGTTTAGCATGATGTTGCATGAGCAGAATTATGGAGCTGCAAGCAGATAAGTACTGTCTCAAAACTTTCTAAGAAAAAGTAAGTAAGTCAGACATTATTTTTCCCGAGTTTTCCTTAAAAATAAAATAGTAGAATCAATAGTTATCGAACGAAACGCCCATCCTAAACGAAACGAAAATAAACAGCACAAACTACGAAAAAACAAAAGTCAATATACTAGCCTTTTCCCAACATGTTGGGGTCAGCTACCAGTACTTTATATGTAGCGACTGCTTATCTGACCTCCCCAACCCAGTTACTGGGTAACACTCCTCGGTAAGACTGGTTGCCAGACTTCTCGGCTTCTGACTACCTCATAACGACTGTCAAAGACCTACGAATGACAGCTGTAACCAACAGCTTAACGTACTAAGACACGGGGGTCACGATATGTAATGGATGGTCACCCATCCCCAAACCATCGACCCATGCGTATATTAGCCGCGAGCCCTTCGCAACAACACAAGTATTGGAAACAAAACAAGCCCGATACACACCATTAATGCTTCAAGGCGCAAAGGCCATTGCACACTGAACGCGTCGGGAACAATGCCGCGATTAAATATGCAGCACCTCGGTGCGATCATAATCGAAACGTAATTAGCTGATAATGCATGCGTCGCGATCGAGCTCAAAACTTAGATATAGTGTCCTATAGCTTACAATGGAAGGTCGTGTTCATATTTATTGGGTAGATCCTGCTACCATGCTGGACTAGATTGTACCATGGCGAGGCAAAGGCATTTTACTTTATCCCTGTCCAAAAGAGTTAAAGGGATCGTGCGTTTCGACTTCACAAAATTGTGAGCAAAGATGTAAACAACTTTAGTGGACGCAACCGGCGTCGACTATCGTGACTCTATCTAAGAATGAGATAAAAATAGTTTTGCACTCTGCGCACACGTTTCCTCGTTTTAATTAATAATGTAACAGATAATCCTGATTGTTGTCAGGTTTTTCATAGGCAACCTTATACGATCGTATTCGCAAAAAAATAATCTTCATTTTGATATATAATTTATTTGGTTAATCGATCGGTGAAGGTAACATTTTCGATTCACCTGTTTAAACAAAGCAAGAAAAAGGTAGGGCTATGTTTGCATATTCTATAGAGTTCATAGGTACTTTCGATTAGCGTTTCATTTTTCTGGTTACTCCATCGGTGAAGATATCGAAAAAAAAAAAACTAAAAATGTCCTTGACAGGATTTCATTAGGCAACCCATCACCGTTACTTTCGTTAACCCTTTTTAGGTAGAGGCAGTAATGCAGCATACATGCCACCAACTAAATATTTTTTTTTTTTAATTCAAACTTATTGTTGTCCGGGCTTGTATTTTTTGTTGATGGTTGTTTCCGCGAATTTCCCATTGATTTTCCCATTTGAAAAAATACTTAAAAATATTAAAAAAAAATCATTATTAACATACTAAATAGTATTTATTACTGTACCATGTCTAGTTTTCTCGGCCTTATAAAGGGTTAACATATTTTAGTCCGTAAAGAACACATTTCGTCCAGTTGCTCGATCGGCGAAGGGCGTTCTTATACGGATCCTGGTCTAAAATATTCTTTCATACAAACCTTGTCATGGCAATACCGAACACAACAAAAAAAGAATTATCCAATTTGGTGCAGTTATTCGGAAGCTATGCGCGTACAGACATTTCGGCGACTTTGTTTTATACTATGTTAGGATAACTAAGTCCAGTATCAATAAATCTTTACCTCCACTGGTTTCCCAATAGGTCCAGCTTTCCCAATGCATTAGTTTCCCCACGATATTTCCTAATAGCTAATTACCTGGCTATGGCAGCCAATATTAGTTTCAAATAACTAAGTGTGTCTCGGACTTAGTGTAGGCAGTAGTAATTATGACTCAATTTAGATTTAGTACTTTCTTAATACCTTCATACAGAAATTTTGAGCTTTATTATCAATTTTGTTCTTATTTATTCACGATTTTCGTGTTTTCGTACATACGGCGACACATTAAGCTATTCATTTCCAGTTTTAACTGAACTCGCATTGTATAGGTTTTTCGTACAATCAGAAGTCAGCATATACTGGTTATTATTATAGCTTGATGTGTAGCCGTGCGTACGATCTGTTTTTATTTACTACAAGCAATTTTTTTCGTATTCATTTTCACTGTTTTTGTTTTTTTTCTTTATTTCCCACAGCAAAATATCGTAAACATTTTTTAAAACAATCTGTATAATTTCACCTTTGTTATTTCTCGCACTTCAAAACGGATGTACGTAATCGTCACCTCGTTAATCCCCATAAAACATTTGCATATTGCTATAAGTCACTCTCTTGAGACACAGGCACGCATCTTATTACTATTATTGATGGTTTTCTTAGTAAATCATTATAATACAAATGTATTTACTGGAAATAACCTCGACACTTTAATCACATCTTAACCGCATAAATGTTGGGACAAGTTTATTTTGTTGCGAAAATTATTGTGATAGTGAATTTTATACCGTATGATTTTATTGTTCTAAGATAGCCTGTCGTAATTAGCAATATTCAGATCCATTATACGAGAAATCAAAATCGTTTTGCATTATACAGGATGTACGAATAAAAAAAAAGAAAAATCACTCTGTATGTGAATTACCGGTTCTATGTACTTTCATTCAGCACCCAATTATTCTTAAACGATTGATTGAAAGAGAAATAAATTACAACTACTCGTCTACTTGACGGAATATGTCAAACTTATACTATGCCAACACATTGTTTAAGAAAACATGTCTTGTTTCAACTCCTGCGCACGTTTTTTTTTTTTTTTTTTTATAGAAAGTGAATGTTTCGATAGTTATTATCGAAGAACTGAACCGTTTCATTATTTTTAATTGAGTTAAGATACGAACTTTGGATTAAATCATACTTGTAGAGAAACTAATATAATGTAATATACCTTATAACAACCCTCTCTACTTACCGCAAGTCATAAATGTCAACACTTGAAAAGGGTTGAAGGCTCTATTTAGTGCCGATGTTTATACGCTATTAATACGTTATCGCCTTAGGAGTTGAGGAGTATTCTTTACAGAAATACCATATAATATTTACATATTAATAAAATAGTAACGAAGTCCAAACTGAACACTCAAAATAAATAAAAAGTCAATGCTGCGAGGTGTGGAAACGAGTCTGATGCCGAAAATATCGCTTTCAGAATGTTTATGGATGTATGTTACGGATCGCCGCAAAAACGGCTGAACGAATTCGTCGGGTCTGGGGGTTAATAATTACAATCTTTAGTATAGGGACTAACACAAATTATCAATGTATGGTAGTGCCACTACTAGTATACGAGTATTCGTGTTTTCGTACCTCTTTAAAAGTCGTTGCGGGTAGTCAGAAGCCCGAAACTTTGACAACCATTCTTTCGTGTCTATGGCGTATCGTCTTACCCAGTTGCTAGGTTATAGATATCAGATAGGCAGTCGCTCCATGTAAATTACTTGTATTCAGCTGGATCCGGTTAGAATGGAAGCCGACCCAAACATACCTTGAAAAAGGCAAGGCAGAAGATGAGTAATTATATTTCATTTATTTCTGGGTAATCACTACATAGTATAAAACAAAGTCGCTTCCCTGTCTGTCTGTCCCTATATATGCTTAGATCTTTAAAACTCCGTAACGGATTTTGATGCGGTTTTTTTTAATAGATAGCGTGATTCAAGAGGAAGGTTTATATGTATAATACATGCATAATATAGTAGAGAAACACTGATCATTTTAGAGGTTTCTAATGTAATGTCGTAAATAAACACATTTTTTTGGGCTTACATTGTAAACGCTGGCTGAACCCGTCGAGATAGATCAAAATGATGTACTACAATATTGTACACCTTAAAAAGGTCTACAAAAAAGTCCGCGATGGTATATGTCTATCTCTTAGGGATAACCCACAATAACCATTTTTTATTGGCTTTAAAGTTATCAGTGTTTCTCCATTGCACCCGTGCGAAGCCGGTGCGGGTCGCTAGTATAGTATAACAATAACGTTCAGTAAACTTAGTTACCGAAAACAAACTACCAGGAGACCAGACTGCGTAAGACATTAACCAGTAATTGAAACCTTTAAACAAATTATACAGGTAACAAGTATAAGTTACCGTGTATGAACGCATTATACAATCAGGTACACATTCAAACGATTATCATAACTTAACCCAGATTAGTATTCAAACACCTACCGCACGTTCCCAAGGAAAACATAATTATCAATGATTATAGAAATTATACAACGTTGTAATCTATATTTAATTATATAAAATAGTTCCGTCTATACAAAGTATGTGGAGTGGAAGTCCTTGCCGTAAATTTCCCGATAGCTGTGAATAGGGTAGAATATAGTAGTCTTACTTATTTTCATTACAATGTATTTTATTACGAAACTATTCTTCAAATCATGAGTGAATAGGTTAGTTCTTGGCTAAGTTGCACCATTGTCAACTGTATCATTACTTAACATCAGCCGTGCGATTCTGTAACCATTTCACCGTGAAAGCTTGGGTAAAGTGAGCGTGGAGTGAGCTGTCATGCGCTAGGGATTAACACTATTAAGTACTCACTTCACTTATGATTTCACGGTGAGATTTTTACAGAATCGACTAGCTAATAGCTAATCGGTTAGCTAATAGCTAACCGCAACTAGAGTCCATTTATATATTTAAAATACGTTAAGTTGTCTACTGTCTGACTGACAATGCGTGGACGTATAGGTAAACCACTAAAAACTGAAACATTTTTTTCTTAAAATATCCTAATATCGACGGGTTCCGGGCTATTTGTATTAAGCGACATTTTTGAAACTTTACACCAGAGCAGTTTAAAGTTTCGATTTTTAGAAAAATAATAATAACTTTAGCAAATCGCATTATTTTTTTTAAAAAGAAAGATATTACTGTTTTTATAACATATTCCCCATAATCAGATTATTTTTTTTTCTAATATTCCTATTTTTAACAAAGATAAAAAGTCTATATCGCTCAGAGTGTCGCTTAATACAATTAGCCCGGAACCCGTCGATATAATATAACACGAAAGTTTGTAAGCATGGATGGATGGATGGACGTTTGTCACTTTTTCACGAAAAAACTACTGAACTGATTGGATGAAATTTGGCACACATATAGTTTATAACCAGGATTAACACATAGGATATTTTTTATCCCGATATTCCCACGGGATCGAGACTTATGCGGGTGAAACCGCGGGGCACTGCTAGTCTTTTATAACGGGATTAGAGAAAGGATTGTTCAAACTCAACCCTTGTGGGGGTCAAACGGGGTTGAAGACATTGAAGTTCGCTCGCAAACGAAGTCGTTAGCAATAACCAGTAATCAATAATTATTGGAATTAAACAACATTGTAATGTATAATAAATTATAATCAGCATTCTGTTATTCGAAATCAATATGTAATTTATTTAATACCCGACCTTGGGTCGACTATTAATTATATTTAACAATTCACGATTATGGCATTCAAATTGCAAATTATGTGGTTTTTTTTAAACGTTCTGCAATTATACGTCTAATTATGGAAGTGTGCTAATTAGATATATAATTAGTATGTGGGAAGTTGTTTGTAATTAAACTTTTTGAATCTCGACACATAGATGTTTATGTGATGCAATTATCGTTAATGATTGGTAAAAAAAGTAAAAAATAATTTCTGTCTTCATTTGGTAATGAAATTATTCGCGCTTGGAATCCTTTGAGAAGGTTTTTGGCGAAACGGCCCATAAAGTCGTGACGTCATGAAGCTAGGAAGAGTATTTACAACATTATCTTTCGTTTGATTCTGAATAGACGATCCTTTTTACAACGGGCTATGATGGTGTCGCTTGCCATACAATTTTTCGTCCTTTAAATACGATAATTGTAATAATGTTCATGTAGGTAATAATCTAAATTCCATAACTTATCTATTCGATTTTTTTATTTAGCCTACACTGTCCCACTCCTGAACAAAGGCCTCCCGCAAATCCATCCAGATATCCCTTTCTAGAGCCACCTCGATCCAGGCCCGCCGCTAGCTGTTTAGTCGCCCGCGTGCAATACCGATTATGCCGCCGTAAGACTACTTACGCTGAGTTTTGTCAAAAAAAGGCTATTTAATGTTTTCTTATTATGGTGGGAAAAAAGAAAAAAAATCATAACAAAGATAAAACATTTATTTTGATTGGGTATATAGTTATTTTCGTATCTACAAAAATTTACCTCTTCTACGACGACGTTTGGCATTCATTACATCTTAGTTTTAACAGATAATACGAGTAATAGATGGCGGTGTTAACGGTAAGATTGCGCGCCGCCAGTCGGTTTTTTTTTCCATGCGATGACATTTCTTATTCTGTAGGTGGGGTGGGTATTATGACAATGATTTTGAATATTACGTGATGAGTCGCTCGATTTGCCGCCCCCCTGGACGTGCCGCCCGCGTGCGGTGCACGTCTTGCACGCCCGCTTACGGCGGGCCTACCTCGATCCAACCCTTGCGGTACGCATCAAGGTCGTCTCGCCACCTCTTCATGGGCCGTCCTTCCTCAGGCACCCACCGTGTGAGACGGTTGTCTAGCGGTCACTGGGAATGCCTCCGATTAAAATTCTTGAGAACGTTCTTTGAATGTAACTAACCATTCACGTCATCTACCAACTCGTCTTTTATTGTGACACTAGCATCCGCCCGCAACTTCGTTTGCGTAGAATTCTGAATTCCCGCCGTTTAAATCCCCGTTTTTCCGTAGGAATGAAGCATTCTCCCGCGGCAAAAAGTAGCCTATGTTCATCAGAAATAATGTCGGCTTCTAATGATAAAACAATTTTTCAAATCGGTCCAGTAGTTTCGGAGCCTATTCAATACAAACAAACAATCAAATATTTCCTCTTCATAATATTAGTGTGGATTAGTGATGAGATGTTTCAACTTTAAAACATAATTTAATAAGCGCCAATGATTACAATAATCCGATTCTGTATAATGATAATAGTTAAGGTTAATATGTTTATCAATTATGATGAAACTTGTGAACTATGTGAATATCTAATGAAAATGACTGAATGCTCTGCGTAATTAATACGTACGGAAGAGATTATAGGCCATCTGTTGCTTAAATGCAACCTTTATGAATACCCCGAATGATGATGGCAGAAATACGAGACAAACATTATTAAAGGTAATAGAAAAATAACAGTGGGAAAGAGATTTGGCTGACAACTTGATAAAACAAGTGACAAGGATGAAAATGTAACGTAGTTCTAGGAATAATTTATTGATATAATATGACAAACTATGGTTATATTTACTCGTCCCGGTGCTCAGAGCTCGTAAAGCTTTCACAGTACTTATAATAGTTTTTTTATAGATGATAATTTAATTCGAAGTAACTCCTACAGGATGATACCAACTACCTAGTATTTTATTCATAAAATGTTTAGGTCTCCCAAAAAACTACAAACTAAAAGAAATTGGCAACATCTTCCCATATAATATTCGCGAGTCACATGACATAAGAGTATCAATATCTCAAACCTACTTAACAACAATTATACCGTATCCAGCCGCCATTTAAAACTCCGCGATCACATTCTTTAACGCCAGCGTGTTTGTGCGTATAATGTTTAACACGCATTTTAATTATGCTTATTAACAATTAAAGGCAATACACGAATGTAGGTCAAGTCGGTTAAAGGAATAAATCAAGCACCCGGCATGATCTCATGAACCACCATGGAGATTTTATGTCGATCTTACAGCGTTGATAATAAGGTTGATTTTGGTTTATTTCGTGGGTCAAGTTAAGTTAGCGAATGAGTTAAGGCCGCTAGTATCATTACGTTTTATATTTGAGATCATTAAATCAGTACATTGTGAGAATACGTGATTGATATAAGTAGGCGTTATTGATATCCTTATGGGGATTTGCCTAGTTAACTGACTATTAGAACGATGGACGTTTGTAAGTGGAGATGTGAGCTAGATTTTAATGAGGGCTTGGCTGCTTGTCTGTCTACTAGCTTTACTGAGAAATGTACCAAAGTGGGACTAGAGATTTTACTGTAACACTATCGTTGCAAATAAGCGGAGGACCTCTGCAGTTCGTCAAACTCTATGTGAAACGTGACGTTGTACAGCATGCTTTAGATCCAATATGACATTATACATGTTGTATCAAAATAAATAAGACACTGTCCTGTATAGTGTCATACTTATTCTGTGTGCCTAGCAAAAAGATCAAATAATATTATAATTGGAAATATACCTTTAGTCATAAACGTGAATAACTTCCAGTACTTAACAAGGCAACAAAAAAATGAGTAAGTAACAGATAACTACTAAGGATAGTTTCGGCTCTGTAAATTAGTTTTAAACACGAAAAAAGCTTTTTTGGCGCGAAGCTCTGCTTGCGATGCAAGTCAGTAATAGTGTTTTGTAGTTTTGTTACAACGTGAGGAGCAAGTACCTAAACTTATAGTTTCAAATTAATATTATTTGAAGTTAAATAAATATCAACTTTATTGTGATGGTTATTAAATTGATTTCCGAGTGACTAGCACTATTGAAAAAGTTATAAAAATGTATGAAGTTGTAGCGTAAACTGAACTTTATCATGTAGGATTTAAAGTTATTTTTCCATAAACTCATTTTGTTTACATTTTTGGCAAAAAAATCGCGAATGCAGATTAGGTACGGCAACGAATAGGTGGGTAATTAAATATTGCCATCAGTGTTTCGAATTAAAATCTATCAAATTAGGTACTAAAGTATTAATACAACACAAAACTATTATTATTATTAGTCTGTGATGTCCCCTGCAGGGCCTTCCTACGCTCTTTCCACTTATCTCTGTTCAAAGCTGCTAAGGAACATAAAAATACATACTTAAACATTTGATATAAATAACTTAAAATTAAAATAAATACGTAAAACTACCATATTAGCTCAACTGTCACTCATCATCTGCCTAGCCTTTTCCCAACTATGTTGGGGCCGGCTTCCAGTCTAACCGGATGCAGCTGAGTACCAGTATTTTACATGGAGCGACTGCCTATCTGACCTCCACAACCCAGTTACTGGGTAATACCATACCCCTAGGTCAGTTAGGTTTGTCAGATTTTCGGGCTTCTGACTACCCGTAACGACTGTCAAAGATCCACGAATGACAGCCGGGACCAACGGCTTAACGTGCTTTCCGAGGCACAGAGGGGTCTCGGTACGTAAAGATGGTCACCCATCCACAGACCAACCGTGGCAAACGTAGCTTAACCTGATCGATCGACCTGTGCGGCTGTTATTATTTAGCCACGAGCTCCTCATTAGCTCAATTAGCTCAACTGTCCCTAATGAGACACAATTACTTTTTCATTTCTCATACTCGGAAAGTAGTGTTTGTTTGATCCGAATAGCGGGTGGAAGACGCTGTTTCCCACCTTTGGGCAGGAAAGACTAATAGTAATTGCTTCTCTCTCTAGGGCGGGAATGAATTTTAAAAATAGAACGTTTGGTTAGGTTGTCAGCTACGAAAATTTTTACATAATTGAGAAAAATGCTGCGGTCTTGTGAGTGTACAAACAGCCAGTGTGAATTAAAAAAACCTATTAAGCGGGACGGCTCGCAGCGGTAACGCGGTGTGTTCCATATTTAAAAGACTAGTACAATTTTTACTATTCATGTTAACTATTATTCAATATATATAAATAAATATTTTAGAAAAATTACTATTTTTTACTTTCCTTATATTCGAAATGAAAAGTAGAGTGTTTAACACGGGTGAAAGTCATCAATTCCTTTCGACCCTTGTATAACAATCTACTATTTCTATTGTTACCGATCTTTAGGAGATTTCGAGACATCGGGATGATTATTGTCCCCTTTTATATGGGACTTAAACATAACTGGCAAAATTAAGGTATACTATAGTACAGACGCCAGTACATCAAGCTACTACAATCTGTCAAACTTTAATAGATTTCCAACTTTATTGCTAAAGAATAAGGTTCAAAGTTGATTGGGAAAATTTGACAGTAATTCGGGTAGCTTGATGTGCTGGCGTCTGTACCTACACCTCTGGCCAGCCCTTTAGGAAAACAAGGCGTGAAGTTGTGATAGGTTGGAATGAACTTATTGCAACACATACCTAATGCAAGGAAATGATTAATAATAGGTTTCATTTTCATCACCTTATTATAATTTATGGAAATATTTTACACCTGGTAAAAACCCTTGACGTGTTAACAATTAAATTGAATGGAAACGTGACTAATTATGAAAATATAATGTTCTTACGGAACAAAAGGTACTTATGAGTGGGTATAATTAGGTTCACCTCAAATAAAGCAGATTTATTATAAGGTAAATGACAACATTTTTTTACAATATTGCAACTGTTTTTTTTAATAAACTTTTTTTTTATCATAAAATCATGCCTGTATTTTGTTAAGGCAGAGGTTTGCCTGTAATGCCGAGACTCAGATTTCGCCAATTATGTTAAACCGCGTAATAGGGGTCATATTTATCAGTAATATGGAAAACCCAATACTTGCCGATAAAGATGACTGAAACTTTTTGAGCTACTTTGAAAATCTATTTTATGACAGTCATTTTTATACAACTCTTTCTCTTTCGTGTAGTACACATCCATTAATAAACAATGATTCATCATCTGCCTAGCCTTTTCCCATCTATGTTGGGGTCAGCTTCCAGTCTAACCGGATGCAGCTGAATACCAGTATTTTACATGGAGCGACTGCCTATCTGACCTCCACAAAACACTTACTGGGTAATACGATACCCCTTGGTAAGACTGGTTGTCAGACTTTCGGGCTTCTAAAAGATCCACGAATGACAGCCGGGACCAACGGCTTAACGTGCTTTCCGAGGCACGGAGGGGTTTTGGTATGTGAAGATGGCCACCCATCCACGGACCAACCGTGGCAAGCGTAGCTTAATTTAATAAACAATGATTAAGAAGACAAAAAAAAGCAAAGTGTTACGTCTTTCCATCAGAAATTTCTCAGTAGCGGCCCGGAGTCTGGATTTATCTCGGTTTATAGAAATAGATTCGCCCATATTACAATAGCAAAATATGCGTGTGTGTGTGTGTGTGAGCAAAATACAGGATCCCATTAAAATAGATGGACAAATTTTAACTCAGCGCTCAGTACGTCTAACCAAAGATATCGAAGCAAAAAAAAACTCTGACTAAAGTGATTTTATTTTGACCTAAAATAATAAATTGCCGGCACATTAGTGTATTCTCGTTAGCTGATTATTTTTCATGTAAGTATCTAATGTGATTTTCTTATACGAGTATATATTTTTTTTACCATTGTCCTCATTATGGTGGTTTGAATGATTTCTAAAAATGTTTCCATGTATTTTAATGGGACCTTAGACACTTTTGGATAGGTAACCCTTAGGGAATTACTTGTTGTGTGATAAGGCTTCAAAATAAGCTAACACTAAATTGTTGCTTGTTGTTGTTGACGATATCGTCCAAGTCGCGGGAAACACCCGGTTGAAAGACGCACAGAACCGGGAAGTATGGCAGAAGAAAGGGGGGGCCTATACACAGCAGTGGGTGATTCCGGGCTAAAATTATGATGATGATAATGAAACTGTTACCATCACACAAAACACACCACTGGCTAAAAACATATCACATGTATATACACATGTGAGTGGAAAGTTCCAAATAAATTACACTGTGGCATAGAGGATTAGGTACTTAATGAAATAAGATCTTAAATAATTAATAGTTCCGATCAATAAGTTTTCCATAATAAATCCATAACCGGAGCCCGGACATATGCAATTTATGCTATGTTAATACTAGAATACGGCTCACTAGCCTGAATTATTTATTAAGTACCGAAGGATTGCGCTGTCGGTTTTGCGACGAAATTATTGATAACTTCGACTATTCTCTTCAAACTGTATAATTGTTGGGTGTCCTAATAATACCTTCGCATAGATATGTTGAGAGAAATGGTCGCCCATCGGTCTAGGCTGTAACTTACGAGTTGTAGTTGTTGTAGGTTCAACCCAGACAGGCGTTTTATATCGTATAAATTATTTCATCACCATTGTGAGGAAATCGGCATGTCCTAGCACTAGAAATTCAAAGACATGTGTCATCTGTCAACCCCCATTGGGTCCGCGTAGTGGCCCACTCTCTCCCCGAGAGAGGTGGCCGGTGTCTCAGCTGTCGGAAGATTCAATTGTGAATCTAAATTATCCAGGGACCCACTTACACACATTTTTTTAATCAAAATTGGCTCAGACGATGCCTTACTTAAAAAAAAAAAACGATAATATTAAAATACTGTCATTTTTGCTTGACACATTGCAGAACTGTAAAACAGGTATTGTGTTAGGAAATAATATCGGTGACATGTAGGTATTATTGTTCAACCCGCATTGATTAATGTAATTCTGTCAAAAATTAAATATATTAACTGGATTATAGCTTTTGGCCAAAACATGATTACAAAACCAGCCAAGTGCGTGTCGGACCATCGAAAATGAAGGGTTCCGTAGTTAAAATGAATTTACCCCACGAACAAACTTAGCATTGTAGTTGAAAATCATGTTCTCCCATACATTGCAACTGCAAATGAAAGTTGGTCGACTATTATTCGTAAACTTGTAAAGCCCACTTAGCTGTGATAGTTTTCCTTTTAACTTCGTTATATTCTACTACCGTGAATTTTTTCACATATCCAAAAACAACCATTTAACTGGCTTGGGGCACTTGACAAAAATTAGCACTTTAAAGCTTAATATCTCAGAAAAGGATCCCTGAATCGAAAAGTTGTTTTCACAAACCCGAAATATTTTTGAAAGACCTAACCGACGATAGTGGGGTATCGTTGGCTTCGTAGGTAGATCATGTGGTAGACGAGAAAAAAAAAAGAACTTCCCCGCTTTACATATAGACGGTACAAAATTTTTTTTTTTCATGATTTTATTTTACCACTTTGTCGGCGTGATTAATATTTATATCGATGCAAAATTATAGCTTTTGTAGTACTAAGAGTCTCTGAGCTAAGCTGCGCACGGACGGACGGACGGACAGACGGATATGGCGAAACTTTAAGGTTTCCTTGTTGATCACGGAACCCTAAACATGGAGAAACAAGTAATTAGCCCGTTTTATACTCTAGCTATGTTTAATCACAATCACTTTGCTAAAGGTCAAAATATGCAAATCGCACTTAATTTCTTAAGTTGTTAATCTAATGGCACTTAAGCGTGTATTTTGAATATTTTCTAAACAATTAATTCGTCTACATCGACCCTAATTAGAGTGATAGCCAATAAAAATAAAAACTGTTCCATAAATAATTATAGCATGTACAAACTACGTGACGAAAAAATGTAAACAAACAAAACAATGTGTGACACCCACACGAAATATTATGCGGTGATTATATGGCGCTAAACTACAATCATTTTTTAAATAGAAAAAAATACAAAGTAAGTACCTAACTACTGCCTAACTAACCTACTTTTCATAACAATTCGTAATTATAAAGCACACGATAAGTTTTTTTTATAAACGTTTTGAAAAAAAAATCTTTAATTGGTGAAATCAACTAAAATAACATGTTAACAATCAATTTTAACTAACTATTATGTTGAAAACTAATCGGACGGCTATAAAGAACTCGATAAAATTACAAAAGAAATCTATAAAATGATTAAAATTTCTAATCGTGCCAATTAGGTGAATTTATGGTTTCACTTATAACAACCGCGTTTTACGGGTTACAAGTTTATAAAGCAGTCTCAGAGTGCGTGAGGAAATACTCTTTTTATACTTATTTTTACAATGTAACGCTATTGAGCTATTATTCTCTCGATAAACGTGGAAGAAGCTGCCTCGCTGACAAGATGCAGCCCGATAAGTGCTCAATGAACGTTTATAAACAATAACGATTGAATCTAATAGCGCGTTAATTTCCACGTGAGAAGTTATATTTCTGTTATTTTCTCATGAGTGTTGCCGCAGTTAGCACTGTTATTAGTTCAAAAATTGAAGCAGGATTAAAATGCTATTTATTTCCATTTCAAACCTTTAATTTATAAGGTTGAGAAGATTTACATTCGATACGTCTCTGTCTTAATTATTTTTGTGAAATACTTTTAGTACCACAGTTAAGAAAGATTCTAATAAAACAGACCCTAATCAGAGCGAATAATTTTCTAATAATAATTAATTGTTAGAAAAGCCATCCAAGATGGCGGTTAGGAAAAATAAATTCGAATTTGGACTGGTAATTCTATGCGATTCGAATTTAGAATTAAGCGCGCGCGACGCGACGGCGCGCATATAAGTGCCCCTACACACGTACCCACACAAAGCAGCGCACACACCCCAATGCTCATAATTTGCTGACAAGAAAACAAAAAAGGAAAAAACTCGGCACCCGTTCTAATTAGGTCGTCGAGTGAGAACAGGGCGTTCGTCAGCACAATAATAATTAACACTGGCTGTAATGAAGCGTACCATAAAAACTAATTGGAGACCCTACGATCGTTGTGTCGCGAGGGTGAGACAGAAGTTCTCTACGATTTTAGTAGGTTCCGCTCTATTCATTCATGCCACGAAAATTAAATCATAATCAAGCCATACTTTACTATCTACATCATACCTATAAAGTAATTTTAATCAACTTGAATCAAATCAATTAATCAACGTGGTTGGCGACGCAGTAATTTTAATTAGAATCTTCTTAATGTATTTATTATGCATAAATTATTCCCCGCTAATGGCTACATGCGCTCAATTATTCAAAAATGCACCGGGTAGGTAATAAAAGTGTAGATGTCAACAAAGAATGACGGAAACACAATAATTACCGGCGATAACAATTCCAATTTTTAAAAGCACGCTGTATTCAAAAACATTACATTAGCTTAGTCACGATCAAAAAAAAAAAAAAACTAAACATCAAATGTAATCGATCAAAAGCTAGCTAATGCAGTAAACATTCAGCCAGCGAGCATTTTAAATCGAAAAGCTGACGCGAACTGCCGTCTATCAGCTAGTTGAAAAGGGAAATCAGTCAATAATGCACTAATTTCCCCTCCTTAATAGCGCAGTCCGGCCCTCTACTCAGACACTATTACGACACAGCAAGTTAGTGTTTAATGTTTATAACTTCGTACACACTAGGAACATTTTCATGTAAAGACTTTAAACTTTTACGAGTTTTAAGGCTCGTTACGGATTCGTATTTGATGGTACTTTCGTAATTATTTCAAGTGATAATTGCTGTAAAATTGGCACTTCGGTTTTAGTTTTAGAAAAATAGGAGATTGTTTCATTGCAACTTATAATCTGTTGGCGTTGTTATGTAAAATAATAATTAATATTTATATTAAAATAGCACCTTATCTGAAATAGTCTCATCTTTTATTAGGAATGAATTAACCATAATTACCGTAGTTGAACCATTATCTATGTATATCAACACCTATTTGTCTACAAGCAAGAGCCTTAGGTACTCTTATGTTTCTCTTTAAGATGTCATGATTTTTTATTTGTGAATAACACTTTAATTTTATCACAACATCAAAAACATTAAGCCCCTTATTTACTTATAATATTTACTTAAACTTAATGAATGTTTAACGTCTGCGTTACTTATTTACCACATTTTTTTTTACATTTTAACGTCTTTAAACTTTTAGCAAAAGTTTAAAGACGTTTAAATGTAAACAAAAAAATACAAATAAAGCCGTATAAAGTAAAAATGATAATAAAAAAATTACCCAGTAGCTTCGTCCGTTCACTTAACAGTACATCACTAATTGGACTTTAAACATTACAGTTCCTCAAAGTGAGGCCTAACAATTAAGTTGTAGCCAAAGACAATTAAAATGACCAACAATTGTTAGCAGACTTTAAGTACCTACTTCTACGCAATAGTTACCTCGACCGCAAGTCAAACACACATGCCATTTTCATTTGACGTGTCTGTACAAATAGCACATTATTGAACGAGCTGTCAAAACGTCTTACGTTATGCGATAGGCAATAATTACAGCTTTATGATAAATACTTGGTTAATAGCAGGAATAGGGTAGAAAGTTGAATAGGAAAATTGCTAAATGGTACTGCTGTTTTGAATCGAGAGTCGTGCTTGTCTTTTGCATAAGTAATTTGTATCAATTGAGGTTTTATGCGATAGAATCGTAATATAAATTATATTTATGAGAGATTTGTCCTAATAATCCTGCTAGAAAATAATAACAATTGGTTGTGGGTTCAAATCCGGGCAAGTACCAATGTAACTTTTTCAATTCATAATTATGTAGTTTCTGAGTTTTATTACTGACATCGGTGAAGGAAAAACATCGTGGGGAAACCTGGACATTTAATATAAGTCTGAAATCGTCAACCCGTATTGAGAAAGCGTGGTGATCAGTGCTCATGCTTTCTCGGTATAGCTTTGCCCAGCAGTGGGGCAATAGTAGGTGTATTAAAAACATCAACGTTTTTCATCAACACGTTTTTTTGTGGATTCGTGGAAAGTCACCTTTACTTTTTTTTTCGACAGTTTCCGCTATCTTTGAGCGGAAACTAAATTTCCATGATAATTATGCCTTACTTTAAAATTTTACTTATCACATAGTAATCGCAGCATATTAGGCGCCTTACACACCGCCGACTAATATCCACGTAAGTGGAAGGCCCAATTATTTCCCCATTAGAACTTTTACTGGAAAGAAATTGCCTATTTGGATTATTAAAAAACCGGCCAAGGCGAGTCAGACCACGCACAATAAAGGGATCCGTAGTTGGAATGAATTTATCACAAGAACAAACCTAAATTGTTGTTGAAAATCATGTTCTCTCTGGGTCACTTGACTAACAAAAATGAGCACTTTAAAGCTTGTTTAATATTTCACAAACGGATCCCTGAATCGAAAAATTGTTTTCACAAAACCGCAATATTTTTAAAAGACCTAGCCAACGACATTACTGGTGTGGACCATGGGGTAGACGAGAAAAAAAACATCCCCACTTTATGTCTACAGGAGGTACCTACAGTAACAAAAAAAATTTTAATGATTTTATTTTACCACTTTGTCGGCGTGATTAATATGTATATCCATGCCAAATTATAGCTTTCTAGTACTAAGAGTCTCTGAGCTAAGCTGTGGACGGATGGACGGACAGACGTACATGGTGAAACTATAAGGGCTCCTTGTTGACTACGGAACCCTAAAAAGTAGGGTTTAGTAACGATATTTGAGTTTTGTAGCGGTTTCATTAGTTGCTATTATTAGTCTTATTTCCAATAAAAATCATATTTTCGTATCTACATTGAGTTATGAGGGCATACAAAGGTGTATAGTATACGATAGTCAAACCCTTTTCAAATTTAAAAAACGTAGGTACTCATCGTACAGACTAAGATTAAGACTGCCTGTCCATTGACGCGGAGCGAGACTGCGGTGCGGAGACACATAGAAATATTAACCAATAGGATTGCATAAAATCTCAATGTCATTTTTCTATTGGTTAATATTTCTCCGTTTCTCCGCTCAACAGCCTCGCTCCGCGTCAATGGACAGGTAGCCTAAGGTACTGCAACGTTGGTCTAGTGGTCGCATGTGCTACTGCTGCATGCAGCAAGTTGATTCGATTCCTAGGTCGTGCAGTGTTATTGGGTTTCTGCATCATGAATTTCTCAGCAGCATCCCGGAGTCTCGATTTGTGCCGGGAAGACGGCAATAGGTTCGCCCCTATTTGCGACATTATCATAGCTGGCTTTATCATAGCGAAATGTGAATTATATACAATTATACAGCGTGTAACGGAAGGGGGGTATCAACCCTGAAGGAGGTGAATGTGCTCATGAAACTCAACAACTTTCCCCAAAGAACATAGGTCGAATTATGAAAAAAAAAATTGGCCCTCCCTTACAAAACTGACTACCAGCTGATTGATTTACTATGGGAGGGCCAAATTTTTTTTTCATATTTCGACCTATGTTCTTTGGGGAAAGTTGTTGAGTTTCATGAGCACATTCACCTCCTTCAGGGTTGATACCCCCCTTCCGTTACACGCTGTATACAAGGTGTAATTTAAATAAATCACAACCTCTTAAGGGGTCATTGCACTTACCTAAAAAAAATCAGCTGTTTGTTCCCTACATTTATGTTCGCATAACTCGTTAAAATGTAGGGAACAGCTGATTTGTTTTTCGCGATTTCAGCTTGGGTCCCATAGTAAAAGTAGTTCATAATGATGAGGACAAAGACCCCTTAAGAGGTTGTGCGTTATTGAAGTTACACCTTGTATAATTATTGAATTATACAAGGTATATTGATACAACGTGTAACGTTAAATGCGCAAAACCTGAAAATAGTTTGATCAGAATAACGAGCAGAATTAATTGAACCACTTTTTAATATAGGCCACATTTTTCAAAAAATCTTCATTAAACACGTTGTCGTGTCTATTTATTAATAGGTCAAGCAAGCCAATGTCAGCGCGGCGCAGCGGCCCGGTGATGACTCCTCCGTCGATAAAGCGTCGTCGCAGACGCAAGAAACGATCAGAATGGCCATTAAACTAAAACAGCACATAAATCCTTTACAATTTTTTAATAACTTATTTTCTCTTTGAAATATGTCAATTGAATTAAAAATCAGTTAGGGTGTCTGAGGTTTTGCGCATTTAACGTTACACGTTGTATATATTTATTATTTTATAATTCTTTTATATTTTATTTATTTGATCAAAGTAAATATAATATAAAAATAATTATCAAATCTATAAAAAATCTCAACAATTTATGCAAAGGTGGGTCATCTAATTGCTATATCTGACTGTAATGTAGGTAAAAAAAAAAAAAAAAATCCCTTCAAGGCGAAGAGGTTCCCAGTTCCTTTGCCACATAACACGGCTCAAACAAAACGAACAACATATAGAAAGAAATATAAGCGTCAATAAAGCCACAGTTCACAATTAAAATAATGGTTGTCGCACCTATGAGACAATTAGTTCGTTGGAAATAAATTTCTATGTTTCGGTCACAGTCCACTGTGCTTAATTAGAGCTAATCAAAAAAACTTAATATACCTACCATAATGGCACGTAATAGCTGTTTTAACGCGGTCTCCTGATACGTTGATAATTATAATGTATGCTAATTATACGAGGTTTGTTGTCATGCTAGTTTCTTTTGCGGACATTGTTACGAAATTTTAAGTAATTACACACCATTTTATATTTCATTTACCTTTTGACAATTACTGAAACAATTTTTTTATGAAATTTCTAGGGATAATTTAGTGGAAAATGTCACGTTTATTGACAATTTCGTTTTCTAAGGAGAAATGAATGAAACTCTTTGTGCCATTCGATTTCTTGCATAGGAAATCAAGCCTTTGGCCTATCTGTATCCAGGGTATAAAAAATAGGAGTAAAGAACAAGAAAATGGACAGACTAAGGAGTCTGTCCATGTCCATGCACGGATCAGGACGATCTTAGAGAAAAGTGGGTATACTAGGTAAGGTCCTACAACAGCCAGTTTTCTCTAAGACCGACCTTGTTGAACATTGCATAAGAAGTTTTTATTATTATTCGTTTAGTTACAAACATTTAAAAACCCCTTATACTAAAGTACTAATTTTCCCCCATGTTTACCTTCACAAAGAAAAATAAATAAGAAAACGAGTGTATAATTTACAGCACATTGTTAAAAATTTAAAATAACTACGCGATAATGGCCCTGTGACGTAGTTCGTGTGCAGACCAGTGGCAGTAACGACGTTTTGCCACGAGTGATATGGAGTGAAGTAAAAGAATCGTTGTTGTTGGCAAGTTTCCTCGTGTTTAAGTAGGGATTTCTATTCTCGACACCTTTGCCTCGGAACTTTATTTTCCCTGTTCCAATTTTGAAACATTTTACTTTTTTTTTTACTTTTTCTCTCGGAATTCATAGGCTTTATTTAGAAACTTGGTAGTAACTTAGGTAGTCAGTTTTTCTACATAAATGAAACTATTGCTTGGAACTGCCTCTTTGGTCTGATGGTCACAAGCGCTACTGATGAGTACGAGGTCCTGCAGGTCGATTCTGTAAAAATATCACCGTGAAAACTTGCGTGGAGTGAGCTGTCAGTGTCATCCCACTGATGCTAGGGATTGACTAAGCAAACAGTTACAATCATAATAGAGATTTTAATAATATATTTTTATGCTAATTCTATTGATACGATGACGTCGTTAATATGAATTTAAAATAAAACAATAGAATAAACATAATTAGCAAGAACACTAGCACAAATTAGTTTACATTGCAATTGACGCGATCGGCAAACAACAATCGATCTAAGCCGACTAAAAAGAGATGCACTTAATTATATCGCTGTCTCTCTCTTCCACTGAACATCAAAGTTCATTGCACACCCTCTGAACTTAAAAAAAGAGTTTAATTTGCTTACCAACGACTTGCTATATCGTATAACTAGACTGGCAATTACGGCTAATGATAATAGCCTTTATTACTTATGTATGTAGTTATGACCATTATGTTAGGTTGGCATATTGTGAACATTACCGACTACTTGCGTCTATATATTTGTGTTGTTCAGTTTTGCCGGTCTTCTTTTGTTGGTACGGAGTTACTTATCGTACGTAACATTATAGGTACTCTGCAGACTTGGCCGAAAAAGTGTCACATTATGACCGTCATGAAAAGAAAAAGTATTCGTTGTGACTCGTACAGGAAGTTCACAAATTAAATAGAAAATTATTATATATTCCATTATAGACCTCATACATCACTTTCCATCAGGCGTGATCGAGGTCAAGAGAAGGCCCATTCAGCAATAATTATAAAAAACGCAATCATAAAAAAAAAAACACTTTGACACTTTTGTTACATAACAAAAATATCGTGTCGGTCAAAATGTTCCATTTTTTCGATCTAGCTTGAATTCGCAAAGTGTGTAAAAGCGAAAGGAACCCTGTTTCAAGCCAACCGGGTGTCCCACGACACCTCTCGACAGTTTTTCCTGTAGTAAGCGTTTGCAAAAAAGTTGTATGTGGACAATGCAATGACGTAGGTCGTAATTTGTCTAATTAGGATTTCTTTAATTGCTTTATTTTACACAAATAATTCATTATAATTTGAATAATGAAACAGAAAATACTTATTACAGTACCATTCGCAGATCGACAACAAATAGAAACTAACTATTCGTGGAGCTGAATATAAAGTAATAAGAATGATAAAACATGAAACTATGTGCTAACTGAAAATATGGGTTCAGTACATAGTGGATAGACTAGACAGTAAGTAATAGATCATTAAGACAGATGCACTTACGCCCTTTGTGAAACGTGTCGGCTCGCTCGCAGTATGAGACATTAAAGTCAATACGCGGACATACACAGAGTAACAAATTAGCGCGGGTGGCAAAGGGGGTTCAACATTCGACGCTATTTACCATACGTGGGCCTACTATTTTCATGGTTTTTTTCGTCGAGTTTTACGCCATTTTCCGTGGCCCCACCGGGCGACCGGCCCACGAGCGAGGCCTTCTTTTTTTAAATCAGTAAATTGCATATTTGAAAAACTACTGCACAGTGCAGAGTCGGCGGGTTGTCGATTGAACAGGTGTACTTAGTGAGTTTCGGTTGTTGACTCTTTACTTCGATGTGAATGTCGATTCGGTTTAATTTGTACGCGTGTATCGATAATCGAATCGTATTTAAAAACTTGAAATCAAGTTACGACTAAATTAATAAAAAAATTGTAAGTTTGTACATTACCCATACAAGTAACACAAAAATGATGTGTAAGTTCCTAATTGAAAGCGTTCAATGATTTTTAAAACGCACTATAATGTCTTTTGTCTTAACATTACAAAAGCATAATAATTATGAACGCACTAATTGCGTCGTTGATCGAAATTTTAAATAGAACATAACAATGGTTGAAAAATTTAAATTTAGACGATTATGTCTGAACAATCGAGTGTGAGTTGAATCGAGTCGAGTGCCCACGCGCCGCGCAGTGGGGGTTGGGTTGATTCAATATCGGTGTCCCTGTGACGTCAGTTAAGTGTCGTAAACCTGAGGGTTACCGAGTATTGTGTGAAAAAAATAAACAGTGGGCATTCTCGTTTTATAATTCATATTACGTACTCATACAATATTATAAAATAGGCATCAACGGACTGTCTTATCAGCAATTTCGGCGTTCTGTACCTAAATATCTATTATTTCGTATATCGAAATAAAATTGTGTAATCACAATTCTTTAAAACAGAAAATAACTCAAAATATATTCCTTTTGAAAAATCATAGGTTGTGTAAATTAATATCGCTCCCACTAAACTACGCAGCCATTACTCCAAAAATATGAAAATGCCAGCGTTCAAACCCCGCCCAAAAATAAAAAAATAATAATTGAATCCGTCAAATAAACATCATTACACTCACAATTATTCCGGATACGGTGATAGATACAAATATATCAATGTAGATAACATCAACTAAACTAATCGTCTTTTTTATTAACAACGCTTAACTCCATTAAGTCTCTAAATACAAAATGGGTTACCACTGAAAATCAGCGCTGTATTGTGGATCCCCCATAGTACAGCATCATGCTGAGTGGAAGCCTTCTTGTAACAATCACGACGTGCAGCTGCCAACTACTTCTCGACCCTAATTGCGTAACACTATTTATCTCAATCTGGATAATTTTGATGGATATTTCTAATCCATTGCTTCATACGTTCGAAAAATTTGTCTTCTCAACAACGTAAATAACGCAATGAATGTGGTTGAACTGTCAAAGCGAAAGCCATTGCTACTGATAGTGCGTTACGCAACTACCCCGCTGTTCTGTGCTCGTTGATCTGTGTTGTTTTTGTTTCTTTATCATTCGTCTTATCTTTTCGTATGCACTTGTTTCTGTGACAAATAACCATTTTTTTTTTCTTTTAAACGACTATTCAAAAGCGACGTAAGTACAATCGAAAATGCAAAAGTAATGTACTACACAGAAACATTTCGATCGTTGATCACATCTGTAATCCTGTTACAGAGCGATAAATGAAACGTAATTGAAAGGAAATTACGCAATAAATGGGAGGTTATTATTGAATTTAATGTTAAATTAATCGTGAGCCCCCCTTCTAACCATCTGTCGTGTGTACCCCCCACTGAACAACCGTTTTATATTTTCGAGATGTACTCTCGATGTTACAATGAATTTGATTATTTTGTTATTGAGTGCTTTTATGTTTTAATTGAACTGTTTTAAGTGTTCCACAAGATTTTGAAGGTTTAAGTAGCTGAGCTGGACCTTGTATGAGGTTAGCCCCGAGTGTGGTAAGCTAGATAAGGCTTTCAAAGGGTAGTAAACTGGTCAAGAGCGTAGCTGAGAGAAATTTCTATCTGTAGATAGACGAAATTAGTTTCGAGCTAAAAAGTTTGAATTTTGAGCCAAACTAAGATTTTGAACCTAAGTGGTAGACTCTTTCGAAGCAAAATATGTAGTCCAGACAAGAAACAACGTAGATTAAGATGTACAATAATCTCTACAAAGTTAAAAACCTAATTAATACAAACGTCTTAAAAGCAACCGAGAGATCGCAAAGCATTTGACGGAACAATCACAGAAACAATGTCGGGCGTCGAGTCGAGCGCAGTGTTCGACACCGGTCAGCGTGTATTGGGCAGTCCGCGACACCCGAGAACGTGTCTGCATAATACATCGCTGTACGGTGTTGCTGTACGTTGGACTTTAATTATATATCTGCTACAATTTCGCCTTTTTTTTGAGTATTTTTCACATTTCGCCTCCCCATACACCCCTGTTCACCCACTGCCGAACGGCCGCGGAAAAAACGCCTCGCGCATGTGTGTGTGTGTGTGTGACAGTGTATTGTTGCACTACAAACGATGCCCCACGCCGCACGACACAAGAAAATACAGAGCCGACTCAATAAACAAGACAATTAACATCTCTCAAGTAATGAATAGAAAAATTGTCGTAATAAAAATACACTTTTAATGCAATTAAGCTTGTATAACACGGGTAGGAGAGGCCGATAAGCCGCCCTCAACTTTTCCTGTAACAGGCTGTTATTTCACGATTTAAAATCGGTTCTCAACCCGTTAATGACGCGAGGTACAAGTGCAGATCGGCGGCTCCGTTCGGCCGCGGACCAATCTATTTAATAACCCCCGTCGGTGACACCCCACCCGGCGGCCATCGCCAATTTTCGCCCCCCTCGGCCCCCTCTAGCCCCCTAGCACCCGCCCTGAAAAAAATCCGGAGCGTTTTAAAATTAATGAGTAAAAATCTACACACACACCCGAGCGGACAATGCGACGCGTGTGTGCGCGAACGCCCGATAATGACCCGCGCTTTGCCGCCCAAATGAGGACGCCATACAATCACATGTTTCTTCCGTCGATCAGAGCGCCGCGGATCACATTTCCACGTTTGCTCATATCCACTACCCTAGCGGCGACTAGAAAACCGTTAGCGCGACCGGTGCCCGTTTCAGACGGAATCCGTGATCGCCTAGTCTTTTCCATTAGACCAACTATCCGAGAAAAAAAAAGGAGTACAAATTGAAATTTCGCCGGTTCGGGCGCTAATTCAGAGCGAAACGGCGCCGCGACGCGAAACGAACGCAGTTAGATAACATTTGTAGAGGCGAGGGGGGACGGGTGTCACCCCTACGCAACGCCGTTTTTATTTTGGCCGGCCCTTGCCCCCTTACCCCCTTCGTTCGTCCAACTTCATCTGAATAATTACTGATTTTTTCCGTGTACCGCTGATTATTCCGAATGTTACTTGTTGATGATAATTTTTTTTCAACTTTTTTCATTAGTCAGCGCCCGGTGGAGTTTTGATTGTGCTTTTAAGCTTTTTGTATTCAATTTGTTCCCAATGTTTATGTGTTCCAATATAGAATGTGTGAAATAAATTGTATTTGTTTATTCTGTTTCAATTTAAAATAACTGCTGTTTAGACTTTTAGAGCTTTCAGCTGAAAAGCCCAATATTACATTGGTTTTCTTCACGTAGACATAAATGTTAACTTTACGAGTACAGTAACTATTCATAGAATAGACATCTATTACAAAAGCATGTCTACCTTCGATTCAATTTTAAAAAAAAACACAACAACTGTATCAAACTACATATTCCTACCTACCTAGTCTCGATAAAGCCCCTATGTATACGCGACTGCACGCGTAGTGATCGAAACAAAAAAGCTTATCCACCTACATTTAACTAACAAAATAGAAATTCTACCATCAGTAATCAATACAAAATCTAACAAAATATCTCTAGAGAATTCCTTTGACTAAGGAACCATAAAGAGCTAGTTCAGTATTTAGTTAAAAAATCAATAAGTCCAAATGTCCAATAATCAAATAAAAATGTCTCAAGATGAAAAGTTAGATCACAAATCAGACACTAACGAATGAAATAAATTCAGATCGAGTTAACTGAAAGCGAATTTGCACGAGACACGTGCTGAAGCTCTAAAGAAACACGAATAAAAAAACCTAATCGAAAACTTTAATTATCATGCTTATTCGACAAGTGACAAGTCGGACGATGCCGATCGCTTTGGCAAGGATTTCGGTAGGACCACCCAACGCCCCGCGGGGCCGCATTTTTTCCACCCACCACCGAAGGGGTTGATTTTTTAAACTGATGACGCGCTTTCATTCCGCGCTGTGCAACTTGGCCGCGCGGCTGTATGTGTTACCGGCCGTTGATAAATAAATTTAAAAAAAAAGAAAAACGTGAACGCTTTGTCGATAGTGCTCGGCGTTTCTTTTTCGCGGGCGTTATCTATGCTCTATTTTCCGTTCTAAATACAACTTTTATATAGTAAAGAAAAAGTTTTTCGCGCGTTCGGATAACCGTATGTGGAAGGAACATTTTTTAAATAGACCGGTCGTCACATATTTTGATCGGGCGTTTGAAGTTTATCAACGTTCTCGTAAAGTTTTCGTAAAGTTCGCGTTTACGCTGTTTATGAGAATATTTGGTGAATTTTCATTTGGTTTTTGATAAAAGAATGTTAGTTTTGTAGGGACAGTGATAGTGAATTTATCAGGACTGGAGAGAATGACATTGTCCTTCGTGAGTAATAGAAAATAGTAATGTATATTTGATTTTTTAGAAAGTAATCAATTTTCATATTCGTAAAAATGTCTTGTTTATTTTTATGATGAAAAAATTAATCAATTTATAAATAAAACATCGCTCGAAATTACGAACGCTGTAAACCATAATCTAAACCATGATTTAATTGCCTTTACCAGTTTTTACAACGGCTTTTTAATAAACCCATGTTGCAATTTTTAAAACATTTCACTTAGTTAACTTTCAAGTGGTCGAAGGACCCTATAATTATTTTTCTACAATATTTTTTAGCTCGAAACGTGTGAATATTTATAATAACGTCGCAGTAACCGTAGCACTACCGGCCGGTCATAATTATTACAAATTAAAGAATTATTAATAATTATTATTCAAGGCGTTTCCTTACAGTTATATTTTAATAGTTGTTAATAATTAAAAGTCAAGTAGCCTGACCTTATTCTGTACTTATAATAATTGCAATATAAATAGTTTATGACTTTACAAGCTGCACAATGGTTTATATGAGAATCGAATAAAAGATGGTTTCCTTAATTAAAATATTAATAGCAGTCAGTGCATGAACGTATTTATTTTGAGGCAATAAAATTTTATTAATGTTCTGGATTTTTTTACGTTATTTTGTAGTCCTTTTTACTTGTTAAATTTCCTGTAAGTACTTACTTTATACTTATTCGGTTGTGATATATTAAAACTTAAAGTAAATTATCGAAACGCTGATTTTTATAAGAATACCACCGTGAGACGACAGATCTCTGATTCACACCGCAGAAAAAGCTCAACGTCAATGAATTAGTATATCAAGATGTAGGTACTTAAAAGTATTAATTATTCGTAAAATAATATTTTAATCGCTACTTTTACTATACTTTTACAAGACATTGCTTTTCTTTGAATTCACAATTTTATATGCGAGCTTTCCGGTAAACATTAGTTCTACGTAAGGGCATAAAAACTTTCTTAGAATAATTCACCTAATTACTGAAATAATAAACGATACTATCCCGTAACCACTCGCCAATTATAAAGAAACACAGAACATTTAAAAAACTTTAATTTGAAATGCTAATATAAGAAACCACCAACTTACAATACGATGAAACAAAAAATCTTGAGGAATGTAGACTTAGAGACCTTCAGTGATCTGTAACTGTGTTGACCAATGACTGTTTCTTCTTTGTAACCTCTTCTCAAGAACCTTAATGACGGCTGTGGAAAAGCAGGTTAGTATCTGTTACAGTAAATTAAAAGTTTTAATTTGTGTAGCGCGACACAAATATTAAGCCAAAATGTCTTACTAAAGTCGCCGATAATTGGAAATAAGCTTGATGAACCATAAATGGCGATACGCTCACCCTTAATTACGTTCCAACCTAACCCCGGCATAGACAAACGGAGGGAGAATAATAACCCTCCGTCCTAGGCAGTACCCTGACTACGGTGCATTGCGATATGGCGCGGGTGCACTAAACAAAAACGCGGTATAAGTACGCGTCCACAAACCGAGCACACTGGTTATTTAGTTTAGCGTAAAATAGTTATTGCGAAACATCATCAAACATTTTAATACGGTGTCATTTTATGTTTAAAAAAAAAAAAATAACGAATGCGTAAACTATAAAAAAAAGCTTACAAAAGCACAATTTTCATTTTTAGACATATATTATACCTACCGCACCCACTGACAGGAACGGAAGCCAATCTGTGCCTTAAAGGGCTTAAGTAGATATTTTAGCAGCATGTACCAAATTCGGGCCAACTTAGTGCGCGGATACTTAAACTTTTTATTTGCAATTCCCACACATATTCTCGAGTTTTTTTATTTTTATTTTCTGTAGATCAGCGATTCTAAATAAGAAAATAAAACTTTAACATTCTATACGATGACATGGCGATACAATATGCCTTTTAGACTTTTACCAAAAACTTTTGTTACAAACGTGTTTTTCTTATAGACACTTACTAAAGTTTGTGTTTCTTCTAAAGCTTCAACATCTAACCTTCCATTTCTTTCCCAGGCGGAGTCAGACCGGGAGAGCGGTGCGAGCTCGCCGGAGGGGGGGGCGACGCGGGCGCAGCTAGCCGAGCCGCGCACCCCCTCGCCCCGTGCGCGCACCCCGCACCAGCAGCCACATCTGAATGGCTCCAGTGAGTTCGTACTACATTCTTTCGTTATCTTCTTATTGAAACATAGTTGTGGTGGTCTTCTGTTGGCGCATTTTTGGAGGATATTGGAGATTTCAGCAGTAGGACCTATTCAGTGCAGTCATCTGTCAATTTTTATAAGCAGCTGAGATGTATCCTCTTAAATCTGAAAATGTGCTTACATGAGCCATTTTGCTTAATAAAACAGTCTAGCTGCATTAAATAAATCTATTACGACCAAGTGCGTTACGTTTTCCAGGACTTTTTTAGGAGAAAATCTGTTTTCGAATCATTCGGTTATGCTTTACCAATCAGAAGTTAGGAAAAGCCGTAGAAGAATATGACCAGAATATTAAACGTTACCAATCAGAGCCTTCGACATTAAACAAAGAAGTTCATGAAAAATCTCGTTAAACATTCCTAAAAATTGCATAACCACCCAAAAGATTTTAAACCAAACTCAACCTGATCTAAATCGTTGAATTCAATATCAAAATTGCCATCATGATTCTTTTTAACTTCATAATGTCTATTTTAATATCATTTACAACGTCGGCCATATCATTATTGTGACCACACGTTGTTCAATGAATCTCAAAGTGAAAGAATCACTCGATAAAATTTTAAACAGCTATTAGCGTCTTTACGAAATTCATTGAGATAACATGGTGCAATACAAAGTAATGACGTCATAATATTTTATGTTTAAGCTTTATTGTTATGTGTATGATGTATTTGTTCTGTAATATAACATTTTGTTTCTATGGGAAAGAAACAATTGCGACTTTTATAAAAACGATAACATAATCCGAAATATTTGGTATTTCATCACAGTTTTAATGAAAAGGAAGCAGTAATGAAAATTAAAACTTCGTTCTTCAGAGATGCTTTTCAACTAAATAATTATTAAGAAATTTACAAGAATTTAGTCTTGAAAAAAAAAATACAGTAGGGGATGGTCCCGGCGTGTTCTTCTGTTCTTAGCTAACTGCAAGTGATGGAATCACTAAAAACCTTATTCTAAATTTGTATTGCAACATGGAAGCATGAAGTGGCCCGTAATCAAAATTACCAGCACTAACTAATGAAGGAGGATTCACTTCGAAATACCTGTAGACCAACCTAAGTGACTTATCTTCATATAATCATTGTACCTTCCTTGTCCACAGTGGCGTCAATGTTCCAAAACCTGCAGAACCTGGCGAACATGCAGCAGAACATGCCGCCGATGTCGCAACAGCTACAGCAGCAGATGTCGCAACAAATGTCTCAACTTGCCGCAAATCTTCAAGGCTTGTCTTCTATGCCCTCCAATCCTGTCATCAATTCGCCTTTGAATTTGAGCGTTAGTGCACCTGGTAAGAAAAAAGACAAAATTATTTTATTATTTTTCTCATTTTTAACTGACTTCAAAGAAGTAGAAAGCCTTTTAATATTTCGAGCCTAGCACACAATATCTCACTAAAAAAACTCGATACGACAAAAATTAGGTTTAGACAAAACCTTTACCAACTATATGGTTTTCCTGTATTATTAGTTTTAGATAGCACTTCAAACAATAAAAGAAGTAGGAGATATGGCAGATAACGATGAAATATGAAGTGATTCAAAATTACATATAAATTGATTTAGTATAGGCCCCAATATACTTTCTTTGGGGAACACCGCGAATGATTCACGACTCAAGTGATTATGTTAGTCATAATTTCACTTTCAAGGATAAATGTGGCTTTAAAAAGGCTCTCAAATACGTCAACATATTTATTTGTTCTGTAAAATCTTATCTTTAGATAATTTGTGCGTACAAATGTGTCTCTATCAACAAAAAGCCCTGAGGTTATGGGTTACTTGTAGCAGTGTTCTATCGCCTAAAGGCATTTTAATAACCAGCTTCCGTTCCTTTTACTAGTTTCGTCATGAAAGTAAAGAAAATAACAAGAATGACATAAAAAGATCTTAGTTATTGGGTACTCTTAAAATAAGTCCAATTGTTTAGTTGTGGTGGACATGATTCACATGATCTACGGCTTCAGAGTCTAGATCTTGTTTTATGCACAGTTGACCATCTCTCCGTTTCGTCCTTATCTATTTCAACAAAAAGCTCCAAGTCCATGGAAGTTTTCACCAAAGTGCTTTACAGGGTTACTATTTGCCACTTTATGTAAAACAGATTTGGCCTTACGGCCTTCATGTATTGTTTAACATCAGGTTGACGGATCAGATGGTCATAGTGGTTACGGAATGGACAGATGTTTGTTCCGTAACTTACCTACTCCAACCAACAAAAAAACTTACGCTTAAGTATGTGATTTTCCATTAAAGTGCTTTAGTTGGTCAGTTTTTGCCACTTCATGCAAAGTAGACTTTGATTTAGCATCATCATCGCATCAAGATATAACAAATATTCAAAACGCGACTAAACTCCGTTGACACCGCAATATGCCTGCGTTAATGCAGGCAGAAATAAAGAAAATATTTTTCTATTTAAGCTAATATTATGCAATTGAAAGCGTCACCTCCGCGACTCGATTAACATTTTTCAGAATATTAGCATTTCAAAACGTCTGTTATTCTTCAACGGAGGGTATGCCACTAATTAGACTGGGTTAGACAGATTGGGATAATCAGAAATACACGGTTCGCGCATTAAAACTCTTAACTTCGAAATCACGTGAGCCGTAATTAGGTGATTACCGAATCCAATCGATTTAATGAATTCAAGATAGCGGCTTCACTCGCCCGCCCATTAAAGCTATGCCGTAATGGACGAAAAAACCTATTTAAATAATGAGTATAATTACATATTTTTTTCACGAACGCACGGATATTACGACTGTTGCGGTATCATTAAGAGTTTTATTGTCTTAATAGAGCTAATTATACATTTTTTTCGGTTCTTAATTGATGCGCCGTAGGAAAGAACATTTATTACAAAATGTGAAATGTCATGGTTTAAATGAATACGTTATGTTAATGTCGAGCTTAACGGGCTTGTAAGGCATGCAGATAATATTTTAGATTTTCTTTAGAGCCGTTTTGTTCGCAGTGAATTAGTTTTGGTCGGTCGCGTATGGGTTTTGTGTAATTTTGTATCGTTTCTTTATGTTCGGTAGGGTGCATTTTGGCGAGGTCGAGGCCGGTTGTAATTACAATATAATTTTATTGTTTAATGTATTACGAGTAAGTATGTACAAGTAGAAAGTCGCCGGTCGATCCGCGCTATGCAAGATCGTTTCATCATTGACCGGCACCATGACCGATGTGCTTGCTAACGTAACGTTTAGTCATCAATAATCACATGTTTTATTTACCAAGTCTAATTTTTATTAGAAGCTGATAAAAACATATTTTTACGAGTTTTACGTGTTTATCGATTTAGTGTGAATTGGCGTAGGTATTTTAAGGTGCTTATAAAAACATCGTGTCAAATTATCAACGCGCATTAACTTGGTCTTTTTTCTAGGATTATGTACTAAGAATATGCATTAATATTAATATTCCACGATCATAATACGTGACTAAAGCTTGCAAAATGATACGGACATCATTTTATTAAACACGTGTAGGTAACACCATTATAATAGAAATAAAAAACCCAATACGTTTACAAACTAATGGCTTTTGTCGAATTTTAACGAAATTCAATCAAATATGGCTGCTCAATATAATTATCATGGCAACAAAACGTCGTCAAGAACTATTTTTTTCACAATTTTTTTATTAATTAGAAATGGCGATCAAAACGAAAACGCTATAATGACGCTCAAAGTACCCAAAGGAGTGCGCCTTTTCAAACTTTACTGTACCACAAGCTATCATTTTAACAACTACCTAGGTATGCTACTCGTAATAAGGAAACATTTGTATGCACAAACTAAGCCAGACAACAACTCCACTCATCTGAGGAAATTAAAATGTATTTGACTCAAACACTTAGGTACCTACCTCATTATTTCGACCCCTCCCTGCTATTCTCCAAATCATGTCCAACTGTAAAGCTTCCTTGTGTGCATAACGCCGGGGCGCATAACCAAAATAAACACAAAAAAAAAACATTGATAAACAATAGAGAAAACCTTACCAAAACTCTCGTAAAAAGTAATTTACTCTCTAAGTCCGTCGACGAAGCTACGGTTTCACCCGAAATTACTAGGTCCGTCAAAACATGTGTCAAATTCAATTTTTCGGACGGACTAAAATACATCGTGAGTAGGGACAAACGCCGCCTAAGGCTGCCTGTCCATTGACGAGGATCGTGGCTGCGGAGCGGAGAAACGGAGATATATTAACCAATAGGATTGCATAAAATCTCAATGTCATTTTTCTATTGGTTAATATTTCTCCGTTTCTCTGCTCCGCAGCCTTGCTCCGCGTCAATAGCCTGTCCATTGACCAGCCTTAAGGTTTAATCGACCTATTAAAGGACCAATCCTTGTAGTATGTACCCAGACCCATTTTAAGTATTCTATTGTAATCTTTTTTTATTTTTTTTTTCGTGTGGTAATCCTCATGGATGTCCACCACCCTGTGGTGGGTGGAGCGGTCTGTCAGACTCGTACTGACTAAAACCACACGGTGTTCTACTGCTACCGTTAGCCCGGGTGCTGGAGTGCTTGCGCATTTTGTCACGCTCCCCCGACCAGGTGTTGGCCCGCATGAATCCATGGGGACCTCGTCACCCTCAGTGGCTGCTAACAGCCACCATTCCTCTAGAGAGAGGCGCGCGCGGAACATGGCGCGCCGCCGTCTCGTGCCTTTCACTGTTCAGACAACAAACTCTATTCTACTCCTAATGTAATTCTTTATCCCCTAAAGGTATGGGATCACCAAACCCGGTGGCCAACAACAATATGCTGCCACCAGCGATGCCGTCCCCCATGCCGCAACTTATTCTTGCCTCTGGGCAACTGGTGCAAGGCATACAGGGAGCCCAACTGCTCATACCGACTTCACAGGGTAAGAAACATGTTCAGTATAAACTACTATAATGCTGCTTGTACTACAAATCACTAACTGTGTTTAGCGCTAACAGTTCTTAGATCATCGTTATGTTTCTGGCAATCGCTTGAATATGAAAGAGACAGAATGATGTTTTAAACATGTTTAGCGTTAAACGCATTAGGTAGGTTAGTGATTTGTGGTGCAAGCGGGCTAAAAAGTGTTGATAATATGAGGTGACAAATTTTGAAGTGACATATTTTGAGACAAATGTTTAAAAAATGATATATTTTGAGACAAATGAGATTATAAGGTGACATGTTTTGACAGTATGTTTTCGACTTGTTGACGTCGATCGACCTCAGTCTAGTTGCACCTTAAAATATTATAAAAATGGTAAAATAACACAGTTTCAACGCTTAGATAAACTTAATGGTTTGAACACTAGTTCAAACTGCATCTAATCTCATTAGCCATACGTTTAATTTAAACCATGTCTAATGACATGTTTAAATCTAAACGTAAGACATAGGCCAGACTTAATTTGTAGTAAGTTCAAGTATAGACAGCCAATGGATCCGTTCAGTCTTTGTACGTCTTTGTCATTATTATTCAAACATTAGGTTGCATTCCAAAAACTTAACAGCTTTAGCACCCTAACTGCGTGACACACTATTACTCTCAATTTGAATAATTTTGAAGCATATTGCTAATCCATTGCTCTATATGTTCGAAAAATGTGTCTGCTCAAGAACGTAAAAAACGCAATGAATGTTGTTGCACTGTCAAAATGAAACCCATTGCTACTGATAGTGTGTTACGCAATTACCGTACTGATTACTTCAACTATGGGTTTTCTCTGCACAGGTATAGCAACACAGACTATCCTCACAATACCAGTCAACCACGTGAACTCCAATGACCAGATGGTGAACCTGGCCCTAAACAACGGCCAAGTCGTGTCCACGTCTCTCGCCAACCTCCAAGCCATGGCCCAACCGCACCAACTGCTAAACTCCAACCAACAACAGACGGCCAACATTCGGCCAAACATGCTGAATCCAACATTGTCAAACGCGCTCCTAAACCCAGGGCTGCCAAACTTTTTGTCGAACGGCGCTGCCAATGCCCAAGAGTTGCTCCAAGCGCTGCAGCAGCAGCCTCAAGCGAATCACAACCTTCTGCAGACGGTGCAGCAGAACAATATGAACAATATGAACAATATGCCTCAGCAGATGCAAGGCAGGCGGTCCTCATCTCCTCGCCCTGATAGGCATTATAAGGAGAGAGAAAACTTCGCTGAAAGATTCGGAGGTGGATCTAGGGAAAGGAATGAAAGGGAAAATTCTGGAGCTTCAGCCATGAATAGCATCAACAGGTGAGTTTTGTTCTAGTTACCTATTTAGTTATTAACTGTATGGGGCGGGAAAATGCGCTCGTTTACGAGTGTGTAATTAGGACGCAAACACGTGTATGTTTCAGTGGTGCTTCACTAGTTTTAAATACCGGCAGTGTATTTTATTAATGAGTGTACTTTATTAAGAAGTTGAGATAATTTTCAAGTCATGGAACAACAAACTGAATGTCATATTTGACAAAGTTCCAATTCTATGGCAATCAAAATCTTATTAGGACTTTTTGTCACAAATGGTCAGTCAACAATCAACTAAAGGCTCATTTTTCTAACGCCAGATATTTTTATCGGTGGAATAATTTTGAATTTTTGACAGTTCTTCCGTACAAAAACTGTCAAACGTCAATTTGATTCCACGAATAAAAATTCTCTGTCGATTGAAACATCAGCCCTTAGTACTTCCCACTTCACTAAAGTATGTATAACTGATTAAGAAGCGATGGAATGTAATTATCAGAGATTATGAACACTACTCGTACTCATTTCTGATACAAAAGTTTCTAGATCTAGATTCAATTTTTATCGATAGAAATGGAGTAAATTACAGAAAATTATACCCAGCTCATGTCGATCGATTTAACGAGCAATTCAACGAATTATCGACAGTTATAACAATAATTTATTTTTAAATCAATTACATCATAATTGTCCAAGTCTAACGTTGTTTGATGTGGATCACCAAGCTAGGCTTACAGTTAGGTTGTTGGATAGCCACCCCTGTGGCGTGAGGATTAAAGTTGGTATGGAGTGCAGATAAAGTGTTTTAGCGTGGGTGCACCGACAAGTGTTGTCGTAATTATGTGACAATGAATGTAATTACGTGTGACGCGAGTACGCGGTATCTTGTGCGTGTGAGTGAATTACCAATCAACGTTTCGTTGTGTTAGTTAGGGGAGTTTTTTCGGCCCTAATTAGTGACGAGTTTTCATTATTTTGATGGATTTGCTAACATAATTGGTTGTAAAGTTTGGAATTTGAAGTTAGGGCCAGAAAACACCAGGGGTTGCTTTTTCAAAATTTTGAATTGGGAATAGGTAATTCAGTTCATTCTCTCCTTATATTCACGGTTTCTTCCCATAGGGGTAGTCAGAAACTACATAATGTCACCTGCTACGATCCTTCCATACAAATTCTGCTTGGTTTACGTTCATACATCTGATGATACACGCACGCTGGTTGCGAATACAACGCACCTGACCTTTTTGGAGAACATCACCAATAAGATCACTAGGTACTTATATGTAGGTATGCCCTTCTAGAGCGTAATACCCTCTTTGCTTGTGTTCTTTATATGTCCTTCTTGGACGTCAAACTCTTATCTGGTCTTCTTCAAAAGTTAGTAATGAGTTAGTTTATTTTAGTCTGCCAATGATATTTTGTTTTAATGATATTTTGTTTTAATTGAGTTTCCGTATCAATAAGGCAATCTAAGATCTACATAATATTTACCTATCATTCATTTTTCCTCACATAAGGTATTTCCCGTGTCCAACATACGAACTTTCCTTAACCGTTTGCCATACGGTGACGAATCGTAATTAAAATCATCATCTGCCTGCCTTTTCCCAACTATGTTGGGGTCGGCTTCCAGTCTAACCGGATGCAGCTGAATACCTGTATTTTACATGGAGCGACTGCCTGTCTGACCTCCACAACCCAGTTACTGGGTAATACGATACCCCTTGGTAAGACTGGTTGTCTGACTTTCGGGCTACTGACAACCCGTAACGACTGTCAAAGATGCACGAATGACAGCCGGGACCAACGGCTTAACGTGCTTTCCGAGGCAAGGAGGGGTCTTGGTATGTGAAGATGGTCATCCACGGACCAACCGCGGCAAGCGCAGCTTAACCTGATCAATCGACCCGTGCGGCTGTTATTACTTAGACACAAGCCCCTCACGTTTCATTACGAATCATAATTAAAATAAAACCAATTAATTAGTAATAATATATGATTTATATGGCGCTAATTAAAATAATTTACCTGGTATTTAATGAAAACACTAATAAAGGACTTATGTGTAAACTACGCAGAAATTAAATTAATCATACGTAGTCTGAAGCGCTCCACCGGCCATCGGCCCTTCGACAGACATGGCCAGCCCACTGCCACTTCAGTTTGCTTACTCTGCAAGCTATGTCGGTTACTCCGGTTCTTTTCCGGATAATTTCATTCCTGATTTTATCCTTCAAAGAAACTCCGAGTATAGCTCGCTCGAGCACGAGTCCTGGAGTGGAGACCGCGTATGGGCAAGCGTAGTGTGGGACGCCCCCCAGCTAGATGGACGGTCGACCTAAAGAAGGTGGCTGGGGTAGACTGTATGCGGAAGGCGGAGGACAGGGTGTTGTGGCGCAGTCTGGGAGAGGCATATGTCCAGCGGTGGACTGCTATAGGCTGAGTTGATTGATTGATTGATTGATTGAGTCTGAAGCGCCATGCTGAATTGAGACTGTATAAGGGAGAGATAGCAGTAAATATAGGAGAGATTATCTCATACGTTCCAACTTAAAAACTTTAACACAATCAGCCCTATCATTTCCCCACTGCTGGGACACGGGACTCCCCCCTGTGAGAGAGAGTGGGCCATAGCGAGCCCAGTACGTGTTTGCTAAATGTCACATGACTTCGATTTTTTGGTTCTAGGATATGCCGGTTTCCTCCCGATGTTTTCCTTCATCGTTTTGAGAGCAGTAGTGATGAAATAATTTACACAAAATAAAGCGCTTGTTTGGGTTCAAACGTTTGATTCCACTGGACCACCAGTGCTTAGCATACTTTACATCTTTATAATATTGGTATACATGTGGCCTAAATGAGTGTTAATATGTCATGAGTTTTGTAAACCCAATCTCTCGATTGTGAGGATATCCTAAAAACAACATTTATTTACAAACGACATATATTAGTAGCTGGTAACCTTAGAAGCGGATCAACTAGATATTAATCTAGATTGCCCGGTCTATTAAGGTCGCATACTTATTGAAATATTTAGCTCTAACTTGGAGATAATAAGGTATAATAGGAATGTATAACTTGCTGTATTAAAGTTTCAAGTAGATATGTATAATGTATATTCTGTTCAAAACCAGGCGGGCGTTTTGATTTGTGTAAATAATTTCATTACCACTGCTCTCAAAACGGTGAAGCAAAACATCGTGAGGAAACCGACATGTCCTAGAACGAAAAAATCGAAGACATGTGACATCTACCAACCCGCGCTGGGCCCGCGGGTAGATTACAGCTCACTTCCTCTCAAATATAGAAGGCCTGTGTCCTAGAATTGGGAACATTATAGGCTGATTATTTTGTATAATTTGTTCAGTCGAGTAGTAGTTGAGCAAACAATACTTACGGCGCTTGTATACGGTAAGAAAATTTACCGTGTCTGCGGCAGCCAAGACAAATTCTTCGTGTACACGACAAGAATTTTGTCTGTTCTATCCACGAAACAACGTTCGCCGCGTCGTGTCTTGCGCAGACAAGATTTTTTCGTGCACCGCTGCGAGCAGTGTACCTACACAGTTATTTTCTAGTTACGACACGAATTCTTGCGTAGGCCCGGCGTATTTTCTTACCGTGTACAAGCGCCCTTACGCAATTATGATACGTAGAAAAACTTATGAACTGCAATGAAGGTTACTCATGCACAATGTCACGTTAAAAAAAAATACGAGAATATGCAGTTACTATTTGATTCATATGAATTCGACGAATAGTATCGTAACTACGTAGGTAGGTATACTAAACAAAACAAAACAAAACACTAAAACGCACACTTTTCTGGGAACATGATTATTTTAATTCAACTGTCATTTAAACTCGATTCACATTTAATTAGTAAGTACGTATATTAATTAATTTTATGACTAATGCCCCACGTGAATCCATCACGCGAATATTATCGTTTTTAACACAAAAAGCTGTAAAAACAGATGCTATCAACCAGGGGTAAATGCCCTTTATTACACGTAATTATGCGCCAAGTGCACAATTGATGATATGCTTGGGGAAATACATTTGATAACAGACAATAGTGTATTAAAAGTTTTATTGAATGAATCCAAGAAATAATTTTGTAACAGCCGCATTTAATTATCGGAAGCAATTGTCCAACGGTTGAGGCGTTGCTGGAGAAATTGTAGGCTGTTGCACAATTGTGGTGACGTTTGGTGGTTCCGAACACAACTCATAAGACTGTAATATATACAATATACATCTATACATACAAATAAATAAAATTGAAGTGTTTGTAATACCAAAATAACAGCTTTTTACTAAATGCATATGAAAGTTAACACGATACTTATAACAAAAAAAAAACATTTTTTTTTTTAATTTTGATCCCTCCGTGCCTACGGAAAAGCACGTTAAGCTGTTGGTCCCTCCCGGCTGTCATTCGTGGATCTTTGACAATCATCACGAGTTGTCAGAAGCCCGATAGTCTGACAACCAGTTTTACCAAGGGGTTATATCGTTATTTATCGTATTACCCAGTAACTGGGTTGTGTGTAACCTAACCTCCACAGCTGAGAGCGGAACTGGAGCGACTGCACCATACTATTCAGCTGCATCCGCAACATGGTTACGAAAAAGCTAGGCAGATGATGTCTGCAACTACATTACTGATACTCTAAATTCTTTAGTTAAAAAAATCGACCAACTGAGAGTCGAATTCGCGCACGAAGGGTTTCGTACCTATCTATAAAAACGGCAAAAAATCATGTCTGTTGTATGGGAGCCCCACTTGAATATTTATTTTATTCTGTTTTTTAGTATTTTTTGTTATAGCGGAAACAGAAATTCATCATCTGTGAAAATTTTAACTGTCTAACTAACACGGTGTTCATAAGATACAGCCTGGTGACAGACGGACGGACGGACAGCGGAGTCTTAGTAATAGGGTCCCGTTTTAACCTTTGGGTACGGAGCCCTAAAAAGAACGCGCATCTTATAACTTCATCTAAATTAGAGCATATAAAAATATTTTGCATAGGAACGATGCTTTAAAAATCTAAATATCATTATGAGAAAGGAACATTTCATATAATAATTGAAGTATGAGTAGCGCCGGTAATTGTCCGATGTCCTGTCACATTTTAATTAACTAAATACAAACTGCTTCGAGTATTGCAATAGTTCGATACTTACATTTTAGAGCGAATTAATGTGGATTACATTGGTCTTTACTTAAGTAATACTCGTATTATAATAATATACATTTATTGATTCTTATTCTGAGAACTCAACTGTGCACACTCCGGACTTGACCTACTGAATATTGTAGGGGATTATTTATAAACGTTGCTTAAAGTTCAGAAACGTTTAAACATCAAACATGTATGGCGAAACAGTCGCTTGTCATTATTATTTTAAGCAACTTTCATGAACCACCCCCTTTTTTATTTGGGTGGGAAATTATCAAATAACTTCTCCCGCTCTGGGCGGAGCGGGAGAGCGTGTCAGATTTTTACTGACGAAAACCCACCCGTGTTCCTTCAGTTGCCTGTGCCAAGGGCCAAGGTAACTCTTTCGAACCACGCACGACCCTGGCAAGAATCGGCCCCAGCGGACTCCGTCAGTTATTACTGACATCTCTTTGAGTCACGCGTAGAACACAACGCGCCGTCGACCCGGGCCTGGTCCTTAGCGGACGGCGAACTGCCCATTGCTCGCCGTCCGCAAGCCCGCGCCTAAGGTGGCCGGGAGCCGGCTCTTGACTCCATGAATAAACCCCTAAATAATTGTTTAGGCAGTATCGATTGCGCGCTTGCATCACAAATCATTATATGCGTAGTTTATTGTTATTATTTACTAGTTTTTGTCCGCGAAACAGGAACGTTCTCCCGAAATTAAAATTATATGTGGTTAAAATCCAGTTTATAATGTATCTCTTTGGAAAATTTCATCTAAATCCGTTCGGCCGTTTTTGCGCCAATCCGGAACATACATACGTCCAGAAAAACAGGGAAACGGAAAAAAAATCTTCTTTCTAGTATTTTATTACATGTATATAGATTATAATTCATTACGTTTAGCGTTAAATGCTTTCGTGATTTGAGGTGCACGTGTAACTAATTATTGAAACGAGATAAAGTTCACTCTTTCAACTTTAAAAGACACCATGACCTCTGAGTTTGTTTAAGCATTTCTTCTCAGGGATCAGTCAGCTAGCAAATGCCGGCGCCACCTAGTTTTAAAATATTGAACAACAAAATATTGCGGATAAAAGTGTTTTAAAAGATATACTTACATAAATTTTGATCAAATTTTATTATATTTGTTTTTATTTTATTTTATTCGTTAATTTTTAATAATTTGTTATTTTTTTAATTATAATTTGTTTTAATATAACTTGACATAATTTGTTGCAATTCAATTGAATTTATTATGTATTTGCATTATTTAATTTTAGCTATTTCAATTTAATTTATTTTGGTCAAGTTATTTTATTTTTTTAATTTTAATTTTACATGCGTATGCATCTGGACTACCTACATACCTAACTGCTACTAACTTAGTCTTAAGATAATTAAGTTGTTACTAAAAAATATGGACATTACCTAGTCTGAAATAAACAAATTTTATTTTATTTTATTTTAATTTATTTTATAAATAAACATTTTATTTAATTTCAAACTATTTTCGCCATTTTTCCTTTAAGTCTCATTATAAAAGTTTAACTTACTTCGTCTATCCATTATTAGACACATAATATATACAATTATACCAAAACACAAAAAGAAGAAATAAACAGCTCACCGTAGGAGTTAGCCCAATTTTAATACATAGTTGGAATAAATAATTTCAGAGCATTAGGTTCCTCTGTTTCTGTTATTAGCTACCCACAGAGGCGTAATAAGGAAAACGTAGCAACATCGGACTATTATCTACTTTAATTAGGTATTTAATGTTAATTATATACAGGATGTAATGTAACTCGTTGTTACTGATATAATTACATAAATAATGGCATGTTCACGCACTTTATAAACAATTTTCTGGTGTTGGTAGTGCGGAAAAATAATAAAAAAAAATGTTGGTGCATGCGCAAGCGCGACATTGCTCTGCTTAGATTTAATTGTAAATTAGTACTTGAAACTGTGAGTGTAATAGAATTTATATGGTTAGGATGAGCGTAAACTAGTTTGATATGTAACTTTGTAGGCTAGGGGATAGTTTCAGGCTGTGGATAGCGCCGTAAATTTTTATGAAAAAAAACTGGTCAAGAGCGAGTTGGACTCACGCACCGAGGGTTTCGTGCCATTATAATTATACTTAATAAAAAAATCCGAAAAAGTGTGCTGTTTTGAGACATCGTTTTATTTTTCCTGTAATTTTTACATAAACTTCTATCACATAGAATAGTTTCAGATTTTTCTCTATGCAAACTTCGGAGATAAGGGGAAAGGTATTTTTTTTAACATTTTTCTTCAAAAGTATGCGGCCTAAAAAAAAATATTTGAGAATGTGCACTCTTTCATATGATACCCCATGCCCTAATAGCCCCACTTCGAATTTTTAAGACCCCCCTTTCAGTCCCTGTGGCAAAGAATAAATGCATTTTTATTTATTTCTTATAAGCATTGGATAAGTAAGTATCTACTGTTGCAAAAAAATAAGTATAAGCATAATAAGCCTATAATATGCCCACTGCTGGGACACAGGCCTCCTCTCTGTAAGAGGACCATAGTCCACAACGCGCGCCCTATGCGCGTTAGTGGATGCCCATTGTGTTGTCACCCTTTGTAAAATTTCTATATTTATGTCTGTAATTTATATGGTGTACAGACGCCAGCACATCAAGCTACTACAATCTGTCAGATTTCTTTAATAGATTTTCAACTTTAGGGGTAAAGCATAAGGGTCAAAGTTGATTGGGAAAATCTGACAGTTTCGGGTAGCTTGATGTGCTGGCGTCTGTACATAATAAAGAGTATTCTGTTCTATTCTATTCTAAAAATTCTTAAAACCATTAATTTAACTTTTACTGCAACTTTCTGGCCGTATAGTTTTTAATTTAAAAATAAACCGTTAATATAGGTTTATGGCAAAATATCTATAACCCAAAAACGTAAACACAATACCAAACATTATAACGGCTGCGCTGTCGCATAATTCGATAAGATTTATTACAAAAGAAACGGGAAAATCAACAGTTAATAAATGTCTTGATTAAAAACAAGTAGAGCATTCTGGTCTGGCTGGGTCGCACACAAGCTCACAAACACACACACACACACAGATAATGTACAGTAGTTAATATATAATTGCTTTTGCATTGCCGCGCGACGGAACAACCGCTTTGGGTATTTGTCGGTTAATATTAGATTTTCTTGCGGTTCTCGCAACGTATCCTTTGGGTTACAATTTGGTTGATTTTTTGTTACTTTTTAAAAGTTTAGGGGGCAGGTATTTGTTGACATATTATATTATAATAAATTAATATAACAATGTGTTGCAACGTGGAAGTCAGGCATCGTTTAAAACAGGTTTTTGTTCTGACTCGTTTCGAAGAATTTCTTTGTTTACATAACCTTTGTTTATTTTTGCAATGTTACTCAATATCGCACTATTTATACATATTCATTACTGTTTTTATTTGATACAAATTTATTTTTATATTTAAGTATGCATACACGCGTCACGTTTCAGTATAAAACTGATTTACATGTCACCTTACACATCAGGTCCTGTTGAAAACAAACGTCAGGCACTAGTTGTCTGGCATTTTTGCTGAACTGGGCCTTTTTGGCGCAGCCGTGAGGCACTCTTTCCTGTCAATTTCTTACACCGGATTTTACACTTTTTATTTGATTTTTATTTGTTTTATTATCTGATGTATGTCTCAGGTGTACTGTGTCTTATAGTCTGTACTAAATAAATGTATTTTCTTTTATTCTTCTTCTTTACATATCGACTAGCAGACATATAGCTTAAAAAAGCTTGAATTCAATGTTAGAGGATAAACTAGATATGTTCACTATCTCTTACGTTTTATGTACTAATAAAAAGAAAACAGAAAAGATTAGATTTTTCGTAAGTTTGTTTCTTACGCTTTCATGCTAAAACTGCTGAACGGATTTGGATGAAATTTGGCTAACATGTGTAGACCATGACCTGGATTAGGACATAGAATACTTTACATCCCGATATTCTCATGGGATCGAGACTTATGCGGGTGAAACCGCTGAGCGCAAATCTCTAAACACTTCTAAAACAAAAACAAAAGCGAAACGTCATGAAAAGTCTGTTTAAAATATCCTATCGTCATAAAAAATAACAATACCTACACATACCAAAACTAGCCTATTCCGCGCTAAAAATAATTATGTTTAATTATTATGTAATTTTATATTATTATAGCTGGCTCCAATACACCGAGACTTACAACTATTTACACCAGACATTTCGAAAGTCAGCTTCAGGCAAGCGGAGACATCCAGCTAATACGATATATAATTAGGTGGCGCATTAAGTATCCCGCCTATAATTACCGTAGCGCCCGTGACGCGTCTAATCCGGCAAGTAATGGAGATAAATAGATCTATACGGGGATATCGCGCTGAATATATTAGAGTTGTTGCCGTCATAGCTCACAGATCGCATTAACCGCCAAAATAAAACTAGAGAAATTATATTTATGAAATGTTTATTTCCTTATGAATAACAGACCAAATAAACACAAAAACTTGAAAAAAAAAAAATATATATATATATTCTGCTCTCCTACAGAGGGGTGTGTACGTGTACTCAAGCCTATTACATATGAAAATTAATATTTATAGTATAAACAATACTATATTCTGCAATAATAATTACATATATACATATTTGGACACCTCCAAGTAATAAAAAATATTGAAATAATAGTCTTACCTGTGTTGACGTTGTTACTGTGAAGTTACAATCTTCTGTGTGACACAAGTTATGATTCTACCCACTTATGTTTTTGTTATTTTAATAAATCAACAATCTTATTTTAATATGAGCCATAAGTGGCAACTGTTATTGTTAACTGTTAAGAGTAGGCCGCAAATGTTTACCTGTACTCAATTGAGTACGGCAGCGCCAAGCAAACTGAAGTTGGCATGTTTGTCGTAGAACCGATGACCGCTGGGCTAGAGCGTCTTCTTGAGTTTAGACCACGAATCGGTAAACGTGAAGTAGGACGCCCTCAGACTGGTTGGAGTGACGATTTTCGAAGGATAGCTGGTAGCAGCTGGATGACAGTTGCCGAGTATCGAGCTTAATTGGAGAGGCCTATGTCCAGCAGTGGACTGATGATGATATTAGCATACTGTATTCACTACACTGTAGTCTGTGACTGCATAAATAATCGTACCTTGGGTTTGAACTTTTATGGATGTTGGTGTAAAGTGTTGCAACTTTGTTGATTTAGTTTTTTATTTTTATTTTAAATGGAACGTGACTGGCTGGTTTGAATGTATTATTGTACAGAAGTTAGTAGACAATTATCATTGATTTGAAAGTGGTATTTCTGACAATATCTGTGGTGTTGGTAAAATGAACGGTTCCTGTACCCGCGGGGTAATTAAGTAACATACTTATAGTAGCAATGGCTTTTATTTTGACAGTTCAACAATATCCTTCAAAATTACTCAGATTGCGATAGTGTATTACGCTACACGGAGAGAAAATTCCTAGAAAAATTACTGTGCTCGTCACTGTAAAGTGAGTGCAAGTGACATGTACGGAAAATTTTCTGAGTGAGATTGGGAAAAATTTACTATTTGTCCAATAAATTTTACTGTACCTACAGCATAAGAATTTTTACTGTGCTACATGGTAATTTTTCCATTACCACTCAAATGCACTCAGATTATGAGATAGCACAGTAATTTTTCTAAGATTTTTCTCTCCATGTACTAGGGTGCTGTTTTTTTGGTATTCAAAGTATTGCTTACTTACATAACTCAGACCACCGAAGACTTTAGACTATGTACAGTCACGAGCACCAATATGTCAACACTTGGCAAATTTCAATTGCGATTTTTTTGTGGAATAACGAATGCAACGTTGAAATACGACACTTTACATAAACCTATGGGTTCGAAAATACCATGTTCGTAGTAACCTAAAATTTCATTCAATAATAAAGGAGAAAATCGCCTTTGACTAAAGCCAAGTGTATACATACTTATGCTCGTGACTGTACAGGACTAAAAGTTCGTATCATTATGGACTAGAGTTCTAGCAAAAATATCTTAGGTCGATACCTATTTCGATTAGCATTTAAACTTAAATGGCATTTATAAACGTTTGTGTTATTAAAATGCCAGAAGTAATGTATTCTTAATTGACCAACTAACAGTGTTACAGCTTAACCGATACTTTAGGGAGATTTAATAATTAAGTATTATAGGCACCTTCATATTCATAATCTAAAACTCAAAGCATTTATTTCAAGTATATTTTTTACATGCACTTTTGAATTATCAAGGAGTCGGTCGGTCAGAAAGTTGGAGCTAGTTGCCCATTCCAAAACGTATACCTCTGTGGAGAAGTACGATTAAGAAACTCCAAGGACAATCTTTTAAATATTATTTTGTTTATGAAATAAATAGCACTAACCCGTTTCACGCTACAGGACCACATTAATATAACCCAGTTCACTACAGCAGCTAATGCATGCTATTATTACAATTGTAAGTTCATGAAAGTATCATTTTACTATGTCGCACTATGAACGCAGCAATTCGACATCACTACAATAATTATATTATTATTACCGTATCTACGTCTATTATTCGTTTATATATACGTAATGAGTAGATTACGTCTGTGTGTGCGTAGTCAAAGACATTAACTTAATGTCACCTCATAATTACTGGTTGGAAGCATTAATTCTCGCATCCATAATTATGAAGTTTAATATCTCATTTCTGTTGGCCTACAATCTAAATAAATATTGTCTGTCGTTTGACGTCTATTAAAGTTACATTAAAATTGTAAATTATTGTCAGTATAGATAGTGGATTTTATATGGAGTTTTATAATGTATCTAGTTCTCAAGGCTGTACCATTTTACATTCACATTAAGTAGGTATTTAGACTTACGTTATTAGCATATTTATCCTTATAAATAAATGTTTTATGACTAAGAGGTAGGTGCACGCTAAATGGCCGTCAGTAACTTTGAGCGCGTGTAATGAATATGCCAAAACGTTCCGCGAAAACTGTTTAAGTGGGCGTGAAAACTGGATGAAAATCCGTTCGGCGGTGATGATAAACTCGAATATAAGGACGGAAGTGCTTGGATACATTGTTTTATATTTTGTAGGATTGGAACAAATGCAGATTTTTATCAAAGTAAACCTCGTTTTCAATTCTAGGAACTTGGATTAAATAAAATTGTAGTTACCAAAACATTGAATACAAAGAGTTTTTTTTTTTTTTGAGTAGATGTTCTATTTTAAGACAAAATAATGTTTTTGAAAAAAGAATATTTAAAAGTAACTTGGTGCTTGCTCGGTAATTACAATTATTGATCTATTAATACCAGTGGCTCTAAATGTCAAGTAATAATTCATCTTTATTTGCGTCTTAATACATAATAGTTATGAGCGCAATAATGTCGCAGCATGAAGGGTTAATTTTATTGTTATGAAAAGTTCATGTAGTTCGTGAAATGTGACGATAAAATAATGATTATTATCAGCTGAGAATAATATTGATGGTTAATTAATAATATTTGCAACTAAATAAAGCATTCTCAAGTCTACTAAGTGAAGTGGTTACCCGTCTTAACGTGATATACCTACGAGTATACTTCGCGCCAGTGAAGACAGGAGAAGATGTGGAGCAGTTACTATTCCTACATTGATTTTGTGGGACTAATTACATACCTACTGTGACATTTTGTCGTAAAATTGTTTTTGAATAGATTCTTTCATTAAAACAAATAAATGTATTAAAAATTCTTACAGTTGACTTTTACTTAACCTCCATTTACATGTTTTTTCTTCCTTCGTATTGTCAGTAGTAGACTAGTACGTAGTAAATTAATTAATAAAACACTAGTCTCTGTATAGAAATAACTCAAAGAAAAAAAAAAACATCTGTCACTCCATTGATAGCTTCATTGATAAACTATTATGTCAGATCAATCATAGATAGGAAGGCGTTATGAATGAAGAATATAACATATTGTGAAATCGGTTACCAATTTGTTCCTCAAACACGTTAAAAGCTTTTACATAAAAAGCTTTGTTGTATATTATGATTATAGAACTAACGTTTATACATAATATTTATACTTAAGCGATACTCATGTTTTGACATTTGAAATTTATTTGTGACAATGAAAAAGGAAAATGTCATATTAAATGTTGAGTGAAAGTTTCGTACTTACTAATAATTGAGTTATTATAATGTTACGTATTTATATAATATTAAGAAATGTCAAGTATGGACTACAATCTCTCAATATTTTTTTTAGTAAAAATATGAAACGTCAAGTTAGAAAAAATTTAATCGTCTTCGACTCCACTAACTCTTGTGCCCTTTTTTCTTTTATTAGAATTGAGTGCAAACTTTTTATCCGCGGTTTTCTCTTTAACTTAACACGACCGATTCACAGCATTAAATAGTTATAGAATTGAATTATTTTAAAACGATTAACGTGTTTTAGTTTTAATTCTTTCAGAACTTGACACTGTCAGATAACTGACTATCTCCGGTACTCAGAGTCATTACTTAAAATTAATCAATCATTAACTTTAATTGACAAGTATAAATTGGAACGCAGTCAGTCAAAAATATGTCACATTGAAAAGATTTTTGTTGACATTTGTGCCAAGATATGTTGGTTAATAAAAGCTAATGAGTGATTAATTTTAAGTGAAGTCTCTGAGTGCGGCAGTAAGTATGCTTTCCTTATTTTAAAGATGCTGATTGACATTCTTGATGATTGTCTTAAATCATTAATCTTCAATGATAAATTTCTGTATACAGTGCAATGTAAAATAGTCCGAAATAAACAATGGGGATAAATATAATGACCACCATAAAATGCTTTGATACCCTTAGTTTTGTAACCAAAAATATCTACTTAACACCAGAAAAATAAAGTCTAAAAATACAATAGTACCAGCTATTTTAGTCACGACTCCACTTTAAATTGTATTCGACCATCAAATTTAGTAAATGATCACCAAATATTAAAACGCTGGTATAATTTGGAATATTATTTTCCAGGCGACTAACAACTTAAAAGGGCGACTATCTATTTGCTACTAAAAATAATGACATGGCGACTAATATTAACAGTGGGATAACAAACTGTATTATAGGCAACTATAGGCATCTCTGAAGACTCATTCCCAGAAAACACAAGATTGAACTTGAGAACTTAGGATGCAAGAGCGAGCGAAGCGAGCTCGTGACTTGGGGCACCCCGACACGGACAGGTTACGTTCGAAGGGGATGACGGGGGCTCAAGTGAGCGAGTGGAGCGAGCGAACGAGCCCCCGTCATCCGCTTCGTGTTAGGTTCCTTTAAACCCTGCAGACAGAAATAGGGGCCACGCGAAGCGGGGCTCCATCGACTACGCCTTATTATTATTAAAGATAATAATTAGTGTACTTGATATACAACCTCGTTGTTTAATATAAGAATGCCCATTTTCTACTTTTCATCCGCCGTCAGTAGCTGCCAACCTACTATTTTTGCTACCGTCTTTAATTATTTTTTAATCTCAAATTCAGATTAATCTATCGCCGCGTTAAATACATGCCGTATAATTTTGGTGATCATTTACTACTTTTGGGATAACAATGATTTATTTGGACTCATTTTGCTTCAATAGGATAGCAGAATTTAAAAACTTTGGTTATAATTTTACTTTAAAATGTTGGTTTAATTTTGGTTATCATTTACTATTTTAGGGTTACTATACATGATTTACTTGGAGTCATTTTACTTAAATAGGATAGCAAAGTGTTAAAACTTTGGTTATAATTTTACATTAAAATGCGAGTTTCATTTTGGTGATCATTTACTACTTTTGTCTGCTATTTGTTACTATATCTGGTGGTAAGTTAAACATAAGCCATAAACAATATTATGCATATACATATACATGGTGAAATTGAAAACATGCGACAAATCGAAATTTTACCATGGGACCAAACCTGAAATTGCGAAAAAAAAATCAGCTGTTCCCTACATTTTGACGAGTTATGCGAACATAAATTTAGGGAACAGCTGATTTTTTTTTTCGCGATTTCAGGTATTATCTCATAGTAAAAGTTGTTCATAATGATGAGTACAATCTCTCATTTCGATTTGTCGCATGTTTTCAATTTCAACCTGTATACATATTTTTTTTTTTTTTGAAAATTCTTACTAATAGGTCTGCAACACTAACCGGTTACATTCTGACATTATTTCGGTTTGGGCACTGTCGTTTTCGCCCCTTATGCCGCGTACACACCAAAAATATAGTCAGCCGCCGACTGACTGTCCCTTATTTTTCGTAGATTCTCACAGTTGTCGCCTAGTCGGCGTCGCCGATGGTGTGAACGTGGCTTTAATCTTTGACGAACACTAACGAAATGTCATTGACGTCACGAAAGACTGACAGTTCAGCACGCACTCGAGAGTTCCAGCAATGGATGTCAATATCTTACCAACGACTACTGCGACTTTTTCTCTGAAAAATGATGATAGATGATGATTTTTGTTTTGAAAAAGGAGATATTGATCGATTAATCAGTAAAAGAAGTATCATTATAACATTTAAGCTGAATTATTACTTATTACAGTACTTAAAAAGGACTCACCTCCAACGCAAACTGACGCAACGCAACCGCATATATTTAAACAATAATTATCACCATGAACATGATCGAATCTCGCCAACTACGCAATATAATTATGTCTGACAAATACATACTGGCAAGAGTGTTCCATTTTTAGGGTTGCGTAGTCAACAAGAAGCCCTTATAGATTCGCCATGTCCGTCTGTCCGTCCGTCCGTCCGTCCGGCCGTCCGTCCGTCCGTCCGCAGCCTAGCTCAGAGACTCTTAGTACTAGAAAACTATATTTTGGATATACATATTAATCACGCCGACAAAGTGGTAAAATAAAATCATTAAAAAAAATTGTTTAGGGTACCCGTAAAGTGGGGATGTTTTTTTTTCTCGTCTATCCCATGGTGTGGGGTATCGTTGGATAAGTCTTTCAAAAATATTGCGGGCTTGTGAAAACAACTTTTCGACTTAGGGGTCCTTTTATGAAATATTAAGCTTTACAGGGCTAATTTTTGTTAGAGTCAAGTGTCCTGGCTCTGCCAGCTAAATGGTTGTTTTTGGATATGTGAAAAAAATCACGGTAGTAGTATATATAACGAAGTTAAAAGGAAAACTATCACAGCTAAGTAGGCTTTATAATTTTACGAGCAATAGTCGAACAACTTGGCAGTTGCAATATATGGGAGAGCATGATTTTCAACAATGTTAAGTTTATTCTTGGGATAAATTCATTCGAACTACAGAACCCTTCATTGTGCGTGGTCCGACACGCATTTGGGCGGTTTTTTTTTCCTTAAAGACGATCCAAGTGTATTAAAAAGCAATTATTGACCTTAATAAAACATTTCGCATTTTTATAATCGTACCTTTAGGCGGTCGTTATATTACTGGCCATATTCGTTTTAAAACAATTCCATTTTAAAATAATTAAAGGGTGGTTTCATTATAAGTAAGTAGGAAGAAGACACGGAAATTGCATTATTAATTTTGATTAAGTAATTAATGAAAGTTGTTAAATGATTTTATTTCTGTAAGTTAAGTATTAGCTAATATCTATTTGTAGGCATTACCACGTTGTATGGCAATACTTATCCTCTGACCAAGGTAAAAGCCAGCCCTTAGGTCACGGGAAGTGTCAACTGTCCGAAAGTTGTTATTCAAGCAAGGTTATGGTGTTGTAGATACGTTTTTCTTTGATTAAATTAAAAATATTTAGTGAGAACTTACCCCTACCATCTTCAGTTCAGTGGTAACAGAACCTATTGCGCACTTTTATTATTTGTAACGTGACTATACTATCGTGGACGGAGTAAAGGCGTCTTCATTTATATTTCCATACATTTTACATCTCTGTGTTATCATGACGTCGCGGACGTGGACGGACGTCCGTGATAATATTGTCACGTTCGAAATTTAAAAAGCGCACATTACGTATCTATGTGGAAAAACTAAATGAGAAAAGTTCGACGAGGACTTTTTATTATTAAGCGTTTTAGAATAGAATAGAATAGAATAGAATAGCTTGCTTATTATCAGTTATTAACTGCTTTTCATTCACTATCTCCTTAACTGATAAATTATCTATGTATCTAATGAATATTTCAGCACAAAGCCAGTAGAATAAAGGTACCAATAATAACCTATTAAAACAGAATCATTTGCACCATTTATTAAAACTGATCCTTTAACACGCACGATAAAGGTCACATGCGAATGACAAGAAAATAATTTTGTAATTAAATTTGCAGCCGGATGATTATTATTTTTTATAAATAATTATCTCGCAAATGCGTAGTTTCGTTGTCGGGTACTTCTGATAAATTTGAAGGAACAATTAATGACTTATAAGTTTGTGTGCGTCGGTTACTCATTCACACACATTGTGTGTGTGCGAATGAGCTCATGTTCACAACATCTTCGTGTGCGTTATTATCGCTTCACGACATATACGTGCAGTATTTATTTACCGTAGCATAAAGGGTGCTAGTTTAATTTACATATTAATTGATTACTAGCAAAAGACAAATAAATTAACGCAAGCCATACCCTATGATTAAACGTCGCCAAAATAGAATGTAAAGTTGCAAGTTTACGGGAATTTTAAATAGGAATATCATAACCACAGTCCCGTTTTATTTATAATTGGTTCACTTCATTACTTTGTAGGTAAACTTTTATGACCGTAGCAATAAATTGGATTCAATAAAAATATTCCTCAGCTAATAAGTTAGCCCTGGTTATTACTTAACTCGATGACTTGACGACAGATAAATTAAACCGAGTCAGCGTAACTTCGCATCAAATGCACGTTCACAATAATAAAAGTGCATGAGTATCTGTGAGTGTGTGTGTGTGTGTGTTCGTTGCAACGGATGGGGCCCTAATTAGCCAGCAATTACCGCTAATGCAGGCGCACTTAATGAAGCGCGCACCTCATTTGTAGCCGCCGCACTCGGGTGAGACACTCAAACATCATTGTTACACGACACACGGGAGTTTTACAGAAAAAAATAGAAGGAAAACTTGGGTTTTTAATGCTAGTTTAGCGGGCTGTTTTGTTTAACTGGCTTATTGAAATGTGAAAGTATGGAAGGAAAGGATGTAGATACACGAATGTAGGTAGGCTTGTATCTTATAGGGATACAGTGAACTTTAATAGTACCTATAAACAATACAAAAAAAATACAGAAAAAATGTAGAAGTAAGTACCTATATGTTTGCTTTGAATACTACATTATCTTAGACATTATTATGGAATATAGAGTTTTACAAGTTTTAGGAAAAAAAGCTGCGTTTTTCTTAGTTTTAGCGTTCTTGTGAAACATACCTAATGAATAACATTTCAGCAGTCTTTTTCATAGAAAACTCGTGGCAAAAACGGTTGTTTCCAAGAGGCAATTAAGGAAAAATAATGGTTTTAGCACATATTCCCAACCAGCTTCCCTTATGCAAAACTTCACCCTTTACCTCAATACAATTAAACAAAAACTTCTTCAAAACGAAGAATATAAGGAAAATCGGTTGTTATAATTTCCACCCATTTTTGAATCATTTCATTTCTAAATATCTATTCATCTTTTTTAAAACAATACAACAGTATTAACATGTGACTTCTTAGTTACGTATTTTAGGTGACAGTACACAATCCAATTTCAAATTAAATTCAAGAGATTAAATGCTTAATATTTACATGTTTTGTCCATCAAAATGAGCCTGTTGAAAAACGGCATTAAAAAACATGGAAATATCCCAAATTGACGTTCAGAACCGGCTGAACTGGTTCGAATGAAATTTGGCACATGGGTAGACCATGCCCTGGAATAAGTCATAGAATACTTACTATCCCGATATTCTCACGGGACCGAGACTTATGCGAGTGAAACCGCGGGGCGTAGCTAGTCTTACAACTAGATCTCCCTGAATCAGAATCACAGGAAACAAGACCATGAACTGTAACTAAATTGTATCGTCGTTCATACCAATTCAATTACATAATACCGCTTATAATATGACTCATGAAAGGAAAACGACAAACGTACCTAAAGCGCTTAGATGTCTTATCCCGGCGCTGATTGAGAAAAATTGGCCTCCATTGTTTAGTGACAATGAACAAGTGACGTGTCACTATTTTGTGATAGTCCCTATCTTCCCCTCTAAGTTATGGGTGGGTTCGTTTGGTATACTGGTACTTTTAACGTAATTCTAACACTAACCCCGGTACTCAGAGTCATTCCTTAAAATGAATCAATCATTAACTTCAATTGACAAGTGTAAATTGGAACGCAGTCAGTCAAAAATATGTCAGATTGAAAACATTTTTGTTGACTTTTTTGCCAAGATATGTTGGTTAATAATAATATGAATGATTAATTTTAAGTGAAGTCTCTGAGTGCGGCAGTTAGTGAAGTTTTAAGATTCGTAGGAATTTTTGTACAGACTCCAGTACATCAAGCTACCACAATCTGTCAAATTTATTTAATGGATTTTCAACTTTATAACTAAAGCTTAAGGTTCAAGATTGATTGGGAAAATTTGACAGTTTCGGGTAGCTGGATGTGCTGGCGTCTGTACATTAAATTTCACTGATTTAAAAAAACGTTAAATCAACTGACTCCACTGCTACGTACAAGTTGGTTATATTAATTGGTTTCAAGTAATTTTGCTAGTGTACGTATTTTACAAAAAAAAAAATCTAACTTATCACCACTTCCACAAGAGGAGAGTATTAATTACAAATATTACAATGAGAGTATTATAATTAAAACTACAATATAAAATTCTGTTTCAAGCGAATTTAGTTTGATCAGAATGAGTAACTTATCAAACATACAGTAGTCGTGCGAATCGACGTTCTACAATAAAAATGAATTATGTATTTGCAACTGTTTCCTAAGAATTTGTTCACGACTGCGATTGTAGTAGGTATCTGAATGGGTCAGAAGATCTGTGTTACTAAGGTCTGAAAATAATAGACTTCTTCTTCTTCGCAACTGTACTATATTGTGTACTAGCTGTGCCCCGCAGCTTCACCCGCATAAGTCTCGATTCCATGGGAATATCGGAATAAAAACACTATGTTCTAATCCAGGTCACGGTCTACCTATGTGCCAAATTTCATCCAAATTCATACAGCCGTTTTGGCGTGAAAGCGTAACAAAGAAACATACAAAAAATAAAATCTTTTCTTTATAATATTATAATGAGAAAAGATTACCTTTATAACTTTCTTTTGTAATTTATTGGCTCTTTAGCGTTACAAATTAGAGCAATCTCAAAAATGTTCTACATAGGTATTATTATGTTCAACGCAATAAGTCTTATTCAAAACATTACTCACTAAGCACAAGCAAAAATAAACTACAACAGATATCTCTTCACAGTTTAAACACGACAAGATTTCTTTTACATTTAAATGTATCTGAGATAAAAATACCAACATCTAATTGAGTTTATCCGACATTTGTCTAAGATTACCTTAAAACTTACGGTAAAGTACGGTCTTGTTACGTCGAATGTTAAAATCACGATGATCGCATCACGGTGAACGCTTGTGGCCGGTTTATTGTGATTTTATTCGGAAACACTATAAAATATTCAATGGATAGCGTGGATATTTTGTCAAGGAATTAAACTTTTTGTTTATACCTTCTGTAGCACACAAACTATTCCAAGTTTTAACTTGATTGAAACTACAATCACGACAAACTAAAGCAAATATTCTACTTGAGAAAAAGCTGTAGTGATCTTGAAATATATAATCTCACCAGTAGCTGCTTTCGATCGATTAAATTTATAACCATAACTTTTTACACAAATGGTAAACACGCACGTGACTACATTATTCCCATATCAGAAGATAATCGGATGCATCGAATACTTATATCACCCAATTAACATGCATTTACGAAATAATGACGTGATAACTAATGTTACGCAGGTTGGCAGCGTCGAACGGTGAGATAACGATCACTACGTCACACAACGCTAATGCCGGACCGGCTAGCAGCGCCGGTAGTGCTGGATCCGGGCCGATTCCGTCACCGCATGCGCCCGTAAAGATGTCACCGGGATCTGTGAAGTCACCATCGCATGACGACAGCGATCTGCTTGCTGATTCACCAAGTAAGTCTTAATTCATTTATGATAAGCATTATTTTTACAGTGATCTGAAGAACGTTACATCCAGTTCAGTTCCTATCAAAATAATTACAATACTATGACGTTCAATTTGGGGCCTGAAATAATAACAGAAAACGTAGTTTAAAATACAAAGTAAGTGCTGCGACGAACCAAATATAATATAAACGGCAACTAATTACACAACACACGATCCATTATAAAACCAACTTACCATTGTAACTTCACTAAAACATTTTGATAAACTCACATTCGCCATTTCAACACAACAAAAGCAGAACTAAGAGCAAGTTAAACGCTATTTTCGACACAACTACTAACTCAATTCTACTTATCCATAAAAGTTTTACGTTCTAAGCATAGAGGCGATCCATTAGCTAGGCGAAGTCTAACAGTGTCCTAGGAGTTATTTTACCTAATACTATAAAGAGTTGTTGTAGACTGTCCGTGCACTGTTTAGAAGTTCCGAGTTCCCGAGTGCGTTCGGTGACAGTCGAGATAACTTGATTAGCTCAAAGTAGCCGCGTCCATTCGACGTAGGCGAGCCGGCACTCCGCGATCTTATCACGACATTGTAAAGTTAATTTGGTTGCGTTTCTAAAAAAGGTTTGTTTAATTTGATTTTTTACTCGAACAAATCTAATTATATGTTCAAGGGAGCGTTTAAACATGTTCTCAATAGTGTTTGTTCGGTTTGATGGATATTATGTTAAGTTTTACTAAAAAGTATTGAGTTTCTTAGTAATAAAAACTATTAGTATCTCAACTTAAAGCCTTTTAGTTGTACAAGATAACATCGCTTACACATTTTATTCGTACCGCGTATTATCTCATAAAGATATTTTAAGTAATAATGTATCGGAATTAAGTGCATTACAAGTGGCAGTTTGTCGGGCCTACTTAGTACTTACTTAGTCCAAACGGAATATCTTTAGGTTACTTACAACTTTTATTGAAATAATTTAAAAAACCAACCGATATGGAAAGACTGGGTGGCCTATTTGAGTACCAGATGGTTAATTAATTCATTGCTATCGATACCAATTACAAGCCGATTGCCGATAAAATGTAATTCACTTGTAAATACTTGTGATTTAACTCAAAACTGAAGAGGAGAGAGCGCGAAGCAAAAGTGAACCCTTCAATGTTTTAGGTACGCTCGTTCCGTCGTAGACCTCATCCATAGCTTCTTCATCAGGCGAGATCTTGCTCAAGAGCAAATTAAAAAAAAAAACTTGCATCTCAAATTTTATACTTTATTTTATTTTTATTGTATTTTGTCATAGCGGCAATGGAAATAGTCTGTGAAAATTTCAACTGTCTACCTATTACGGTTCATGAGGTACAGTCCGTTGACAGACAGACGGACGTACAGCGGAGGCTTAGTAATAGGTTTGCGTTGGCCCCCTTTGGGTACGGAACTAAAAAACTACTGGAGGATGGTACAACATTGTGCATCTTCCCTGTATCAAATCAAATTTCTATGTCAAACCAAATATTTCCATACTACAGATCAAACTGAAACTTATACAAAGAATAGACATATTTAGAATAGACATATTTAATCCAATAGCGTTCTGTCCTAACTTACAGTATACACAACGACCTAATTGGGACTAATTCCGCTATGCGCCCAGCAGACGATACCAATTTATTTAAGACGAAGTTATTTTTATTGGCCCATTTCATTCAGTTTTAGAACGAAATGGTGCGATTTTTATTTGCACCAAGTCTCGAGATCTGTAGGGATCTATATTTGACCAAGATCTAAGCTAGGCTGGGGTTATTTTCAGCGGCATTTGGCTCTGCTTAGTTAAATCCGTGACCTCTTTCGGGCTAATGTTTTGAAGTTAGTCTGTTAATTGTATGTTTATTATTAGTTTTGAGAGACCTTTTGGATTTAAGAGAACTAAAATAGGTAATAGATTGCTATTTTAGTTATCAATGTCTTTTTTATTCATACTATTTGAATTGTAGTTTAGTATCTACTTATTTTATCCATGAAATAAGTATCCGGATACTTAGCTAGTCTCCTTAACTGTTAGTTATAAGTAATTAACAGTTCGATAAACCTAGCTATCAGTCCAAAGAAAAAGAAACATAAGGAAACTTCTGATAGTTATCGTAAGGGTAAAAAAAAAATGTTGAAATGATTCGAAAGCCTTCCACTAAATATTATAAATAATTATCTGAAAAAGTACCTATTTTATAATATTCCTACTAAGCAATTCCCGAATCTACCAAAACCACTCTAATTTTCCAACTTTTCCAAATTCAATTTTATTCGAATAAAAAAGTATTCTATTTAGATATCGATGCAACAGATGGCCAGTGTGTTACTCACCAGAATGAAGCTAATTCTCTAAAGCGGACATTCGTTTTAGGCCGTCAATGTCCGCAGGGAACTTTAACTGCAAACGAAAATGTTTAAACTTTGTTATCGGCAATGAAACTAAGCTTTTTCATTTCCAATCTTGTTTAATGATTAAGGTTTTTAGAAGCAAGCATCTGAGGATCGAAAGTATTTTTTTATTTTCATGATTAATTGGCATTTAATCATCACCTCAGCTGCCATACTTTTAACATAAGTACAAGTTTTTGAATTAAAATTGAAATAATATATCCTGATGGCTGATACATCTGCTCATACCTAAAAGATACCTAAATGAAGAATCTTACTCCTAAGAACGAAAATGGAAAATGATGGATAAGTTGGGTTGGGTGTTAGTTAAAGGTTAAAACATAAAAAAAAACATTATTATTATAATATTAAAACAAATAACCAACTACTAATAAAAAATAATTACAGCAAACATCATCTGATACCCACGTACCTCGACCTACTCAGTTAATTGTTTCATAATGAGTCCATCGATTCCTTGCTATTTCTGAACGAAACGAACCATTGCTAACTGCTAATTTGTTAGTACTCGATAACTGAAAGTGATATCCGCAAGAAAGATATATTCAGAGTTAAAATGAAACACCTGGCTAGCATGACTTTTTTTTTTTGACGTTTAAAAAAATAATAATTGCGCATTACGTCAAAAGCAAACAATCTTGATCTCGCATTTTTTTTTCTCTTTGTAATTGTTGATATAAATTAACCGTGACGGTTCAAGCCTGTAATTGGGACTTTTTGTGAGTAAAATTGCAAGTTTTGTAGGCTTAGTTTGTGACTGGCTAATAAATGACGAGTGTAGACTTGTGTTGCTGGAATCACTGTCATTGTCACCCTGAACGTTCGACAGAATGATTCTGTCTATCCCTTTGGGGATTCACTTTTGGATGACACAGTTGGCTTTGCGTGTTCTTACTCGTACATAGCTACATAGGAAAATTGAAAGAGAACGTTTTCCAGAAATGGATTTAGATGATGATGGTTTTAATTACTCAATATTCGAAGCCGAAAACAGCATAAAACGGTTAATTAAAAAAAAAAAACTCAAAAAAGTGGTTATGTAAGTTTATATTTACTATTTCATTACTCAATTTCATTAGAATCCACTTAGTGTCGTTTATTAGGTAACTTTAATAAAAACTGTCTTTAGTACTTAATAGAAAGCTGATCAAAAAGGATTACTTTTATAGGTTGGAAATGTCAAGTATCTACGGATAAAGTAAGAGAATCCACTTGTTATACAGCGTGTATCAGAAATGTGTGGTCATTTTTAAGGGTGTGGTACAGACACTCAAACTGAATCACTTTCTTAATGGAACAACCTCTTAATCACGAAAAACTAGTCAGCCGTCCCATACATTTGGGTTGAGTAGATATTGAAGTTTTGTATGGCATGAGTGGTAGTTTTTTTGCGATTATGATGTTGTATACCATGGAGAAAGTGGTTCAGTTTTGTACCACACCCTCAAATATGGTTCTGACGCCGTATATCTTATTGTTATATATAGAAAAGACAGTAAAGAGTATCTAAGTCAGTCTTACCGCATTATTGCGTAAGTCTCAAGGTATGACAATACATTTACAAAGGCCAACATAAACCTAAACACGCGAAATTAGGCTACAAACTTTAAGCGTAAGTACCCATTTAAAACAATAGCTTCGCAAACCCGTCTATCGCTTTTAGTTTGTCAGATTTCATAGTTATCTTTATACCACTATTTGTTTAAAATGACATAATATGACGCCTGTATCCTCCGAAGGGATAGGCAGAAGTGTGCCTATAGTACTTCGGGTACGGTTTGTCAGTTAGTCTAAGTCCCATGTAATAGGGGACGATCCTACTGACATCAACTAAGCACAAATCCAGACTCCGACTTGCTACTGAGAAATTCCAGATGGAAAAACCTAATAACACTTTGCTCGACCCGGGAATCGAACCCAGGACCTCATGCTCAGTATTAGCGCTTGCGACCATTAGACCATCGAGGCATAAGGTTTGTTTAGTATGGTATAAAGGCTATGTTGAGTGATGAGCTTGTGGCTAAATAATAATAGTCGCACGGGTCGATCGATCAGGTTAAGCTACGCTTGCCGCGGTTGGTCCGTGGATGGGTGACCATCTTCACATACCAAGATCCCTCCGTGCCTTGGAAAGCACGATAAGCCGTTGGTCCCGGCTGTCATTCATGGATCTTTGACAGTCGTTACGGATCGTCAGTAGCCCGAAAGTCTGACAACCAGTCTTACCAAGGGGTATCATATTACCCAGTAACTGGGTTGTGGAGGTCAGATAAGCAGTCGCTCCATGTAATATACTAGTATTCAGCTGTATCTAGTTAGACTGGAAGCCGACTCCTACATAGTTGGGAAAAGGTTAGGCAGATGATGAAAGGCTATGTTGAACATTAGATATAAGACGAAAATAATTCGTCTTGAAATCTCTGCATTTGAAAATAACATATTGCAACTTAAAAACGAAAATAACACATTACTCCTTATAACATCAGCTATATGCCAGTGAAAGTCCCATCAAATCGGTCCAGCCGTTTAGGAGATTAGCCGGAACAATCAGACAGACAGACAAACATTTTAAGTATTGATTTTTTGTTATAAGCGCCGTATATACTTCCATATGCATTATTGCAGCTGGGAAGAAGTGGCGCAACAAACTCTAACAGCACAGCTGTCTGTTCAGTAAGAAGAACTTGGCTCTATACAATAGTATGCAAGGAAAGACTTGACAGTGATATGCACACCCTAATAGGTACTTGTTATTTTCTATTTGTGTTATCAATATACTTACGTAATAAATCAATTCGAAATCGTATCGTACCCGCACCGTACTCACTAAACGCACCAGGAGGTTCGTGCCCCGGCCCCAGTTCTATTGATTACTATTTAATTCGTTGTTAGTGGATACAATTACTAAATTACTCAGTTCCTCTCCAATGTGTTCTACGCCAAACAGTCTATATAAATATAAACCTATTTGATAATGTTAACACGCGTTCTGTAATCGCCTGTACGTTAATTTGGTGGGAATTACAATGTGATCAATGAAATGTTTTACTTTTTAACTAATTTGATTTCAAAACTAAAGTAATTTACGTATATATTTTTTTAGCCTATATTGTGTCCCTCTTCTGGGCAAAGACCTCGCCTTTTTCCTTCTATTCCTCTCTATCTTGTGTGATCTCTGGCCATGTTGACTCCGCAAAAATCTCCGCGGTCTATCTCGAAGGCGAAGGTAAATATAGACTAAGCGTTAACTGGGCCCAAGTTTTCTGACATTAAAACTCCAACCTACTACATCTTCCGGAATAAAAAATAACCTTAAATATGTCCCAATAAAGCTGAATTTTCGATAAATAAATCCTGTGACCATTCTTCTACATTATTGTATTACAATCTGACATCAAAACTTTCCTACAATTCAATGAACATCGTTAGCTTCCGACCGGGGATGCATCGATGCCTGAATGTGATGACCGCGGGCAGGGGTGACGTCACCGACTCCCCTACTTTCAATTATCCCATAATTTATGCACTAATAGCATTACACTATTAATCTTTTAAGTAATAATATAGGTACTGCTTTACATAAACGGATTCTGTTGTTATTATAGAAATAAAACGGGATCTTCTATCTATATCTTATAATATACAGTGTGTCCGGACATGGACTAGCGATATTCTAAATACTTAAATATAAGCTATTTTAAAGTACTATTACACTATAGGCTTGGGTCCAATACACTTCCCCGCTATGTGGCAGCCATTTTGTTTTTTTTGTTGAAATATGCTCTATGCGAGTACAAAAAAAATCATATATCTCAAAGTTTTAGTCATACTGAGATAAAAATAGGCTTATTCGGAAGGCAATAATATTGTCTACCGTCTGCATTACAAAGCAATGTGTTCACAATTCCATAACTTTTGAAAAAAAATGTGAAAGTCGAAAAAAAAATCAAAAAATTATGCAATTCAACCAATAATGGTTAATTACTACAAAAACAACCCCGAGAACTTTTTTATTTTTTATACTAGATCGACAGTTTTTGAGCTACGCTACAATGCAACATAAAATTCACAACTGTATGTTTAATACTTTAAGAGTTATTGTTGTTTGAACATAGCGTATGCGCAAGCACAAAACGTCTTTGTTAACCGCCAGAGTGTCATTTATGGCATTCACTGTATTCCATCTGAGAGCAGGCGAGAAATACTGTTCGTTACTACCGTGAGTAAGCGAGATAGAACGTATTAGTCCACTACCTGAAACAAAATCAGTTTTAAGGACAAATTATTAGTTGGGTTAGTTTAGTTGTCCCTCGCCCTGCGTTGTGATCGCTATCGCTACTTTCACTTACCGTCCGTGCTGTTTACGTGCTGCGTTAGTGTTTTGTATTTAAAAGTGTGATAAAGTATGGCACAGCGTCAATATTCATCGCAACATATTGCTGACATACACTTTGTGTATGGCTTTTGCAATGGAAGTGCAAATTTGGCTGTACAAGAATATCGACGAAGGTACCCTAACAGGCCTACACCGAGTCGCCAAACTTTTATCGACGTGCATTCAAGATTAGCGGAAAGAGCTATTCAAAGAGCTGTTAATGAACGCAATCGCTTGGTATCGCCCGAAGATGAAGAAGAAGTGCTTAGACTAATAACCAATGATCCTAGACTAAGCGTTAGACGGATTTCAGTGCAACTTCGAATGTCTAAGTGGCATGTATGGAGAATTTTGAAAAGAGAAGGGTTACACCCTTATCATTTTCGACGGGTTCAAGACGTGATCGAACCAGATTTTGCTGCGAGATCTGTGTTTTGTTCGTGGATAAATAGAAATTTGAGACAGAACCGTAATTTTTTACAAAGAATACTGTGGACTGATGAAGCCAAATTTACAAGAGCTGGGATTACAAACCACAGAAACGACCATCTCTGGTGCTCCGCAAATCCAAGGGCGGTGCGCCCAAGCTCATTTCAACATGAATTCTCAGTAAATGTGTGGGCCGGCATAATCAACGATAGGCTGATAGGGCCATTGGAATTGCCACCTACATTAAACGGCGCTAGATTTTTAGAATTCTTACAGACACAGTTTGCGGACAGCCTCATGGACCTACCTCTATCATACCGTCGGCGTATGTGGTTCCAGCTCGATGGTGCACCCGCGCATTTTTCTCGAGCAGTGAGAGAATATTTAAATAATAATCTACAGCCGTGGATCGGTCGTGGTGGTGTAGTAGCGTGGCCGCCTCGCTCACCCGATTTGACACCCTTGGATTATTTTTTGTGGGGTCATATGAAACAAAAAGTATACGCTACAGTTCCAAATACCAGGGAAGAACTCGTCGCAAAAATTATGGCAGCCGCCGAAGAAATTAGATCCGATTTGGATTTAATTAGGCGCTCATCAACCCAGGTGGCACAGAGAGCCGTAGTGTGTCTACAAGCTGGAGGTGGCCACTTTGAGCAACTGCTTTAGATATTTTAATCTTCATTTAATATTGGAAAAAACATTAAATAAAATTCAATATGAATGTTATGTTTTTTTAATGATTTCCTGTTTAGGGTTCCGACAAAGGCCTTTTGTGCTTGCGCATACGCTATGTTCATACAACAATAACTCTTAAAGTATTAGACATACAGTTGTGAATTTTATGTTGTATTGTAGCTTAGCTCAAAAACTGTCGATCTAGTATAAAAAATAAAAAAGCTCTCGGGGTTGTTTTTGTAGTAATTAACAATTATTGGTTGAATTGCATAATTTTTTGTTTTTTTTTTCGACTTTCACATTTTTTTTCAAAAGTTATGGAATTGTGAACATATTGCTTTGTAGTGCAGACGGTAGACAATATTATTGCCTTTCGAATAAGCCTATTTTTATCTCAGTATGACTAAAACTTTGAGATATATGATTTTTTTTGTACTCGCATAGAGCATACTTCAACAAAAAAAACAAAATGGCTGCCACATAGCGGGGAAGTATATTGGACCTAAGCCTATAGTGTAATTGTACTTTAAAATAGCTTATATTTAAGTATTTAGAATATCGCTAGTCCATGTCCGGACACACTGTATAAACAATTGTCGTGCGTGAGAAAAAATCGGGAATGGCTCGACCGATAGTAATGAAACTTTGATAAGTTGTTGGGTGCGCGCCGGAGAAGGCTCCTAAAAAAAAAAGCATTGCAACGCATGCCGATAATTAGCTAGTATTTTTAAATATAAATGAAATTTTGCTAAACCATTTATTTGGCGCACACAAAAGACAGCACAACACACAAAAGTACAATTAGATGAGAAACAATTACATGAATTAAGTAGATATAAAAACAAGGTGTCTATAAAACAAATTGAAAATCACACACATCGAAATAAAAGTGACACTATGATAAATCACTCAAGCCCATCACTTGAGAACGGCTAGAGCAATTTGGCATTTTTTTTTAATATTCGCAATAGTCTAGTCTAGAATTAGGTTTTTATGAAAATAAAAATTGAAACGTTTCCTGGAAAATTTACAAATTCGGGGAAAACTGAACTGAACTGATTTTTGTAAGAATTTTTGAAAATTGGACAGGACATCATCTGTCAGGTCAGTTTAGCATAATTTTCTTTTAAATAAACTCAACGGTCAATATAGAGTAAGTAGACTGTAGAAGTGCCTCTTCTGATAGAATGGGACAGCTGAACAGTTCGGGACTTATGTTATAGACGGGGAAGCAAATACATTTTGTAAGATACGCAAAAGTATGCCTAAGCGAACTATAAGTTAACACATCACGGATTAACCTCTAGATTAGAGTTCTGTATAACTAACTATTGTGAAAAATTTGGGTAAAAGCCAGGCCTACGCAGAAAACTGTTCCTGATAACCTACTGACTTATCAAACGAAAATACAACGAAACTTCCTGCCCCAGGCTTACGAGTAAATCAAGTCCCACAAGGCACACCGCACTTAAAATAATAAAGGAACCATTCCTAAAAGTACAACGGGTTATTAATTCATAATTAAACATAATTCCTCGTAAATATACTACGTACTAATGACACTAAAATGAACAATACAAAGAGCCTCGATCAAAATAAAGGAAGTTCATGTCGGCTTCAAAGAAACCGACTAACGACCGTGCCAGCCGGCGTACCGAACTAAATTAATTAATTAACTAATTAAAATCCATTACAAATAATTAACGTCGTCGATAAAATTGAACGCAATCGATAACGTAAGCGAAAACAAAGAGTTGGCCCGACTCGAATAGACTCGGTAAATAAGTGAACTTTAAATTAATTGGCATTAGTGGAAAATGTGAGAAAGGGGCTTTATTACTGACGATTGTGGCAGCAGTCCGATTGTGGGAGCAGTAGTGACTCAGTGGAAACGGCTGCAATATACGAATTGTAGGTCGTTGTTTCGAACCCAGGCAGTCATCAAAGTAACAGTAGTGATGAAAAGATTTACACAAAGTATAATTTGTGTATTTTTTTTTTCATCACCACTGCTCTTAAAACGGTGTAGGAAAGCATTGTGAGGAAACCGGCATATCTTACAACTGAAAATTCGAAGACATGTGACGTCCACCAACCCGCACTGGGCCCGCGTGGTTGATTGCGGCCCACTCTCTCTCACAGAGAGGTCTGTCTCCTAGCACTACTGCGGGGACACAGACCTCATAACTCAACAACTCAAGAACATTATAGGCTGATTATTCTATTGTAATATCATTTTCTTTCATTGGGAAGCAAGTTCAGCTGCATCCGGTTAGACTGGAAGCCGACCCCAACATATTTGGGAAAAGGCTAAGCAGATGATGATAACGGGAAGCAAGTACAGACGCCAGCACATCAAGCTACTACAATCTGTCAAATGTCTTTCATAGATTTTCAACTTTATTGCTGAAGTATAAAGTTCAAGATTGATTGGGAAAATTTGACAGTTTCGGCTAGCTTGATGTGCTGGTGTGGTGGGTGGTACAAGTTTTGATTCTGGCATCAGCCCGGAAATGCCTTTAACTTCCCGATGCTACCGATGTTTTAACGGACTCCGGCGACAAAGTTATCTCTTGACGGGATTCAATCAATCAATCAATCAACTCAGCCTATCGCAGTCCACTGCTGGACATAGGCCTCTCCCAGACTGCGCCACAACACCCTGTCCTCCGCCTTCCGCATCCAGTCTACCCCAGCCACCTTCTTTAGGTCGTCCGTCCATCTAGCTGGGGGGCGTCCCACACTACGCTTGCCGATACGCGGTCTCCACTCCAGGACTCGTCTGCTCCACGGGATTGCCCCTCTTGAAACTCAGTAATGTCAACTTTTTGAGATATCCATTTATTCGGTTCCCTAGATTTCTAGTTCATCTTGGACCAGAACTTCCCTAAACTCGATTAACGGTCAACTGCCAGATTCAATAGAATGAGCATAATCACCGTATAATGTTCCCACTGCTGGGATAGTTCTCCTTTCGGTGAGAGGGAGGGGACCGTAATCCACCACGCGGGTCTAGTGCCTGTTAGTAGATGTCACATGTTTTCGAAACTTTTGGCTCTAGGACATGTCAGTTTCCTTTAAATTCAATGTTGGGATTATAATTTCTTAGCCGTGCGATTCTGTAACCATCTCACCGTGAAAACTTGGGTGAAGTGAGCGTGGAGTGAGTCGTCAATAGTGTCAATCCCTAGCATCAGCATGACTCACAGCTCTCTCTGAGCTCACTTCACCTTAGTTAGTCACGGTGAGATTTTTCCAGAATCGATCGGCTGATTTAATTTTACATTCATGCCAGAGTTTCCCTGTATTTCTTTTTTTTTTTTGTCGACCGACACATCCATTCAGCCAAGTTTACTGTCTGCTGCTATTATTGAACTTAAAAAAAACAACCGATCGTATCTGATTTTATTTTCCTATATACACGCCACGCGGGGGCTTTACCTGTTGATTCAGCTAGAAACGACCACATTACGTGATCTGCATGAAAGGACACTGGGGACCGAATATGTTGAAACTAACATAAATAATCGTGTTTTAATAAACCTTCATTTTAGGTCAATATAGTATATTGTCACGTAGCATCAATAATCATCGATCTTTTTACATGCACTGTGATGGTAGTTCGTGAATAGTAGTAGTAATTTTTAAATATTATGTAGTACTACTTTTGCATCAGTTTAAATGATGTACAGACGCCAGCACATCAAGCTACCCGAAACTATAAAATTTTCCCAATCAACCTTGGATCTTATGCTTTAGAGATATAGTTGAAAATCTATTAAAGAAATTGGACAGATTGTAGTAGCTTGATGTGCTGGCGTCTGTACATAAAGAAACGAATGTTAAACAAACCATTTTTTTAAAGACTGACATTCATTATTTTTATGCCATTACTTTTTCGAATAATTCCACAAACCATTCGTGAGGTAATGCATCAGGGAGCTATTTTTAAAACCATTCGTTACTCATTAGCGATCAATGCTAAAACACTCGACATTCACTTAGTATCGTAATTATAATAATTGTTTTATACATTAACTGATAAAAGGTAACGCCCAGGCCTTGTTCGTGTCAATCGAATTACGATAAAAATATGTAAGTAATAAATAAACCAGTTATTAATAAGGAAACCTTAAAAAATGACAAAGTCATTTAATTTAATTAAGGCTTTTATTTTGCTTACGTATTGTTTAAAAGAATACCTTTGTAAACACCACTGAAGGGCAGGTAGTAACTTTCCATTACAGAGTAGTACAAAACTAAAAAAGTATAGGTACATATTAAATTTCGATTCCCCAATATCTATTTACTTAATTATCAACCTACACTTAATATTGGATCATTCACGAAATGGGTTTTTAATAATAGGACAACCCAATGAAAAGCCCTCGATAATATTGAAGAAAAGCTTAAACTTTAACCGAACAACGCTTAAATTCTTCAAGAAACTTCTTCAAAAGTGCTTATAACCGTTACTTTAATAATACGCGTTAATTGTAATTGATAACGTATTCGATTCCACATCGTAATCGTAACATGATTCGAGACGATTCGGCGCCCGTAATTTCACCCATTACATGAGCTCACAAATTTATAATTTGCGTGTCTCGATATGGTATTTATACGATTCTATTTCTTATGCCATTGGCACAAAGAGTGGTTATTGGAAATTTTATGAATATAATGACTGTATGTATCAATACATGATATACCAAATCACTCGAAATCTTTAATTTAGAATAATGTAGCGTTGAATGGGAAATTTACGGAATAGAGCTCCGATACGATTATTAGCTATGACGAATTTTTCATTGTGGTGCCTTATTGGGTATTAAACATAGGTATGTGGGTATTAAACTCGCTGATTTTTAGGACTATAGCTAAGCTGTCTTTAATAAACATTAAATAATTGGTAGGCACCTATAGAGCTTTGATGCACCGATGATTTCACAGATCAGCAGCCGAGCAACCTATTTTCCTCATCAAAGCTATTACTGAACTTTTATAATCAATTCATAGTCAACCTTTTCTCTTATATATTTTAGTACTATTATCAACGCTTCGATATAATCAGCTTCTATATAATGTTCCCACTGCTGGGACACGTCTCCTCTCTGTGAGAGAGAGCGGGACATAAACCTTTACGCGGGCCCAGTGCGGATTGGTGGTTGTCACATGTCTTCGAATTTTTGGTTCTAGGACATGTAGGTTTCCTCGGGATGTTTTCCTTTACCGTTTTTGAGAGCAGCGGTGATGAAATTAAACACTCAACGTAAAGTGCCTGCCTGAGTTCGAACTCACGACCTTACAGCTCCTAAGTCGGGGCCGAGACCACTGGACCAGCACTGCTTCAACGCTTCTTCATTCTTCAACGCAATGAGCGTTGAAGAATGAAGAAGCGTTGAAGCCCTGCTTTTTAATCTTCAATAACTCTGAAGAACAAAACCTGTTACGGCCATTTACTAATATACATTGAAATAGTATGAATCAGCTAAGTATGCCATTATTTATTCGACAATCCAAGCCATATAACCTCCCTAATTTTTAGTGTTCTTTTCAATTTACATATAGTTGGCATGAGAGTTCTACATTAACAGTCTAAGCAAACGCAAATCTGATATTAAAGGATAATTTTCTGTAGGAAACGATTACCCCAAGGTACTTTGATAAGCGAAATTCGGTAAGCAATGAAATAAATAGCCGTTGAATAAATCAAGACGTGAATAAGTTTGGACAAAATTAGGTTGTGTTTTGGTCTTAATCTTTGTCGAATCTAGCTTTAAATCAAGGCTGAATTAATTTAAATTGCGCACGATATAAATCCGTACCAGAGAAATATTGCTATTTTATGCTTTTTTTGGTGCAATTAGAATAAAATAGAATAGAATACTCTTTCTTATGTACACCATATAAATTACAGACATAAATATAGAAATTTTACAAAGGGTGACACAATGGGCGGTCTTATCGCTAAGAGCGATCAACAACCTTTGGATGGATTGAAAAGGGAAGGAGAGACAAATACTGCAGGTAGTCTGTGGTGTACCATTATATAATACAATGAATATATACATAACGTATAATACACTAATCCAAAGAAATATATATATATAAGAGACATGAAACATTTATTTGAAAATTGAAACTGTAGTACACACCATAATTTATTTCATTGATAAGTAAGTAGGTACCTAATAATAGAGATGTGGTATAATACCCTGTGTATTATACCAAGTCTAGAGCTTACATACAAAAATCACATAAAAAATAGCTGTACTCGCGACTTTGTTCGCTTGCTAATTGTATTTCATAGGTTTTATTTTTTTGCGCGTAACCGTTTGATCAATAAGCGCGAAGCTAACAAAATGTAAAGTAATGACCGCCGTGTGTCTCCAGGGTAATAATAAATAAGTTAGTTCGTCTAAAAATAACCGACTTCCAAAAAAAAAACACTACAAAGTGAAAAATAACTTTAATTTCGGAAATCCGTATCATTGGTTCCGCATTTTTCGTTTGTTTGAGGCCGACTTCCGACGAAGCAAATCTAACAAAGTTCCAATCTATCCGCTGTCCTCAATAGAACACCTTCCAGATAAAGCAGATATATCTGAAAAAAGCATGAACCCTAATTCTTTTTCTAAATTAAAATCCTAATTTACTCCTTATAACATCAGCTATCTGCCAGGGACTGTCCCATCGAAATCAGTCCAGTCATATAAATACCGAATATACTTTCATATGCATTTCGTAAAAAGTTATTTTGACATTGCAAACAGACACTTTAATTTTATTTGTATAGATAATCTTTTCTACCTGCAAGAAAAGAAAGAAAAGGCCACTATTTGATAGTGGCGTTAAAAATCTACTCTCTTAAAGTTGAAACTATGTTGTAGCATCAATGTATTTCTGTAGATGTCAGTCTTACTTAGATCTCTCTCAGTCACCGTTCACTGGCTAACTTTATACAGCATGTCCGGGATTGCAATCGGCCTGCTAGACAAACATAACACCGGTTAATTAAGACAGGAATTTGGCTATTTTTAGGTTAGTCTTACATTTAGACAGTTTGAGACATAAAAGCATTGAAGGTATATTTACACCGTGCCCTTTCTTTCTTTTGGTACAGAAAATTTTCAAGAGTTATGTCATATAGATTAGATTAGTTCCATTATTTTCATATTCTTTTAAAAATGGAACTAGTGATAGCAAATTCAACATTAGTTCCATTATTTTCAGATTCTTTTAAAATGGAACTAGTGATAAAAAAAAAAACAATCAGTAGTTCCATCATGGAACTGTTAATGGTACTAGTGACAACGAAAGAACAAAATCTCTCCATAGGTACAAACTCATCAAAGTGAGATAACTGTGGGGAGAATGAAATTAATTTGTTTATTAAGTTAATAGGATATCGAAATCCATTTTATACGTCATATCACACTATCACACTAATATTATAAAGGCGAAAGTTTGTGAGTGTGTCTGTTTGTATGTTTGTTACTTCGTCACGCTCAAACGGCTGAACGGATTTTTATGAAATTTGGTACACAGATAGCTTATAGCCGAGATTAACAAATAAGATACTTTTTATCCCGATATTCCCACGGGATCGACACTAATGCTTGTGAAACTGCGGGGCGTAGCTAGTAAAGAAATATGCTAGATTGGAGTCGATATTACTTAAAAAAAATTGCGAAACTAACTCAGGTGTCAAAGTCTATTTTAAAGTCCAGACATAATCTTGGTCAGATCATGTGAGGTGAGGCTTAAAAGCAAAACTACCCGTAAATACACCCGGTACATACTTACGAAGTACTATAATAAGTAGTTTTCCTAGATACTCGTAATAAAGTCCATAAAAAACTGGTTATCTGGAAATAATTGCAACATTTCCAACGCCATCCAACCGTCCACGTTTCCACGTCAATATTTTGTTAAAGAACTGTTCAATTAAAATTAATTGCATCGATATGAGAGTAGCATCTGAAAATGCTCTCATTGTTTCTTGCGGAAGAGTGATTCATCTTAACTTTAATTGAGTACTGTACCTACCTCTCACAATCAGTCAATAATGTTCCCACTGCTGGGACACAGGCTTCCTTGCGGTGAGAAGGAGTGGGCCGTAATCCGCCATGCGGGCCCAGTGCAGGTTGGTAGATGTCACATGTCTTCGAATTATTGGTTCTAGGACATGCCGGTTACCTCACGATGTTTTCCTTCACCGTTTTGAGAACAGTGGTGATGAAATAATTTACACAAAGAGTACTGTACCTAAATAAGAATAATTATGAAATGTTGAAGTCCAAAGTTCCGTTAGTTCTCCAAAGGCTAACACGCGTGAAACACGTTAGTACGTAACTACTGGGTCGCCAGATAATAAGTTAATAACATAGCAAATTACCGTGTCGTGTGACGAAGAATAAAGCATATTACATTTGGGCAAAGGCCACTGTCAACCATAAAACCAACAGTGATAACGACCCTACATGAACGGCCTATTACTTAGAAAGTAGCAAGTAAAACACTTAAACGCCATAACAAATTTTGTTAAAAGAAAAAGCATTAATACAAACACGTAACTCAGGTCATACAGACATACGCAGAGACACGCAAACTTTAATTGCTTCTAATTAATTTATTACATGTATTAAACAATTAAGAGTGCGGTATCTTGATGTATTGTTATCGAATTCAGGACGCCATAGTTACGAATGACTCTTGCCCAATTGACTTATCTTTGTAAGCTAATTAATGGGTGCCGCTCATCACGCGATGTGCTCTAATTGGACGTCGAAAACAGACGTCATTTTGTTATTACTTTTCCATTTTATAAAAAGGATATATGTGTGATGGCTGATATGCCATGTCGATTGGCGAGATCAATATGATAATTTGGACAATCCACAATTGGTAGAGTAACTGAAATTAAAGCATGACGTCTAAATACTCGTATGTCTGTTTCAATTTGCTTATCGAACGTGAAAGCTCTAAAAATACATCAATGTGTCGATACGAGTGAGTTTATATATACTCGTATTAATAAGAGACTTCTGCTTTCTGCATTTCATTACGAAAGTCTTAGTCTTCAATATGATTTTAACGCAAATACATTTTCCTTCCATTTAGTCAAAACCAATTCTTTGAGGGTATCATGAACGTAACGGTCATTCATTTAGTAGTTTCGTACTTACAATCAATAAAAAAGACGTTTAGAATATGGACAACAAACAAATCTGTAATAACAACGTTTGTTGGTTTGTTAGGCATAAGCTTTTTCCTTGATATACCTACTTTGTTAGGCACAGAGAAGCACAAAGGAAAACAATCACAACATCGGATATGAATTATATTACATTAACTAGCTCCCCATAAAATCACCCCATAAACTTATTACGTGCGGTAATAAGATTGCCGGAACAACACTATGTTCACGTACATAACAAAACGAAATTAGAAATCGTCTGAGTTACGAACACCGGTAAATGGTGAAACGATTGCCAATTTACCAACCCTACCCTGTCTTAATTGACGCAGACTACTCCTTAAACTAACGGGGGTAGATAGCGAAAGTAATTTGTCATCGGTTAGCTAAGCATGGTGGGGGGGGGCGCACTCGCGGGCCAACCTCCGCGGAGGTAGCACGTCTCCACACTAATGACATCCCGCATAATTAGGAACCGCCACCATCTACTAATTACATAAATTGCCCACTAAACTTGGCTATAATTTTGCTTCGCGTTTAAACGGGGTAACTGCTTGAGAGTTGGTACGGACTGGTTTAAATTATTACAATGTGATATACAGATTTGTAAACATGTATGTGCAATCCAGCAATCCAGTTTTGTTCGATATCGAACTGGTTGCACGCAAATGCTCTAAATGTAGTAAATTCTAAAGTGTATTATGTGGTAGCGACAATGGATAACGCTACCTGTACCTAACACTGGAAGTACCTACACTACAGGCGAAACTTAGATTCCCGGTTCCCGACTTGCGAGAATTCACCGCAATGATTACACCCGATTGACTCTGATTCCCTAGCGGGGTTGTGGGGTAGACACTTATTAAGTAGACAGTGCTTTTCGACAAAGGAACACAAACGTTACGAAGCACATCCGACTGCTTTCAGCGCACAGCTTAAAATAATGACATTAATATTGATATTGATAAGGACTTTTATCGAGACGGACAGGTCTCCTGGAGAATAATTGCAAATATTTTCATCATTGTAGAAAGTAAAGATTTGGCCCATAGTCACACCTATTTTCAACAAAAAATGATGGTAAATCCATATACCCAGGTCAACTAATTAAACTTAAAAGTACACTAGTTCTGAAAAGAGAAGGAATTTTCTTTCAAAAAATTACTAAGTTGAAGTCAAATCACAATCACTGTTAACTCAATTATTAGAAAACCTTTTTGCACAACAGATCAACCAACAATCAGCCAGTCATCTAGCAACGTGGTCGACGGCATCAATTTGGAAGATATCAAGGAGTTCGCCAAGGCTTTCAAGCTACGCAGGCTTGGCTTAGGCCTCACTCAGACCCAGGTTGGTCAGGCCTTGTCTGTCACCGAAGGCCCCGCTTACAGTCAAAGCGCGATTTGCAGGTAAGGTCTAGCATTATGTCCATATTTGTTGTCTTGTGTACGATAGAATCCATAGGTTTTAGCCTTTACTATACATATTTTTTTGCTGGACACGACGTGGTGCACCCAGGAGACCGTAAATAGACTGTCACTACAAGCAGCAGTTAAAAGTCCCGTAACATTTCCAACGTGTAATTAATAAACTGCCAGTAACGATATCTCGCAAAATGTATGCGTGTTCCATTTTGCAATCTTCCTTGAATTTGAACACAGAACTGTAATCACCTTTATGTATAAGATCCAGCAACATACATAAATAAATAAAAACACCATCGCCTTTTCCGTAATTATTGAATTTATTATTTTTAATATCCAAGAACGTACATATTTAAAATTCAAATTAAACCGTTATGGAGTATGAAAAATGATATAGAACACACGACCACAGCTTAAAAATTAATGTAGCCACTTAATTGTTGTTGTTAATACAGTATCTAATTTGTCAAAGCAGAAGATAAAAATACGTATAAAAAAGAACGATCTGATGATATCTTACTTGTAACCGAAGGAGATAAAGTCGCACGCTTGTCAAAATAATGTGACCGTTTGCTGGCAACATCGTGGGGCTGACAAAAAAAGGTTCAAGAATCGTTTTTATAAATGTCGTCACGCAGGCCGGCGCTCGGTTATCATTCCAACTTTTTAATATCGTTAATTGAAGTGATTTGTAAAACAGCATGACTCCTTTCATTGCTTACAATTCGTTAAATTAATTACCATTCGGGTGGCTTCCGTTCCGCTCACCGTGTCGTGGCTTACACAATTTTTTACTCAGCTAGGCGCGGGCGCGTGTTTCCTAATTATTTTTTTCTATTATTACGAATTGATTCATGTCTAACCTTCCATGTCTTTTAACAGTAACGTTAAAATCTTAGGATCTCACAAAACTGTTGGCTGTTCAACATAACTCATTCATGCAAAATAATTCTTATATGCGTCTCTCTAGCTTTCAATAAAAAGTACACGAAGCACCAGACTGAATTTGACACTCCATTATTTTGTTTTTACCATCAATATTTAGAAAAAAAAAAAAAATCGCTGATGTGAACGCATTCACACGACAAACAAAACCCGAAATGTAGGATTTCTAACTTTTTAGTTGTTTTTCCTGTCCTGCAATTACATCATATAACAAATTATAAGAATTTTATTTCAAAATTGCTACAACTATGTACAATTATACAGGTTTGACGACCGATCGATGTTGGCAATCATTTTTTTTTTTTTTCTTACGTTACCGTATACTACGTAAATCGACAAATTAATCACGCTTCAGCACAGCTTTACGCTCATAATGTTTAATTGAATCAAATCACTCGAAACAACGTTGCCCGTGAACAAATCGAATTTCGATGCAAAACGGAATGCGACCGGCACAAGCCGAAGGAAATTTCAATTCCAAGCCACCCCCCGACGACCTCCTTCGTATAATAAAATCATTAATCGTTACTTCTGTTCCAGTTAATTAATTATCTTGCCGTAATTACTTTTTTCGTGTAATTAAAAAGAGTAGAATTCCCCTGTCTTTGTTCTGTCGTGATTTCATTTCCCATTAATTTTTCTTTCGTCTCCCTCCAATTTAGTGACGTGACGTCGCTACATGGTAGTTACCCCTTTCATTATACTGGACTTAATTAATTTGCATTTTAATTAAAACATATTATTGTTTTTGAGAAAAGAATTTCATTTAGTGTTCCCCGTTCCTTCTCACTGAAGCTTTTTGTTAGGGTTCACAATGAACAAAAGTCAACAAAATTCTTTTAAATCATTTTCACAAACTCAAGGCGTTTAGCAACCCAAATCTAATTTAACCAAAGAATCCTAAGAAAACGTTTCAGAAATGTAAAAACAATACTTTTTAACTTTCCATCAAAGGAGTTAAAATCGAGATTCTCGTTAAAGAAATTTTATAGAAGTGACAAAATTTTAAAAGGTTTCGAAATGTCTACCTTATTGATCTGTTTTGAAAACAATCAGGCGCATGGTCATTGCCACTTGGAACGATGTCAATAACAAAATATTGAATTAACCATTAACCCCGGTCCGAGTGCATTACAATTTCATATGAAGCACAATGCGTCAGGGCATCTCGCACCAGCATAACATTAAAGTTAAATAACCAACACAGTACGTTCACGTCCTAAACTGGATAAAACCCGAATAATTTCGTTATGAAAATTTAATTTCCTTTTCAAATGATGTTGATCAACAGAGCGTGTCGAACTATTTACCTCAATGTATAGCGGAAGATCATGTAGTGTTTGTTTAGTGACAACATAGCGTGCGACTTTGTTCCTAATCTTTCTAGATTTGTTGAGATATAGTGATGTTGCTCCCGTTCACCTCCCTGGAGTACTGTCACCGTCACTGGCTACGACATAATCTAACATAATATTTGTTACCGTCCCCAGTGCCCTGGCTTCGCAGATGCTAGCAGCTCAGCTGTCTTCACAACAACAAAACATGTATGTGTTTTGTTTTTATCCCTACACACACAATATCTCCAAATTTATCTTCATCAGTCCTGCTTCTGCATCTATCTGCATGCAACTTGCATTTACATTATAGAAACATTTCAAAATGGAACTAAGATAATGGAGATAAATTTGTAGATACTTAACATACATTAAGTACACGCTTTGGCTCACTTATATATCGGCCGAGTCCACACGCAGAATGTCTTTAAATCAAAATGTTTCAACGCTGTTTAATGTAATCTTATCTTGATCGGCGATCCGTGCATACCTTTTGAATGTATGCCGTATATAATTATTTGTAATTACCGGTTTTGACGTTCTTTCTTTTCCTTTTCACACGTGTACGGTATTTGCATTCGGGTAATTACAGCAAAGGCGCCATACATCATACGGCCGACTTACATTTTGATGTTAAGACAAACGCGCTACACTAATGTCTCGGCTACCAAACCATGTCGATTCGACACTATGAGTAATCGCTGTGAGAACTTTATCACTTTTATTATTTGTAACATCTCGATGAGTAATATCTAACTTTCCATCTAATATAGCATGATGTATTATATTCATTACTCTTATTTTTATTAATATTCATTTTGCGCAATTCAAAGCCAGGGCATTGGCATACGTTACCTTTCGTTTCTAACTGAATTCGTTATTTTATTGTTACCTTGTTCGGTATTAATCAAACTGATTACCTCGGCAGACTAAATTGCCTATTGTTTTTTTTTTTTCTCTCTAAAATCGTTAACGCAATGTCAATGTCCTGTGTTTATGCCTCTGTTAATTTGGATCGGGTAAAGAGTTACATCGCGTTCTAAAGGTGCTTCGCGTTAGATTTTCATTTGACCGGTGCTCGCATAGCAAAGTCTAACATTACATTTATGTTCGATACAGATTTGAGAAATTGGATATAACACCAAAAAGTGCGCAGAAAATCAAACCGGTGCTCGAACGTTGGATGAAGGAAGCTGAAGAGAGGTAAATATTTGTTTGAGTGAGTTATGTTCGTGGTTTTGTGCTACACCGTGTTCGTGAAACATTTGGCCTATAATGCTTAGCAACGTTGTGAAAGACATTTCTCAAATCTGGACTAACTAATGCTTTTACGGGCTAGGCTTTGTGTTCAGTTGGATCCGCTGTACGACTAACATCTTACACTCACCGTTACCCGAAGTTAGGAATAATTAATTTCTTCTCGTCTACTCCTGAAATCAGTTGTTCCTAATTTAGGCGCTCATCGAAGAAGGGTTTAACACACACTGGCTATATCATGCATGTTTTAGTTTTTATGGTGCGGTTATTTAGTTTAAGCGTGTTTTGTTATTTTCTGCATTTCGTTTTCTTTTTGACGTTTCCTTATTTGTCATTAGGAAATCATCATCGTTATTATGGTTTTCGTTTTAGGCGTATCTCACGTGTGATCACAACTCCAAACACATTGTTCTTAATTTCGTTTCGACTTTCTAAAGAACATTTCTAAATCATCAACATTAGTTTAACTCACCTAGATGTTCTTACCAAATCGGTATTGTTGATTATGGTAACCGGTGCATCACTTTTTTACAACGAAAAACCTGTTAAGGCTGCGATTCCACCAAAAATGAGCGAGGATGCGCAGCGAGGGATGTGCCTAAAACTAACCAATAACAACACTAGCTTAGCTCAAGCTATGAAAATGAAGCGATGTTATTCGTTAGTTTCACACATCCCTCGCTACACATCCTCGCTTATTTCTGGTGGAAACACAGCCTCAAAAGTGTCCTGATGGACATTTGAAGAAAATTAGACCTATGGTCTTGCGACGGAAAGTAATAGTAAAAATCTGCGAAATTAACAAATTAAAGACCCGAATGTTACAACTTTATTTGGTTTATCTAAACTTAGAATTGAAGCAAAACTCCGAACTGAAATTATACCGACCCAGGCCGTTTGAAACACCTGAAGTATCAAACTAATCTAACAGCTCCTAGGCATCGAACGTTTGAAAATGATCTAAAAATACAAATAGGCAGTTAACTCAACAACTTATTTTCTAACAAACGTTTTCGATTAAATTACAGGCTCTATAAAGCTTGTTAGCAAAGGAGATCGAGATCATGAGATCCATGAAGGAGACGTATATAACGTATATAATGATAACAGTGAAAATGATACTTCACATAAAGTAAATATCTCTAAACAAAACAAACATCATAATAAAAATCAAGACGGCACTTGACGAATCAACGAACCCCTCCTTTCCATAACATTTAAAAATAAGCCAGGTGTCACTTAAATCTTTAACAAAGACATAATGTCGTAAGTTGTCCCCACAGTATCCATCGATCGACATTTTGCATCATTAAAATGCATTATCTGGATGCAACTCTTCGGTTTAACATTGCAAATGGGTGCATTGAATTTGCAATCGGTCCCTCTTGGTGGTAATTTTTAACGACCGCCTCTGTTAGCGATAGTGCTTGAATTAATTCCGTTGTAACTTCGGGAATCTCGTTAATTTATTATTAAGAACTAGGTACATCTATTAGGGTGTTCCTACCTACTCAGTGGATATAAATGGAGCCGGTACAAACTAAAGTCGGAAGCAAACTACTGAGCTGTCGAATGGAAGAGATAGACAGCCTTCGTCTATTTTTGTAAAGAGGGCAGGAGTTAAAAAGGTAATGGAACATTTAAAGAAAGGAACAGTTAATGAAAGCCTAATGGAAAGTGTATGTTACTTTAATATTAAGACAAAATAATTTACTAGCTTCTAGTATCCAGACTAGAAAATAAGCTTTGGATATAGGGTAGAATACTAATAATAATTTAAATAAAGATTAACGATAAAACTAGTATAGGCTGGCCGCTTAACTGAGACGTTGCCTGAGGTAGCAGCGCGGTGCGGGAGGGGTGTGGTGACGTAATACGAGAGCTCAGTGATTCGTCAACTTGTGATAACTATCACCCCTCCCGCACCGCGCAGTTACCTCAGAGCTCAGACAACGTCTCAGTTAAGCGGTCGGCCATATACAACATATACCAAAGGCATCAAACTTAACTATTTCTAATACACCAGAAACCTGGGAAATAAAAGATAAAATAAGAAAATTCATTTATGTAAGCTAATTCAAATGAGATGGTCTTTATGAAATCAGAGCAAGGCTTGTTATTACCATCAGCCATTTAATATTAAAGTTAATGTGAACATGAATAAGTTGACTTCATTGAGTCTTGTTTCCATATGTATATAATCAGGTACGGGGTTTCTTTTATCGGAACATAGAGAAGCTTCATCGGAAAGCTACCAACTTTATTTCTTAACCACTAGCAACAAGAAAAACAATATTCTATTCTAGGCTTGTTTTGTTTAGGTTCTTCCATAGGATTTACTCGTACATTCGTGACCTTGCCTGTACGCATGTGAATGCAAGTATTCTTCAATTCTTTCTTAGAAGTCTTTTTGTCTTCGTTGACGTCAAAATTTTGCACTCATGATTGGAGTCTATAACGCTTAAGGCTCAAACAGACTCAGTTGAATCTGGCGCGGGATTTGACTAAGCCTGTTTGACTCTTTACTCTTACTGTATAGTGTTTATCCGGGCCGCTTTTACCAGGAAAAATACGTTCGTCGAATTTATCGCACTAAAAATTCGATTGGCGTGGTTTTCGGAAGTTACGTGTGAAAACTAGCTTCAAGGGCTTTGACGTCTTAAGATTACGTTGTTAAAATGCATCTGCCGTCTAATTTCCTTCGACATATTTTGCGTTTTAGTAACGTCATCTCAGGAAATCACAAAAATATAATTATGCTTGCTTTATCACCTTTCCCAAGCACTTAGCGTATAAACAGGGACACTACACAAAGGACCGGTCGAATTATAAGTTCTTACAGCAGTTCACTCAAAACTCCATCTTAAATAAACGTCATTAACGTTTAAAATTCCAATCATTACAGGTACGCTTCGGGCCAGAACCATCTGACAGATTTTATAGGGATGGAGCCAAGCAAGAAGCGAAAACGACGCACTTCATTCACACCACAAGCTCTGGAACTACTCAATGCGCATTTTGAAAGGAACACCCATCCTTCTGGTAGGTTTGATGATATTTAATAATAACTTAAAGTCCTAGCCTTACGTTTGTGTGACTAAATTGGGTCTTAATTATTGGAGAAGTTGGAGGCCCTTGTGGCTATGATTAGGCAGCTTTAGTGAAGCTTTGAGACGAAAGAGCATGGACAGGGATTTGCTCGATTTTGGACGATCAAACAAAATCGACTAGGTAAATATGTGAGCATGAGACGCTCGACGGCCGTAATGTCTAAATACAACGCGTTGCATAATAGGCCCGTATTAACTGGAGGAGACTGCTGCTGATTTCACAAAAAATATTTTATACCGAAGAACATTTTTTTTTTTTTGAACGAACTTCCTTATCAGACGTTATACCTACTCTGCACATTTTTGGCGAATGAGAACTAGACTAAAAAAGTGTAACATTTTGACCGTCACGACATTTTTATTACAAAGCAAAAGCGAAGGGAACTTCGTTCAAGGTGTGTGACGGTGTTCGACGACTGCTGCCTCTTGACTACTTTTTAGGGTTCCGTACCCAAAGGGAAAAACGGAACCCTATTACTCGTCCGTCCGTCCGTCTGTCCGTCCGTCTGTCCGTCTGTTCGTCCGTCCGTCCGTCCGTCCGTCTGTCCGTCCGTCTGTCCATCTGTCACCAGGCTGTATCTCATGAACTGTGATAGTTAGACATTTGAAATTTTCACAGATGATGTATTTCTGTTGCCGCTATAACAACAAATACTAAAAAACAGAATAAAATAAATACTTAAGGGGGCTCCCATACAACAGACATGTATTTTTGCCGTTTTTATAGATAATGGTACGGAACCCTTCGTGCGCGAATCCGACTCGCGCTTGGCTGGTTTTTATATTATATAGGTACAGACGTGACACATGTGCTGCTATATTGAAACTTAACGTAAAAGTATAATTTTCGAGGACCTAAATATTACAATCGTATCGTTTACGATAACAAACGCATTTTCGAAAAAAAAAAAAAACTAACGCTAAGTCGGCGATTGGTGCTCGATTAAGAGTACCTAGTGGTGGGCCTGGTAACGGCCCCGACTTACGAGTTGTAGGTCGTGGGTTCGTACCCAGGCGCACGCCTTACCTTGTGTCAATACCTAATTTCGTTACCGCTGCTCTCAAAATGGTGAGGGAAAAATCATGAGGAAACAGGCATGTCCCAGAACCAAAAATTCGAAGACATGTGACGTCTTCCAACCCGCACTGGGACCGCGTGGTAGATTACAGCTCACTCCCTCTCACCGAGAGGAAACGTGTGTCCCAGCAGTGGGAACATTATGGCTTCCCAGCAGTGGGAATATTATGGCTGATTATTTTTATGAAATGTAGGACTCGATTTGCTTTAGGAAATTCCTTCCCCGCCTTCGCTGGGTGGATGGAGATATACATATCGCTCATACAATAGAACAATGACGTAATTACGTTTTAGCTATTTTTCAGGAGAACTTTTTAAAAGTTTGAAATTGAAAGTATGATATATCATATTTTCAATTTCAAACTTTTAATCCAATGAGTATGCTAAAATATTTAATATTTTTATGTAGGTATGTTACTTTACTATCAATAATAATTTGTAATAATTTCATGAGAAAACTCAAGAACTGTTAAAAAAACATTTTCGTAATTACGTCGTTGTTCTATTGGATGAGCGATATATTATTTAAGCGAAACTACCTCACGAATCTACTCATACATAGTTTTATAAAATAAAGTATTTTCCGCAAAAATAATGACGTGTTCTCATTAGCCACGTGTCATCTTGTAACAAAGGAAAAACTACACCTACGAGTATATAATTATAATTATCTAATGTGTCACTCAGAACTAAATACCTACCTTGAAACATAAAAAAATACCTGATGCTATTGTTCTAATTTTTTTCAGGCACTGAAATCACTGGATTGGCACACCAGCTCGGCTACGAACGCGAGGTCATCAGAATATGGTTCTGTAACAAACGACAGGCACTCAAGAACACTGTCAGAATGATGTCTAAAGGAATGGTCTAAATACATGAAAAACACAACATCCCGTACACAACTGCGAATATTGGACACATTTCCAAGTCCATAAGTCCATTAAAAAGGTCCATCATATTAGTTTGTAATCCATCAATGGACGCTGAATTTTATCCAATCTTTTCCATTTGTGTACAGGGTCTCGTACGAAAAAAGACGACAAAAAGTTAGAGTTTAGTGGTGGGGTGCGACGGTGTGACAATTTTATCGATTTCGATGGTTTCGCTTTAAGATCTGCACGTAGATTCGTGATCTCGTCTCGATATTCAAATTAATTATAATTTGCATCGATAGTGTCTTATTTATGAAGGCGAGTGTTTCTTTTTGTTTTTTATTGATGAAAAGTCTGGCCTTAACCGCAAATCTTTATGCGATTCCAGCCAACATGAAACATGGAAAGTAGATTAATAGTATTAAGTGTAACGTAAATGTATTATAAAACAAATTTCGACTGAAATATTCGTCTCGATGTAGTTTACAATGATATGAATGGAATGTCGTAGCGATTAATGTAGGTGTTTACTAGTACAAAGTAATAAATTGAATCGTCAAAATAACTTTACCATTTCAATGTTTCCATTTCCATTATTTGTATATTTAAAATAAACTGACTATAAAACAAAAATAACAAACAATATTAATGAAATAGGAACTTTTACTCTTTTCATAATAGCATCGGTCTAGCGAAACTCACAAAGATGGCAACTTTAAATGTTTCATACATGAAAAAATAGTGTAGCTTCCAGATTTTCTTTTGTAAAAAGATTGCATTTTGTAAATAAGTACAATATGTTTAATTTTCGTCAATAACAATGTAATGTAGCTGATACATTAATTTATTAAAATACTCTGAGTTGTTTCGTTCTTTTTAGCGAATGTTGCACTTTTTAGATTTAAGATTAATATCGATATTATGAAAGTAGTTAAAATGTGTCGTCGATCTTAGTATAACCTACTAAGATTTTTTTATTAATCTATAGTAGGTTTTTGTTGATAGATAGGTATAAAGCGATATGTATAGATTTTAATTAAATATAATTATCTAATATTGCCGTAAATTGTAAATATTGTTTTCGTAATTTGATTTTAATGAAATGTATTATTAGTTTTATGTATTAAGTATAATTTCATAGCTTTTAAAAAAAGTTTTATTGTAATTAGGCAGTATTCAAGTTGGATTTTGTGGCGATATTAACGATATTATTTCAATTTTCATCCAGCAGTTTGTTTATAATTGAAATAATTAATATTCACATTTTCATAGAAATACAAGTAACAGGGGGTCTTGAAATTAAAGTTAGATGATTTTAATGCGCATATTTCTCGCACGGTGACTGTTAAACTAATAAAATTGCCTCGCATTTGGAAATGTAGATTTTGAAGAGTATACTTATGATATGTAGATTTTCCAAAAATACTAAAATTTGACGTTATATATAATTATGTTTTAAGAAATAAACTTGTGCGAGAAATATGCCTAAATAAAATTTATATGATATAACTCTCGATGAAACTCACATTTTAGAATACTCGATGTTACTATTCGGTGCACGCACAGTGATATTAAAAAATATTTGAGATCATCGACAAACAAAATTTTATAGTTTTGCAATTGTGTCATTGCATTATATCACCACGTCTATGGAGACAGGTGCCTTATCGATATTTCGGAATACAAAACTAAAAACCGTGATATTTGCTGATTTATTTTAAATTTTGATGGTTGACTAGGTATATATTTAAATCCTTTTGAAAGGTATACTTTGTATAACATTATTATACTTCCAAAATCATACCTCTCGCAAAATATCACATACCTATGTAAATAATTTAGTTAGATAGTTTTCAAATAAAGACCTGCTGTTAACTGTATTACCAATAGTAATAAGGCTGTAATTGTAATATTGTATGTTAATGACCAATGAAAACCAACTTGTGATCATTAATATTTGTACTGTTACCTACTACTTAACAAGAGTCGTTAAAAAAATAATATTATAAAAATTGAACATATTTTTCGGCTGTTGAAAAATTGTAAATACAATATTAAGGATAATAAAACTATTTGGATTAATATTTAGGAACAAAGGGAAAAAATATTATCAAAATTTATATTTTCAAAAATATTACAAATGCAAAAAAGCGTATTTAAAAAAGGGATGTTTGGCCATAAACTAAAAAATCATATTCACGGAAAGGGTTTTTTATCGACTTAAACACACCACAACACTACACAAGCCACGAGCAGTATGGTAAACAGTGACTTAAAAAATAAAATTGTGCGATGCGATGTTGCACGTAATCTCTGTACTTATAATAAAAGGAATCAGATTTCTCATTTATAAATCTAAATAGATTACCCTTGTTATTGCAAGTCATTCCTTTAAATAAACCTTCTTTACACTTTTCACACAGACAAACGCCAGTACATGTCGTTTCACGTTTTTAAATGTGTAGTATTAAATCTCCGTACAATTTATAGCGTATGAAAAATCTGATTCCCATCAAACATTAGCGTAATAGAAAGAGCATAGAATGCTAAGTACAAATGATATAATTTAACGATAAAACTGCTAGTCCCGTTAAAGGTATAATTAAAGTTAAAAAAAATATTACCATGCAAAATCGCGTTGCACCCTGGTTTTCATGATCCACATGTATCTATAATAATAATAGTAATACAATTATAAAATCTACACATAACTTCAGCTGTAACACATATTCAAACCAAACTGTATCAGTATGACATAGTGTATTCATTTTTTCTTCCTATAATGGTACCGAGCGAATGATTATGGCTGCTGGTTTATGAAGTGAAGCAGAATAAAGGCAGATAACTGTTTGATTGCTTGTTTTATTCATTATATCGTATCTTAGTTTACCTATAGTTGCTAACGAGTCTGACAACCAGTCTTACTAAGCTGCCCTCAATAGCATAGTTACAGTAAGTCGGATTTTTGTCAAAAATGAGTTGGATATACACCCGTGATCACAATAAAGAGATCTACATGTTTGTCTTACCCATCCGTTTGAATTGCTTTATAAACCAAATTTAACAATTAAAAATTTGCAGTAAGTCGAGCATTTTTTTATACCACAAAGCATTCTTGAAACCGTCTAGAGCGTACTTACTGCAACTATGGTATTGACGCCAGCAAGGGGTTATCGTATTACCTAGTGATTGGGTTGTGGAGGCAGTGGAGGTCAGATAAGCAGTCACTTCGTGTAAAATACTGATACTTAGCTGCATCAGCACCCAAATAGCGTAACACAATATCAATTTCAATCTGAAACATTTTGAAGGATATTGCTAATCCATTGATTCATATGTTCGGAAAATTTGTCTGCTCAACAACGTAAATAACGCAATGAATGTTGTTGAACTGTCAAAATGAAAGACATTGCTACTGATAGTGTGTTACTCAATTATTCCACAGTCTTACCAAGGGGTAGCTATCGTATTACCGAGTAAGTGGGTTGTGGAGGTCAGATAGGCTCGGTCAGTCGTCCCATGTAAAATATTGGTATTCAGCTGCATCCGGTTAGACTAGAAGCCGACCCCAAGACGGTTGGGAAAAGATTAGGCAGATGATGAGTAGGTACCTATAGTTGTCGCGATTTAGCATGGCACCAGCGGTTATTGGCCCTTTCCCTAATACATATCTCCACCACGAACTCTCCATACAACCCAAAAAAAGGCTATGTATGGTTTTTCGTTAGTGGAACATGTTGAAGATCACCATAGAGATTGATTGAGAATGTTCACGGAGTTTATTTCAGTTATTGAAAAACAAAATCCTAGACAATGTAGGTGAGTCAAAGACTCAGCTATTGGCGCTGATTCTGTTATTCACAAACTAAACTAAATTTAAGTTCAGTGCATTTTTTCTTTCTGTATCATTAACCCTTTACCGCATAGGAAACCATATATGGTTTGACATGTTTACAGTTTATTTTACTCTAAAAAAATAAAAAATTAGCGTATAAATCCTAATGGGGTTTGTTTTTCATATCATTAGCAATAATAAAACACAACTATTTTGTCTGTCATCACATACCACTTGGAAATAAAATAAATAAAAATAAATAAATAAAAAAATACACTAAAATTAATTCTGAAGCTTTAATAAAGACATTAAAAAAAAAATTGTCACTTATTTAATCAGTAAAGGGTTAAGAAAAGGACAGAAGATAAATATTTGTTTAGTCCTGTCAAATTAAGATACTCCAGTGACAAGTTTAGACGTGATTAAAAAATTGGCTACTAAAATACGTCAATTTACGTCAGGCGCTGACTAATTTGACGGGACTAAACTAATATTAATCTTCTGTCCTTTTCTTAATGAAATAGAAAGAAAAAGATGCACTGAACTTAAATTTAGTTTAGTTTGTGAACAAGGGAATCGACGCCACTGTCATGCTAAAACGCGATAGCTATCCCACCTACTCACTTGGTGTGCACTTCGAAACCAAAATTGTGGTGGCCTGAATATCTGTCGAAGCCTGAAATGGTAGAATTTCGGCAGCTGAACTGGCGACTGTTTGGGAAAACCCCTATTAGATGAAAAAAAGTTGAATGTAAAATTCCAAGTTCATTTATTGAAGCAGGCATCGTAGTTATACCTGGTTCATACGGTTCGATTTTAGTTGGACAACTTTTGTTGTGCAACAAAAAATACTTGGATATGAAATTCAATTTGATTGAAAGTCTGTTCAGAAGATTCAAATCGCAGTCGAGTTAGCAGTTGATCAACTAGAATCGAACCGTGTGAACTCGGTATTAGACTATAGTTGTTTTTTTTTTTTAATCACAGAGACTAAATTGACAGGTGTAATATCAAACTTCTATAAGTTCTAGTTCTATACTAATTATACGCAAACACAAAAAATTTAAATGTCAGACTAGTCTCTGGGACTAAAAAACGATCTTTAGAGTGTCTCTAAGGACTAAACACACCCAATATATATATGCTTTATTTTATGAAACTCACGAGGTTTTATAAACGATGCGCGTAAGTGCTACAAACGCCACTAGTGCTGATATTTTAAGTTTAGCAAGGCAGCAATCGGGCTGAGTATGGCGCTTATACCCAATAAGCGCCGTGTACAGACGCCAGCACATCAAGGTACTACAATCTGTCAAATTTCTTTAACAGATTATCAACTTTATCGCTAAAATATTAGGTTCAAAGTTGATTGGAAAAATTTGACAGTTCCGGATAGTTTGATGTGCTGGCGTCTGTACATAAACTTATACCTTCTTCCCACAGCTTCTTCCCATGGGGGTAGGCAGAAACTACAGAACGCTACCTGCTACGATCCTTACATACTCCTTTTGCATCGTTCACATTCATAATATGTGGTCTCCCTTTCAATAATTTAGTTACGTATCGCTTTATTATCATTGAATCACGGACTAGAAAAAAAAGACATTGAATTAAATAATTGGTATTGTGAATGTGAGCGAAAAACCAAGCAAGAAAACTGAAAAAAAAAACTTTTCCAATCAACGTCAGTGGGTATGTCAGTGTCACGATGCGTTTAAAAAGCCCGCCATTAGTGTTGCCGCCATTACAACGGCGCTAACTTCGTAACTACTATTACTACGCTAATATTTTATGAAATAATATTGAAATAAAATTATGTATTGCATTGAATAAAGATTTTTATAATAGTGACTATATTGGCTATACTATAAATAATTATCTTTAAAAACAATAATAATTAACCAAGTCAATTCTAGTAAAATAACTAAACGCAAAACATTTTTCAGTAGTGATGTTACTTGATCGAAAAAGTATTATTTGACAAACTTCTCGCATAAATTATCACAATACATACATTCATCTTGTAATCAAAGTCATGCAAAAGTGGTGTTTTAACTTAGTTGGTTTTGTAAGTAAAATCTTGATTAACTTACTTTTCTAAAACGACAAAGCGAATATCATTAGATATTCGTTACAAAATAGTTTAAAACAACAACAACATTTATCTTAACAGTTTGGAGTACATTAAGCCGATATAACTCTGTCTCGAAAAAATTTAAACAGTTTTCGTATAAGTATGTATATTTCAAATAAAATTCTGGATTATTCTAAATGTCAGTGCTTCATTTATTCGTTTTGGCCATCACTATTATTTCTGATACCAATATGGCGGAATTTCTTATCAGCGACACAGTGAATTTGTAAAATATCTGACGAAAATAGTAGATTTATAAATAGAAATTAAAACAAGGACAAACTATATTAAGAATAAGGGACCTATTTAGCACGAAGTTGTGTCTTCAGTAGTATACACTGTTTACAAAAATAACCGCGCACCGACATACATGATCGAACATCTGACAATAATAATAAACATGAGATTAATGTTTGCAAAGCTTTCGGGACGAAAAATTGCGTAGAATATTACGTCACGGCAGCCTCATGTGTTGGGAATACCGTTTGTGCATTGTGAAGATACATGTCGTCGCGAAGGTCCACAATGATTCATGAGGTTAATTGAAGTTTTGCTTCGATAATACGTAATTGGCTGGTCGTAAGTGTTGTTACGCGATAAGTGTAGTTTTCGCCTTCGTCGGGCGTTGACTCGTCTCGCTGGAATCCGGTAGAAAAGCGGCCCGCGGGTGACTAATCGATGAGATGATCGAGAGTGTATCACGACGAGCTTTTAGCAGTTCTAGTGGGACGTATAACGTGCGTGCTTCGGAACTGGCACGCGAACGAAAGCTCAACATCTTCAATGTCACTGTGCAGTTCCTGGATGAGACCCAGCACTCCTTTCAAATCGAGGTAAGTACTTGTTTATCTTTTTATTTGAATTCATGAGTGCTTGTTTTCCTAAATTTAATGGCAAAATTCCTGGGCTCCGTGTCTTTGACGTGGGTATCTGATGGTTTCAGAATTCCAATAGTTATATGGTCTATCAACAACAGCTCAAACATATCTGTAAAAAATAGCATAACAAAATACACTCACAATGTTTCCACTTATTTACTATTATTTTGGATGCCTTTATCTGATATTCTAACAATCCAATAGTTCTATGATCAAAAAACAACACAATCTAACAACTGCTTGAAATTAGAATATCATTAAAGATATAAAATATTCCCAATTGCTATTCAACTATTCATTTTATTAACTTAAGTAAATATTAATTTGAAATTTTTGTATTTTATCACAGGAAATGTATATCAGTAAGTTAAGAAAGTGATAAACACTGCAAGCATTCATATGATAAACTTTTAAATGATTATTATTGCAATTTAATTTAACTATTGGTGAATGAAAATCAAATATACAAGGTGACACATTGAAACCATGAACCCAGCACACGATTCTAGACCCCTAGTGTATAATTTTTCATTGGTTATCCAAAAAAAAATCTGCTGTTTTATAGAAAAGTGCAATACCTACATGGTCAAAATGTATGGCAGAGCTATTTTTTTTCTAACCCATTGAATGCTGACTACATAATATTACGTAAGTGGTGTTAATAGAAGAGGCCAACTACATGTTAGTATGTTGATGTTCTCTATTGAGTATAGGGCGATCTATGCTATTCGGCCTCATGGAATAGTCATTTTTATACTTTTTGGCATCTTCCATAGTTGGCCATATGTATGGTGGCCACTGATTATGATTTGATGGTTCACCTCTACATTCAATGGGTTAAATAACTGGCGATAAACTTAAATTCAAGGAGGTTTAGAATCCATGGTAACAGGTTGTGTGTCTATGTCTCTTCTGCCCTTTATTATTCATTTGTTTTTATTTAGGATGTGGCTAACTAATCAAGTAGTATTTAAGCCCAAGGATTTCAATTATTAGTTACAGATAGTGCCATCCATGAAGACGCAACCCACTCTTCTTTTTAATGCTTACAGTACAAGTGTGCAACATTCTGCTAGTATTTTAATTTTGTAGATATGCAGTAATTACTTATGTGTACGTAATTAGTGAGTATAGTCAAAACTAAAACCTGTGCAAAATTAACTAGCGATAACCACTAACAATTATGAAAAGAGTGGGGCGCGTCTTTGTGGATGGCACTATCTGTATTTCCATTGCGGTATGTCAACCATATTACTGTCAAAATTATGATAAATATTACATTCTATCAGTATTTGAGACCTCCTATATTGCCTTGAAAATAATCTCTTCCTTATAATATAAATATTGCATTAATACTAAAATAATACTTACTACAACAAAGTGAGTGTGTATGCTGAAATGGCGTAGATTTCTTTTTATATTGAACAAATTATATTCAATAGACTGTTAAGTAGTAGTATGTGTATCTGACACGAAAGTCCTTTCATGAAATCTGTATTCTTTTCAGAAAAAAGCAAAAGGAATTGTGCTACTAGAACAAGTGTATCAACATTTAGAATTAGTTGAAAAGGACTATTTCGGGCTACAGTTTACTGAGAATGGAGCACCACCCAGCGCAACAAACACAGAAATAACGGTATGTTTTATTGTTGCTTTATACTATACTAAAAATAATATCTGGTTGAATAATTAAGACTAAGTTTAATAAGCAATCTGTCCCAGGAACGGTTTTATTAAACAGCAGGAGAAAAAAAAAAGTTTATATAATAATGTATGTATTTGGAATTACAAAGGCACATCAATGAATGTATTTATTTAAAATTATTGTGTTTTTGGTCCCATACAACTAATTTTTAGTTACCACAACAAAATTAATTAATAATATATTTTGCGGTTAGTTAGAGTTAATTAGTGGTTCATAATAGAAAATGTTCTGTTTTATAATAGAAAACCTTATGCTTCATTTAAAACAAGTACAATATTCATATTGTCTCAGAAATATTTTTATTACAAAGATTATTCAAGAAATGAAAATACTCATGTTTATTTATATGACAGGCTGCACAGTAAAATTGTATTCACAAATTAATTATTATTTTGTACTATACAGGTAAACCATGAGTCTTCTTTCGACACAGTATTATTATTTATAACATAAAAATTATTAACTGTCAAATTGTCATAATATTAATTATTTTCCTGTTTAGTGCCAGGTACTTCTCCAAGTTTAAGTTCATGTACTTGAATTAGATGTACAGACGCCAGCACATCAAGCTACTACAATCTGTCTTTCTTTAATAGATTTTAAACTTTATCGCTAAAGCATTAGGTTCAAGGTTGACTAGGATAATTTGATAATTTCGGGTAGCTTGGTGTGCTGGCGTCTGTACCTAGTAATACATACATAAACTCACGCATTCTTCCCATGAGGGTAAGCAGAAACTACAGAACGCCGCCTACTACGATCCTTACTTACATACTCCTTTTGCTGCGTTTACGTTCATATATCTGCGGGGTAATTGCGTAACACACTATCAGTAGCAATAGGTTTAATTTTGACAGTTATAGTCATATTCTTTTTATTTTATTTTTTATTATTGTTTTTGTTAATCTTTTTGCATAAGATTCTGTAATATCTCCTACTGGGAGAGGGCACTGGCTCTTGTAACACAGGTCTATCACCTAGCACAGGAGTCAGGGACTTCACATTATTTTGTAACCACTTTCTTGTGTAATAAAGATTATTATTATTATTATAGTTTAACAACATCCATTGCGTTATTTCCATTGTTGAGCAGACACATTTTTCAAACATATGAAGCAATGGATTAGCAAAATGCTTCAAAATGATTCAAATTGAAAGTAATAGTGTGTTACGCAATTAGGGTGCTGGTCATACATGCACGTAGGTTGCGAATACTACGCACCTGACCTGTTTTAAAAAATGTAATTCAAATAACGTTTTTCCTTCCTCAATAAGTTTTAACAGAAATTCAGTTTTATTGTAAAACTAGCTGCTCCCTGCGGTTTTGCCTGCATAAGTCTCGACCCCGTGGGGATATCGGAATGAAAAGTATCCTATGTCCTAATCCAGGTCATGTGCCAAATTTCATCCAAATTGGTTCAACCATTTTAGCGCGAAAGCAAGAAACATACAAAAAATGTAATATTTTCTAAACAGGGTTATTTGTAAATACCAAAAACCTCTTAAGAAGTCATTGTACTCATCATTATGAACAACTTTTACTATGGGACCAAACCTGAAATCGCGAAAAAAAAATCAGCTGTTCCCTACATTTTGACGACTCGTACGAACATAAATGTAGGGAACAGCTGATTTTTTTTTCGCGATTTCATGTATGGTCCCATAGTAAAAGTTGTTCATAATGATGCATTTTCATGCATCATTATGAACAACTGCCGGATGAAAGCATGACTCATTGTCACGTTCCGCCGGAGCCGAGCGTGCAAGCGAGAGCGTGGAACAAGCGATAGAGAGGCACGATCGGCCTAAGCGTTCGGCTTGTGACGCATCTATCTCTCTTCCACTATGACGTTATCACGTAAATTTGTCGTCCGTAAACCGACTTTACAGACAACCATTTTTTTTTTGTAGCTCAGCTCATTCATCTCTCCTTTAAATTAACTGTCCCAGCTAAAAATTTGCACTAATTACAACTGCTTAATTCAATTAGATCTAAAAGCATTACACTAACGTGCGAGTCTGTTGGAAAGAATGACTCACAATAAATATCAGTGCAATTCACACTAAATCCTTGGAAGTTCCTACTCAAAGATTATGGATTTTTTAAATTGTGTTGTCATGCTCTGAGTTATATGTATGACGTAAAATTATCGTCCATAAACCGACTTTACAGACAACCAATTTTTTAAAATAAATAATGTCCTATACCAGTTTTCTATTATTATGGCCACCTAAGCCACATTACGTAAGGAAATGCAATAAATTGTTGATTGTACTCTTACATCAATTAACAATAGCTATTATTCATACTTACACACGAGATTTCGTTTTGATAAATAAACCATTGTTCTTGATAACTACACCGTATTATGAATTTCTTGGGCTTAAATCGTGCATTGTTCCTGATTGAACTAGACGAAACAATAAATCGGACTAGAAACTGTGTCTAGTAAACAAACATAGGACTTATCTAATATTTACCTACTGTCCTTTTCATAATGAAATAGAAAGAAAAAGATGCACTGAACTTAAATTTAGTTTAGTTTGTGAACAAAGGAATCGGCGCCAATTACTGATAGCGGATGGACCAAATACTACCAAAATAGACTGATAACTGGGTCATTGCATCTGAGTAGATACTGCAAATTGCGATGAGGCGAACGTAACGTCTTGAAAATTAGCCAACTAACTCTGCCCATCGCAGTCCATTGCTGGGCATGGTCTCTTCCAGGCCAAAAAGCCCAAATTAGTGCCCATATTAAATTTTCTTGTAAAACGTTGATTCCTTGTTACGGCTTGATTAAAGCTTTGATTCTACTAGCTGGCGAAATATTTAAAAACCTCGCTGTTTTTCATAACTTACTGACATCCCCGGGAAACATTTGGACTGCTGAAAAGTTTCCCACCAAAATATTACTGCGACTGCCGCCCCGTTGCGACAACTTCAGTGTCAGCGGTGCTCTGCCCTGCACCTATAGAAAAATAGTGAAAGCAAAGTGTAACCTTTGGTCTGTCGTAGATATACGTTCCGACAGTTTACGGATACAAAATTTGGCGCGTAGCTCTATAAAGAGCGCTATCTATGTATTAGTCGTCATTTCCTAGCTATATATCCCGTATGTTGCATCTGCCACATTTTGTCTCTGCATCACCTTAAGGTTGAGTGGTAGAAAATGCCTCAGGCATCAAGCCCGCTTTTTTTCAAGCTAGTTTTTTTTTTTAGTTGTGTTAAGGTTTAATAGCCGGCAGGTGATGCGATGCGACGGGGTGAGTCGGGGAGCAAGAAATTTCACGTGAACGAAGTCGCGAGCAGAAGCTAGTATGCTATAACAAGATAAAAAAAATGCTGTGCCAGATTTTTTGACGTGATAACTGATAACGTCTTATAAATCGATGAACGCCGGCTGCACGCACGAAAAAGCATGACTCATTGTCACGTTCCGCCTGAGCCGAGCGTGCAAGCGAGAGCGCGGAACAAGCGATAGAGAGGCACGACCGGCGTAAGCGTTCGGCCTGTGACGAATCTATCTCTCTTCCACTATGACGTTATCACGTAAAATTGTCGTCCGTAAACCGACTTTACAGACAACCATTTTTTTTTTGTAGCTCAGCTCTTTCATCACTCCTTTAAATTAACTGTCCCAGTTAAAAATTAGCACTAATTACAACTGCTTAATTCAATTAGATCTAAAAGCATTACACTAACGTGCAAGTCTGTTGGAAAGAATGACTCACAATAATATCAGTGCAATTCACACTAAATCCTTGGAAGTTCCTACTCAAAGATTATGGACTTTTTAAATTGTGTTGTCATGCTCTGAGTCATATGTCTGGTGTTCCTAGTATTTTATGATGTCTTTAACAGCCGTACTTAAGGTCCAGATTTTTAGAGCACAGCGTTTCATACGAATATGTACCTTATTCTTGAAAGCATAGTGTTAATATTCAGCAACTGTCGCACACGAATGTAAAAGTTAACCTTTTATAAATAATGGTCATATTTGTATGTAAGTCATACTGTACTTATTACTTTAACATTGTATTGCCCTATATGGTGTTATGCACTCTGCAAAGGATATCCTTATTTACATACGCAGATGCGTATTTCGTCACCAATAGGTTTTAGAGTTCCGTACCAAAATGGTAAAAAGGAACCCCTATGGATCGACACTGTCTCTCTGTCCGTCTGTCACAGCTAGATATCTCAAGAACTACTAATGCTATCAACTTGAAACTTGGAGTAGTTTTAGACCCAACTATTTTGCAAATAAGAAAGATTTTTTCTTTTGCCACAGGGACTGAAAGTGGGTCTTTAAAATTCGAAGTGGGGCTACTAGGGCATGTGTATCATATGAAAGAGCGCTGTTTGCTCATTCTGGAACATTTTTTTCTTTTTTTTTAGGCCGCATAATTATCGACTTTTTATGAAAAGTAAAAAAAAATACCGTTCCTCCTTATCTCCAAAGTATGCACAGAGAAAAATCTGAAATTATTCTATGCGATAGAAGTTTATGCAAACATTACAGGAAAATAAAACGATGTCTCTACATAGCACACTTTTTCAGAAATCATCAACAAAAATTACATTAGTTCCACTATCGGGCAAGAGATGGCGCTGACCTAAAACTGCAATATTCTACACCGCAGTTTTAAAATTCTCTGACGAATATAGGCCTCGCCGAAGAAAATTTAAAACATTTCAAGTTTCACAACGAAAATGTCCTCCTTCCTACCTACTCGCAGGTTGCTTTGGGTGAAGTGCAGTTGTAGTTTTTTCTGGGCACAGAACTATTTATGTACAGACGCCAGCACATCAAGCTACTACAATCTGCCAAATTTCTTTAATAGATTTTCAACTTTATCGCTAAACTATCAGGTTCAAAATTGATTAGGAAAATCTGACAGTTTCGGGTAGCTTCATGTGCTGGCGTCTGTACCTATACGAATGAAGCTCCTAATAGGCTCCCGGTTACTTAATTAATAAATATAAGTAATATAATGAATAAATAATTATGGTACTGATAGAACGCGTTCAGTTGTTTTTATGGGCGATAGTCTGGTTTATACAGGATGGATATCAATGAACCCTCCTTCAGCCAGTGGGTGAGTAGTTTTTGTTTCTATATGATGGTACGAACCCTCGGTGCACGAGTCTGACTCGCTCTTGACCGGATTTTTTATATAGGTATTACATCGATTCAAGGTGCGCGAAACGGATGTTAGCCGTGTTAATATTAGTTGAACTCGCGCTTGGTTCGAGGCATCTAAGAAAAGAAAACATTAAAGTATTATTGATTATTAGCGATTGCGTGATACCATAGTTAACACATCGTTACAAGAATAGTTGGTAATTTTTGTTATGTACTGGCAGTACTCTGCTTACGTGAAAGGTTTCTAATTTTATGGTATGAAAATAATTGTCGCTGTGTCCTTCTCCAAGTACCAAGTTTTATTAAAATCTTATTTGTAGGTTAGCAGTGAAAATGTAGCAAACATACAGACAGTAAAAATCTTAACCCGGTGGTACGCACGGGCCACTTTTTATCGAGCACTAGATTTTCAAATCTCGGCGTTGAAGCGTGCATTGAGAATCCACCAAAAACTGCATCCCAGCGCATTAAAAATGTATTTATTTCACTATATTTATGTCTGTTATTTATATGGTGTACATAATAAAGAGTATTCTATTCTATTCTGTTGGATACTCAATTCTCGGCGCTAAGTAGTGCGTTGAAAATCCAGTGCACGATAATAAAAGCGCCCAAGGCTACATGGTCGTATGGGCTCCTCAATCTGGATTTCCTCAATCAGTTTTTAACGAGTATTGTGCATTGATATAATAGTAATCGTCCTTATTATTTTACTTTTTAACTTAGCCTACCTTCTCCCACAGCTGAGCAAAGGCCTCCCTCAAATCCTTCCAGGCATCCTTTTCTAGAGCCACCTCGATCCAACCCTTGCAGTACGCGTCTAGGCCGTCTCGCCACCTTGAATATAAGATTACTTAATGAACAAAATAATTAGCACTATTATGTTACGTCATTAAAATGCAGAAATAACTTCGTTTCATTTCGATAATTAAGATGAGTTTCTTGATATTTCCATTCATGTTTGCGTTGAAGAAACAAGTTTTTTTGGAGATTAGATTTCCGATTTTTAATGACGGTCTTATCGTTCAGATAAATTAAATGAAATTTATTTTTTACTAGAAATTGCTCGTAAGTCGTTGGAATTCTTTGATTAGACACTTGATTCTTACGAATTGAATCTATAATTTCGATAGAATTAAAAATAAATTGCAAGTGTTTTTGTGATCATTTGAGTGGGAATTCGTTTGATGTTGCATTTCAGACATGAATCTGCTTACATGGTCTTCACATGATCTGACCAAAAATATGTCTGGACTTTAAAAGAGACTGTGACCTCTGAGTCTGTTTCGGCCTTTCTTCACAGAGTAGTCAGATAGGAAACGCCGACCTCATCTAGTTTTAAGAAAATGTGATTGACATGTAAAAGTGTTTCCAATATCCTATTTACAGAATAAACAATTTTATTTCATAAGCAAACTCATTGTGAATGCTGTTGCTTAGGTCATCAGCTCTCAGCAAAAACGCGACAGTAAACATCTGTCACCTGACATTTTACTCAATTTATTTTGCATTTTTCCTGCTAAATGATCTTGGCACTCAATGTGAAGACCATCAATGTCACCCATTATCATAAGCTGTGTGACGCATTAGATCTGTGTTTTAGTTCATTGAGGTATTTTACGGCCCAGTGTGTGTACGTTCGGCGAAGAATGACGAGGAGAGCCGACTCCAAATAATGATAAAAGGCTGCCTTTCCACCAGGGATGTGCGAGCATGCGTAGCGAGGGATGTGTTTGTTAAGAACCAACAGAATCACTTCATTTACCTAGCCTCGCTCGGCGCAGTTCTAGCTCGGCGGAGCGAGATTTTTGTACGTTCAAAACAAGGGAATGATGTGTGCTAGGGAGGTGTTGCGAGGGATGTGCGCTAGGGACGGACGCGAGCGAAAAATATCTGTCACTAGACGAGGTAGATGTATAGTATACAGAAAACATGGAAACATCGCGCCACACATTTGTACACTGTTTCGAGCTTAGCAACGCATCCCCGCACACACACATTTGCACCCCGTTCACCGCTAGCACATTTCTGGTGGAAACACACACCGTTTCAAAGCCTCGCTACGCATCCTCGCACCACCTAGCTACCTCGCACATATCAGGTGGAAAACCAGCCTAAAGCTGGGCAGAGCGAGAAAGAAGGATTTAACAAATATTTAAATAATAAAATGCGTGTGAAGGAACGAATTTCGTTTGTGGTTTTCCGTTCTTAAACGTCCCTGCTTGCCTAGCTTAATGGCTTTTCCGTGGGCTACGTAAGTGCTTTTTGTCATATGGGGTTACTATGTGTTTCCTAGCTTTTTCCCAAAATGTTGGGTTCGGCCGAATTGAAAAGGTCTATCCGAATTGTGTTCCATCCCAAATTAAATAAATTCTGCTCTCTTACCTAACCGGGCTTGCATATTATCGAAACACAAACACGTGAAACACGTCCATCTTCTTGATATATTTCTGACGCCATTAACGACATGCAGCTGTCGATATAGAGTGACCTATTTCCCGTACGGGAACAAACAATATTACACCGTAACTTTAACAAAATAAAGCTCAATTACCTAAATCTTTATTACTTTTCTTCCACAGCGCTGGCTAGACAGTACAAAATCAGTGAAGAAGCAAGTCGGCGCAAACGCACAGTTTTGGTTGGCTGTCCGATTCTACCCGCCCGAACCGTCACGATTGGCTGAAGAGTATACGAGATACCTGCTGTGCCTTCAACTCAGGAAGTTGCTACTTGATGGGAGAATGAACGCGCCGAAGAATACCGCGCTGTTGCTAGCTTCGTTTACTGTGCAAGGTAAGCCTGCTTTTTGGCCTGGCGGTCGCAAGCGCTATTACTAAGCGTCGGATCTTGGGTTCGATCCCCAGTGTCGGAGAGTGTTGAAAATGTTATTGAGATTTCCATACTGGAAAGGACGGGATGTGACCCTAAAACGCAAACATGCTGACATCTGACAAACAAATGGTTGAAATTAAAAACTAGCGCCGATTCGCTTGTTCACAAACTAAACTAAATTTAAGTTCAGTGCATCCTTTTCTTTCTATTTCATTAAGAAAAGTACAGAACATAAATATTAGTTTAGGCCTGTCAAATTAGTCAGTGCCTGACGTAAGTTGACGTATTTTTAGTACCCAATTTTTTAATCACGTCTAAACTTATATGGAGTATCTTAATTTTTCAGGAGTAAAATAATATTTATCTTCTGACATTTTCTTTATAAAATAGAAATAAAAAGATGCACTGAACTTAAATTTAGTTTAGTTTTTTTATCAAGGGAATCGCCGCCAATGTCCTTCGTAGTCGGTAGTGTAGATTAAATGCTAAACATTTACTTTAACCCAAAAAAAACTCCATTTTCAGCGGAACTGGGTGACTACAACGTATCGGAGCATCCGCCAAACTACCTATCAGACCTCTGTCTACTGCCCAAGCAAAACGCGGAAGATGAGCGTCGAATCAGAGAGCTCCACAAGTTACACAAAGGACAGTTACCCGCCGACGCTGAAGCGAACTTTCTAGAACACGCGAAAAGACTAGACTGCTACGGTGTTGAGTCGCATCCTGCTAAGGTAATACGAGCATTTTTTTATGTCAATAGTTACTTAGCAGTTTGATCAGAATGCTGGGCTGTGAAAAAGATGGATGAAAAACGATTGCATGTAGCGGAGATGAGAATGTTGAGATGGATGTGTGGAGTGACAAGAATGGATAAAGTAAGGAATGAGTATATTAGAGGAAGTTTAAAAGTGGCGCCTGTTACAGAAAAATTGAAAGGAAGTCGTTTGTCTTGGTATGGACATGTAATGAGGAGGGATGAAACGCATGTAACGAAAAGAGTGATGAATATGAATGTAGATGGATGGAGAGGGAGCGGAAGGCCAGCTGATATGAAAGAGAATGGAGTAAATGATGCCATGACATCTAACAGGGAAGAATGGAAGAAGAAAACGTGTTGCGCCGACCCCGAATAAAATGGGACAAGGGCAGGAAGAAGAAAAGAAGAGTTACTTAGCAGTTTAAGGCCGAATTTCACCAAATTTTATACATAGAATAAGTCTTATCCTCACAATAAATTTTGAAGTGTTGATAGTTTTTCCATACTAGAACTGTCGGACGTCAATTTTATTCCATGGATAAAATATATGGCTTTGGTAAAATCAGAGCTAAGTAAAATTTAAAGTACTCAGTGAGAGTCTAGATGGAATTTATTTATTGAATACTTCAATCACATAATGCCATAGGCATTTTAAAGTATCACCAAATATCTTCTTCTTGTCGTGTCGATGGTACTCTTCTTCGATGCTATTCGTAATAAACTAAACCCATTCGCTTATGTCACAGCGGCTTGTGATTGTCTTTACAATCTTCACAATTTCAATCTTTACAATTCCTTAGATGCACGACGACCCATTTTCGAACTACCTTATAAAAATAATATTGTAACGACATCGTGATGTAAACGGCGAATTCTTATCGTTAATGCTTTTGCTACTGTTTATTATTTTGATTGTTTTCTTATCATGAGTCAATACCAAAATCAAGGCGTATGCAATAGATAAATTACTCCAAATAAATTAACCGAATATTATTATTTCTATTGATAAGTATTGCATGTGTCACAGTAATTAGCCAACATTTGCGCCAACATTGGTGTGATGTGATAACGCAGTAAATTATCCTGTGACCCAAATATTGTGCAATGGAAATTATTAAATAGGTTTGTGATATGTATTGTAAACATCTTGTATTACATAAATCACGTGGTTCTGTGGATTGACTGAAAATCGAGCCTTCTAACAATAATAAACAGACGAGACTTTCGATGATGAAAGATGCAAAAGTACACAATCTTGTCAATATCTATGGTCTAGAAGACAAACGTACTAATTACAGATCAAGCAAGCAATTATTCAGGAGGACAGTTTTAGTTCATGTAAATTTGAAAAGCTGGAACTCAAAACTGATTAGAGTGTATATTAAAGTGAATATGTTTAGTTAAGTTATTATCTGTGTAATTATTGATCAAGGTGTGAATATTGTTATTTTACAATGGCAATTAACTGTCATTATCTTTTATGAGTTCCAGTTGATGTCACTTCATACAAATGTACACTCACAATTTAGGCTGAAAGAGATGGAACTGTGTTATTTTAACAAGAGCAAACGGTAGAGCATGCTCATTTAGTAAAAGCATTTAAAGGTAAAAATTCAAAATTTTGCACTTAGCACGTTTGTCTTCTAGACCATCGATATATTCACAAATCCAGAAGCTTCTAGACATTTGAGATACCTGTAAAAACCACTTGTGAAAGACGACAGTATGACAATCGAAGTCAACGCATATTACTATCCGATTTCAATGCGTTAAAAACGATCATAGATATTAGAATCGCCGTTTGTTTATCTTATAACTGGATGCTTTAAGAGGTTGTGCGTTATTTAAGTTACACCTTGTAGTTCTATTTCTTCTGGTTACAGGATTACAACGGCAAAGACATATTTATTGGCGTGACGTCAATAGGTATCGTCGTGTTTCAGAACAACGTCAGAGTGAACACGTTCTCTTGGAGTAAAATCGTCAAGATTTCCTTCAAGAAGAAACAGTTCTTTATACAGCTGAAGAGGGAACCTGTAAGTTTACAGTTTTCAGCCTTTTAAAATACTTCTAGCAATGATACAAAACAAAACACGATTTCTGGTAGCGTCGTGTGTCGAGTCCGTTGAGCTCCCTAAAATAGGTCAACTCAAAGCTAAACTAATATTTATCTTCCGTCCTTTAAAAGATGCACGGAACTTAAATTTAGTTTAGTTTGTGAACAAGTGAATCGACGCCATTATGATGTTAACTACACAACCGCGAACAACATAAAGCATTATTCATTCTTACCAAATGATCCTTCTTCCCGATCTGAGTTGAGCTGCACGATTTTCGACAAATGCGTGCATTGATTGTACAGGTCCGCTCAATCTGTGTGGTTCTTTACTCAAAAGACCATTTCAGACACCAATCTACATGGTCTTCACATGATCTGACCAAGATTATGTCAGGACTTTAAAAGAGACTGTGACCTCTGAGTTTGTTTCGGCCTTTCTTCTCAGAGTAGTCAGATAGGAAACGCCGACCTCATCTAATTTAAAAAAATGTTATTGACATGTAAAAGTGTTTGTACAAACCTACTAACAGAAATAAATCATTTATCATTTATCCCACAGTCAGAAACCTACGACACAGTACTCGGCTTCAACATGCGTTCCGGTCGAGCAGCAAAAGCGTTATGGCGTTGTAGTGTAGAACGTCACGGCTTCTTCAGACTACGAGCTCCCAGGAGAAGGGCCTTGCTAGCCGCACTCGGGGCCTTGGCGGGCCTGGCCGCCCCGACTGTACCCAGGACTGAAACTATGGCGCTTGAAGATGCGAGGAGGTCCAGGTCAACTAATAGGAGTTTTGTTAGGCAAGTATTAGATTGTATTATTTTTATTCATTTATTTTTAAAAAAACGTCGCCCCACTAGGAATTTCTCCTGTATTGTGGGTGCGTTTACATTTAAAACTCACATACACAAACAGCCAGACCCGGAACAACTACTTGTAGGTCATACAATTTTTTTTTCCTTGCGGGAATCGAACCCGCGACACGCTGCGCAGCAGTCAATCGCTTAACCACTGCGCCAACCGTGCCAAAATCTGTGAGAGGAGTCGTGGCTATGTAATAGCAGCACTGGTTGATCGTTCGGTACGTAGCTTATACTTGACACTGGCTGTCTGTGAATGTGTGACCAACTATTTATGTCTCGAAAAGCACATTTAGACGCCGCTCCCGGCTCTCATCCGTAGATCTTTGACCCCCGAAAATCTGCCACCCAGTTACAAGTACGTAGTTAGAAGCCCAAAAGTCTGACAACCAGTTTTACCAAGGGGTATCGTGTTACCTGGGTAACACCCAGCTTACCCTCCACAACCCAGTTACTGGTAACTGGGTTGTGGAGGGTAAGCAACCACTCCACGCAAAATATTAGCTGGCCCTAATATTGGGCGTTGGCAGTGAGGGGAAATATGATGGTTAGAAGGTTTGCTGGTTGTTCATTATCAGTAAAAATTACACTCAAAGCATACTGCCATACATTTTACAGCAGCATTGAGCCTTTGGGGTCATCATACCCAAAAATCTGATATCTTACGCATCCAATATAACAATACCTTCAGGGTGTTGCTGGGGCTTCCACCTTACTGCAGTGCGTCAGGTATGTTCGCGTATGCTCATACTGATGATTATTTTGCGATAATGCGAAAGAAAGTGGCCTCAGTCATACGCAGAATGTGGGGAAGCATTAATGGCATTCTGAAGGTACTTGCGGAAAGGCTGAATGGGCCGACAATTGGTAGGTTTATCAAGCTACATGTCATGAATGGGGCTTGATAAACTTACTTTAGATAATAAATTCTTATATTGTAATAATCGTGTCTACTAATTTAGTTTTAAGCAATTGTGTATACTAACTTTATATGGGCCATGTTGTCTGGAAATAAAAGACTTTTATTTATTTTTTTACTAGCTGGGGTACTCGGCTTCGCTCAGGAATATTTCACTACATTCCAGAATGTTCTGGAATGTTGTGGAATGCTCTCGAATACCCTCGAATGTCCTGGACTGTTCTAAAAATTTCTAGAGGGCGATAATTCCAGCCCTCATATCTTCAAAAGCACACCCTTCAGGTAAAAACGGGAACCTTCCTCATGGAAGGGAGATAGAGGGCTATTATACCGTATAACTCCCTTGACCATACCAGGACTCATTCCTGAGTTTTAGCGGCACGCACATTGTACACTTTCTTTTGTAATATAACAATACTGTAGTATTATTTTGATCTATCTCGACGGGTTCAGTATATTGATTAATCTAGTTGAGAAAATGCACGAGGTCAGTATTGATGATAATGAAAGAGACAAACTTGAGCTTAATGCTGTGCGTGCCAAAGAGCTAATTTCCTTTGGAAA